>CM042686.1:257532871-258014277 GCA_023614405.1 Avena insularis | reverse complement strand
GCTCTTTTCACAATCCACCTATCGATCCACCAGTGTCATTGCATGTGTGTTCTTCACAATCCACACATGGATCCACTAGTGTCATTGCATGTGTGCACTTTTACTAACAACAACAAGAGTCATTGCATGTGTGTTCTCTTCAGAGACCACACATGGATCCACTATGTAGTTGCATGTGTTTTCTTTTATTAACAACAACGAGTCATTGCATGTGTGCTCTTTTTCAGAATCCACCTATGGATCCAACAGTGTCATTGCATGTGTGTTCTTTTTTTTAACAACAACCAGAGTCATTGAAATGTGTGTTCTTCTCACATACCACCTTTGGATCCACCAGTGACATTCCATGTGTGTTCTTTTTAGTAACAACAACTAGAGTCATTGCATGTGTGTTCTTTTCACATACCACATATGGATCCACAAGTGTCATTGAAACGTGTGTTCTCTTCAAAGAGCACACATGGATGCACCAGTGTCATTGCATGTGTGTTCTTTTTAGTAACAACAACCAGAGTCATTGCATGTGTGTTCTTTTCACATACCACATATGGATCCACCAGTGTCATTGCATGTGTGTTCTTTTCACTAACAACAACCAGAGTCATTGCATGTGTGTTATCTTCAGAGACCACATGGATCCACCAGAGTCATTGCATGTGTGTTCTCTTTAGTAACAATAACGAGTCATTGCATGTGTGCTCTTTCACAATCCACCTTTGGATCCACCAGTGTCATTGCATGTGTGCTCTTTTTATTAACAATCGAGTCATTGCATGTGTGTTCTCTTTAGAGACCACACATGGATCCACCAGTGTCATTACATGTGTGTTCTTTTTACTAACAACAACCAGAGTCATTGAAATGTGTGCTCTTTTCACAATCCACCTTTGGATCCACCAGTGTCATTGCATGTGTGTTCTTTTTACTAACAACAACTGAGTCATTGAAATGTGTCTTGTTTTCACATACCACATATGGATCCACCAGTGTCATTGAAATGTGTGTTCTTTTTAGAGACCACACATGGATGCACCAGTCTCATTGCATGTGTGTTCTTTTCACTAACAACAACTGGATTCATTGCATGTGTGTTCCTTTGACATACCACATATGGATCCATCAGTGTCATTGCATGTGTGCTCTTTTCACAATCCACATATGGATCCACCAGTGTCATTGCATGTGTGTTCTTTTTAGTAACAACAACCAGAGTGATTGAAATGTGTGTTCTCTTCAGAGACCACACATGGATCCACCAGTGTCATTGCATGTGTGTTCTTTTCACTAACAACAACCAGAGTCATTGCATGTGTGTTCTTCTCACATACCACATATGGATCCACCAGTGTCATTGCATGTGTGTTCTTTTTACTAACAACAACCAGAGTCATTGCATGTGTGTTCTTTTCACATACCACATATGGATCCACCAGTGTCATTGAAATGTGTGTTCTTTTTACAGACCACACATGGATCCACCAAAGGTCATTGCATGTGTGTTCTTTTCACTAAAACAACCAGAGTCATTGCATGTGTGATTTACACAAACCAAATATGGATCCACCAGTGGCATTGCATGCATGCTCTTTCACAATCCACCTATCGATCCACCAAAGGTCATTGCATGTGTGTTCTCTTCACAATCCACACATGGATCCACTAGTGTCATTGCATGTGTGCTCTTTTTACTAACAACAACAAGAGTCATTGCATGTGTGTTCTCTTCAGAGACCACACATGGATCCACTAGTGTAGTTGCATGTGTTTTCTTTTTATTAACAACAACCAGAGTCATTGCATGTGTGCTCTTTTCAGAATCCACCTATGGATCCACCAAGTGTCATTGCATGTGTGTTCTTTTAGTAACAACAATCGTAGTCATTGAAATGTGTGTTCTTCTCACATACCACCTTTGGATCCACCAGTGACATTCCATGTGTGTTCTTTTTAGTAACAACAACTAGAGTCATTGCATGTGTGTTCTTTTCACATACCACATATGGATCCACAAGTGTCATTGAAACGTGTGTTCTCTTCAAAGAGCACACATGGATGCACCAGTGTCATTGCATATGTGTTCTTTTTAGTAACAACAACCAGAGTCATTGCATGTGTGTTCTTTTCACATACCACATATGGATCCACCAGTGTCATTGCATGTGTGTTCTTTTCACTAACAACAACCAGAGTCATTGCATGTGTGTTTTCTTCAGAGACCACACATGGATCCACCAGAGTCATTGCATGTGTGTTCTTTTTAGTAACAATAACCAGAGTCATTGCATGTGTGCTCTTTTCACAATCCACCTTTGGATCCACCAGTGTCATTGCATGTGTGCTCTTTTTATTAACAACAATCAGAGTCATTGCATGTGTGTTCTCTTTAGAGACCACACATGGATCCACCAGTGTCATTACATGTGTGTTCTTTTTACTAACAACAACCAGAGTCATTGAAATGTGTGCTCTTTTCATAATCCACCTTTGGATCCACCAGTGTCATTGCATGTGTGTTCTTTTTACTAACAACAACTGAGTAATTGAAATGTGTGTTGTTTTCACATACCACATATGGATCCACCAGTGTCATTGAAATGTGTGTTCTTTTTAGAGACCACACATGGATCCACCAGTCTCATTGCATGTGTGTTCTTTTCACTAACAACAACTGGAGTCATTGCATGTGTGTTCCTTTGACATACCACATATGGATCCATCAGTGTCATTGCATGTGTGCTCTTTTCACAATCCACATATGGATCCACCAGTGTCATTGCATGTGTGTTCTTTTTAGTAACAACAACCAGAGTGATTGAAATGTGTGTTCTCTTCAGAGACCACACATGGATCCAGATGTCATTGCATGTGTGTTCTTTTCACTAACAACAACCAGAGTCATTGCATGTGTGTTCTTCTCACATACCACATATGGATCCACCAGTGTCATTGCATGTGTGTTCTTTTTACTACCAACAACCAGAGTCATTGCATGTGTGTTCTTTTCACATACTACATATGGATCCACCAGTGTCATTGAAATGTGTGTTCTCTTTAGAGACCACACATGGATCCACCAGTGTCATTGCATGTGTGTTCTTTTCACTAACAACAACCAGAGTCATTGCATGTGTGTTATTTACACAAACCAAATATGGATCCACCAGTGGCATTGCATGCATGCTCTTTTCACAATCCACCTATCGATCCACCAAAGGTCATTGCATGTGTGTTCTCTTCAATCCACACATGGATCCACTAGTGACATTGCATGTGTGCTCTTTTAACAAACAACAACAAGAGTCATTGCACGTGTGTTCTCTTCAGAGACCACACATGGATCCACTAGTGTAGTTGCATGTGTTTTCTTTTTATTAACAACAACCAGAGTCATTGCATGTGTGCTCTTTTCAGAATCCACCTATGGATCCACCAGTGTCATTGCATGTGTGTTCTTTTAGTAACAACAATCAGAGTCATTGAAATGTGTGTTCTTCTCACATACCACCTTTTGATCCACCAGTGACATTCCATGTGTGTTCTTTTAGTAACAACCAGAGTCATTGCATGTGTGTTCTTTTCACATACCACATATGGATCCACAAGTGTCATTGAAACGTGTGTTCTCTTCAAAGAGCACACATGGATGCACCAGTGTCATTGCATATGTGTTCTTTTTAGTAACAACAACCAGAGTCATTGCATGTGTGTTCTTTTCACATACCACATATGGATCCACCAGTGTCATTGCATGTGTGTTCTTTTCACTAACAACAACCAGAGTCATTGCATGTGTGTTTTCTTCAGAGACCACACATGGATCCACCAGAGTAATTGCATGTTTTTTCTTTTTAGTAACAATACCCCTAGTCATTGCATGTGTGCTCTTTTCACAATCCACCTTTGGATCCACCAGTGTCATTGCATGTGTGCTCTTTTTATTAACAACAATCAGAGTCATTGCATGTGTGTTCTCTTTAGAGACCACACATGGATCCACCAGTGTCATTACATGTGTGTTCTTTTTACTAACAACAACCAGAGTCATTGAAATGTGTGCTCTTTTCACAATCCACCTTTGGATCCACCAGTGTCATTGCATGTGTGTTCTTTTTACTAACAACAACTGAGTAATTGAAATGTGTGTTGTTTTCACATACCACATATGGATCCACCAGTGTCATTGAAATGTGTGTTCTTTTTAGAGACCACACATGGATCCACCAGTCTCATTGCATGTGTGTTCTTTTCACTAACAACAACTGGAGTCATTGCATGTGTGTTCCTTTGACATACCACATATGGATCCATCAGTGTCATTGCATGTGTGCTCTTTTCACAATCCACATATGGATCCACCAGTGTCATTGCATGTGTGTTCTTTTTAGTAACAACAACCAGAGTGATTGAAATGTGTGTTCTCTTCAGAGACCACACATGGATCCACCAGTGTCATTGCATGTGTGTTCTTTTCACTAACAACAACCAGAGTCATTGCATGTGTGTTCTTCTCACATACCACATATGGATCCACCAGTGTCATTGCATGTGTGTTCTTTTTACTACCAACAACCAGAGTCATTGCATGTGTGTTCTTTTCACATACTACATATGGATCCACCAGTGTCATTGAAATGTGTGTTCTCTTTAGAGACCACACATGGATCCACCAGTGTCATTGCATGTGTGTTCTTTTCACTAACAACAACCAGAGTCATTGCATGTGTGTTATTTACACAAACCAAATATGGATCCACCAGTGGCATTGCATGCATGCTCTTTTCACAATCCACCTATCGATCCACCAGTGTCATTGCATGTGTGTTCTCTTCGCAATCCACACATGGATCCACTAGTGTCATTGCATGTGTGCTCTTTTTACTAACAACAACAAGAGTCATTGCATGTGTGTTCTCTTCAGAGACCACACATGGATCCACTAGTGTAGTTGCATGTGTTTTCTTTTTATTAACAACAACCAGAGTCATTGCATGTGTGCTCTTTTCAGAATCCACCTATGGATCCACCAGTGTCATTGCATGTGTGTTCTTTTTAGTAACAACAACCAGAGTCATTGAAATGTGTGTTCTTCTCACATACCACCTTTGGATCCACCAGTGACATTCCATGTGTGTTCTTTTTAGTAACAACAACTAGAGTCATTGCATGTGTGTTCTTTTCACATACCACATATGGATCCACAAGTGTCATTGAAACGTGTGTTCTCTTCAAAGAGCACACATGGATGCACCAGTGTCATTGCATGTGTGTTCTTTTTAGTAACAACAACCAGAGTCATTGCATGTGTGTTCTTTTCACATACCACATATGGATCCACCAGTGTCATTGCATGTGTGTTCTTTTCACTAACAACAACCAGAGTCATTGCATGTGTGTTTTCTTCAGAGACCACACATGGATCCACCAGAGTCATTGCATGTGTGTTCTCTTTAGTAACAATAACCAGAGTCATTGCATGTGTGCTCTTTTCACAATCCACCTTTGGATCCACCAGTGTCATTGCATGTGTGCTCTTTTTATTAACAACAATCAGAGTCATTGCATGTGTGTTCTCTTTAGAGACCACACATGGATCCACCAGTGTCATTACATGTGTGTTCTTTTTACTAACAACAACCAGAGTCATTGAAATGTGTGCTCTTTTCACAATCCACCTTTGGATCCACCAGTGTCATTGCATGTGTGTTCTTTTTACTAACAACAACTGAGTCATTGAAATGTGTGTTGTTTTCACATACCACATATGGATCCACCAGTGTCATTGAAATGTGTGTTCTTTTTAGAGACCACACATGGATGCACCAGTCTCATTGCATGTGTGTTCTTTTCACTGATAACAACTGGAGTCATTGCATGTGTGTTCCTTTGACATACCACATATGGATCCATCAGTGTCATTGCATGTGTGCTCTTTTCACAATCCACATATGGATCCACCAGTGTCATTGCATGTGTGTTCTTTTTAGTAACAACAACCAGAGTGATTGAAATGTGTGTTCTCTTCAGAGACCACACATGGATCCACCAGTGTCATTGCATGTGTGTTCTTTTCACTAACAACAACCAGAGTCATTGCATGTGTGTTCTTCTCACATACCACATATGGATCCACCAGTGTCATTGCATGTGTGTTCTTTTTACTAACAACAACCAGAGTCATTGCATGTGTGTTCTTTTCACATACCACATATGGATCCACCAGTGTCATTGAAATGTGTGTTCTTTTTACAGACCACACATGGATCCACCAGTGTCATTGCATGTGTGTTCTTTTCACTAAAAATAACCAGAGTCATTGCATGTGTGTGATTTACACAAACCAAATATGGATCCACCAGTGGCATTGCATGCATGCTCTTTTCACAATCCACCTATCGATCCACCAGTGTCATTGCATGTGTGTTCTCTTCGCAATCCACACATGGATCCACTAGTGTCATTGCATGTGTGATCTTTTTACTAACAAAAACAAGAGTCATTGCATGTGTGTTCTCTTCAGAGACCACACATGGATCCACTAGTGTAGTTGCATGTGTTTTCTTTTTATTAACAACAACCAGAGTCATTGCATGTGTGCTCTTTTCAGAATCCACCTATGGATCCACCAGTGTCATTGCATGTGTGTTCTTTTTAGTAACAACAATCAGAGTCATTGAAATGTGTGTTCTTCTCACATACCACCTTTTGATCCACCAGTGACATTCCATGTGTGTTCTTTTTAGTAACAACAACCAGAGTCATTGCATGTGTGTTCTTTTCACATACCACATATGGATCCACAAGTGTCATTGAAACATGTGTTCTCTTCAAAGAGCACACATGGATGCACCAGTGTCATTGCATATGTGTTCTTTTTAGTAACAACAACCAGAGTCATTGCATGTGTGTTCTTTTCACATACCACATATGGATCCACCAGTGTCATTGCATGTGTGTTCTTTTCACTAACAACAACCAGAGTCATTGCATGTGTGTTTTCTTCAGAGGCCACACATGGATCCACCAGAGTCATTGCATGTGTGTTCTTTTTAGTAACAATAACCAGAGTCATTGCATGTGTGCTCTTTTCACAATCCACCTTTGGATCCACCAGTGTCATTGCATGTGTGCTCTTTTTATTAACAACAATCAGAGTCATTGCATGTGTGTTCTCTTTAGAGACCACACATGGATCCACCAGTGTCATTACATGTGTGTTCTTTTTACTAACAACAACCAGAGTCATTGAAATGTGTGCTCTTTTCATAATCCACCTTTGGATCCACCAGTGTCATTGCATGTGTGTTCTTTTTACTAACAACAACTGAGTAATTGAAATGTGTGTTGTTTTCACATACCACATATGGATCCACCAGTGTCATTGAAATGTGTGTTCTTTTTAGAGACCACACATGGATCCACCAGTCTCATTGCATGTGTGTTCTTTTCACTAACAACAACTGGAGTCATTGCATGTGTGTTCCTTTGACATACCACATATGGATCCATCAGTGTCATTGCATGTGTGCTCTTTTCACAATCCACATATGGATCCACCAGTGTCATTGCATGTGTGTTCTTTTTAGTAACAACAACCAGAGTGATTGAAATGTGTGTTCTCTTCAGAGACCACACATGGATCCACCAGTGTCATTGCATGTGTGTTCTTTTCACTAACAACAACCAGAGTCATTGCATGTGTGTTCTTCTCACATACCACATATGGATCCACCAGTGTCATTGCATGTGTGTTCTTTTTACTACCAACAACCAGAGTCATTGCATGTGTGTTCTTTTCACATACTACATATGGATCCACCAGTGTCATTGAAATGTGTGTTCTCTTTAGAGACCACACATGGATCCACCAGTGTCATTGCATGTGTGTTCTTTTCACTAACAACAACCAGAGTCATTGCATGTGTGTTATTTACACAAACCAAATATGGATCCACCAAGTGGCATTGCATGCATGCTCTTTTCACAATCCACCTGTCGATCCACAGTGTCATTGCATGTGTGTTCTCTTGTAATCCACACATGGATCCACTAGTGTCATTGCATGTGTGCTCTTTTTACTAACAACAACAAGAGTCATTGCATGTGTGTTCTCTTCAGAGACCACACATGGATCCACTAGTGTAGTTGCATGTGTTTTCTTTTTATTAACAACAACCAGAGTCATTGCATGTGTGCTCTTTTCAGAATCCACCTATGGATCCACCAGTGTCATTGCATGTGTGTTCTTTTTAGTAACAACAACCAGAGTCATTGAAATGTGTGTTCTTCTCACATACCACCTTTGGATCCACCAGTGACATTCCATGTGTTCTTTTTAGTAACAACAACGTAGTCATTGCATGTGTGTTCTTTTCACATACAACATATGGATCCACAAGTGTCATTGAAACGTGTGTTCTCTTCAAAGAGCACACATGGATGCACCAATGTCATTGCATGTGTGTTCTTTTTAGTAACAACAACCAGAGTCATTGCATGTGTGTTCTTTTCACATACCACATATGGATCCACCAGTGTCATTGCATGTGTGTTCTTTTCACTAACAACAACAGTATACATTGAATGTGTGTTTTCTTCAGAGACCACATGGATCCACCAGAGTCATTGCATGTGTGTTCTTTTTAGTAACAATAACCAGAGTCATTGCATGTGTGCTCTTTTCACAATCCACCTTTGGATCCACCAGTGTCATTGCATGTGTGCTCTTTTTATTAACAACAATCAGAGTCATTGCATGTGTGTTCTCTTTAGAGACCACACATGGATCCACCAGTGTCATTACATGTGTGTTCTTTTTACTAACAACAACGAGTCATTGAAATGTGTGCTCTTTTCACAATCCACCTTTGGATCCACCAGTGTCATTGCATGTGTGTTCTTTTTACTAACAACAACTGAGTAATTGAAATGTGTGTTGTTTTCACATACCACATATGGATCCACCAGTGTCATTGAAATGTGTGTTCTTTTAGAGACCACACATGGATCCACCGATCTCATTGCATGTGTGTTCTTTTCACTAACAACAACTGGAGTCATTGCATGTGTGTTCCTTTGACATACCACATATGGATCCATTAGTGTCATTGCATGTGTGCTCTTTTCACAATCCACATATGGATCCACCAGTGTCATTGCATGTGTGTTCTTTTTAGTAACAACAACCAGAGTGATTGAAATGTGTGTTCTCTTCAGAGACCACACATGGATCCACTAGTGTCATTGCATGTGTGTTCTTTTCACTAACAACAACCAGAGTCATTGCATGTGTGTTCTTCTCACATACCACATATGGATCCACCAGTGTCATTGCATGTGTGTTCTTTTTACTAACAACAACCAGAGTCATTGCATGTGTGTTCTTTTCACATACCACATATGGATCCACCAGTGTCATTGAAATGTGTGTTCTCTTTAGAGACCACACATGGATCCTGATGTCATTGCATGTGTGTTCTTTTCACTAACAACAACCAGAGTCATTGCATGTGTGTTATTTAGACAAACCAAATATGGATCCACCAGTGGCATTGCATGCATGCTCTTTTCACAATCCACCTATCGATCCACCAGTGTCATTGCATGTGTGTTCTCTTCGCAATCCACACATGGATCCACTAGTGTCATTGCATGTGTGCTCTTTTTACTAACAACAACAAGAGTCATTGCATGTGTGTTCTCTTCAGAGACCACACATGGATCCACTAGTGTAGTTGCATGTTTTTTCTTTTTATTAACAACAACCAGAGTCATTGCATGTGTGCTCTTTTCAGAATCCACCTATGGATCCACCAGTGTCATTGCATGTGTGTTCTTTTTAGTAACAACAACCAGAGTCATTGAAATGTGTGTTCTTCTCACATACCACCTTTGGATCCACCAGTGACATTCCATGTGTGTTCTTTTTAGTAACAACAACCAGAGTCATTGCATGTGTGTTCTTTTCACATACCACATATGGATCCACAAGGGTCATTGAAACGTGTGTTCTCTTCAAAGAGCACACATGGATGCACCAGTGTCATTGCATGTGTGTTCTTTTTAGTAACAACAACCAGAGTCATTGCATGTGTGTTCTTTTCACATACCACATATGGATCCACCAGTGTCATTGCATGTGTGTTCTTTTCACTAACAACAACCAGAGTCATTGCATGTGTGTTTTCTTCAGAGACCACACATGGATCCACCAGAGTCATTGCATGTGTGTTCTTTTTAGTAACAATAACCAGAGTCATTGCATGTGTGCTCTTTTCACAATCCACCTTTGGATCCACCAGTGTCATTGCATGTGTGCTCTTTTTATTAACAACAATCAGAGGCATTGCATGTGTGTTCTCTTTAGAGACCACACATGGATCCACCAGTGTCATTACATGTGTGTTCTTTTTACTAACAACAACCAGAGTCATTGAAATGTGTGCTCTTTTCACAATCCACCTTTGGATCCACCAGTGTCATTGCATGTGTGTTCTTTTTACTAACAACAACTGAGTAATTGAAATGTGTGTTGTTTTCACATACCACATATGGATCCACCAGTGTCATTGAAATGTGTGTTCTTTTTAGAGACCACACATGGATCCACCAGTCTCATTGCATGTGTGTTCTTTTCACTAACAACAACTGGAGTCATTGCATGTGTGTTCCTTTGACATACCACATATGGATCCATCAGTGTCATTGCATGTGTGCTCTTTTCACAATCCACATATGGATCCACCAGTGTCATTGCATGTGTGTTCTTTTTAGTAACAACAACCAGAGTGATTGAAATGTGTGTTCTCTCAGAGACCACACATGGATCCACCAGTGTCATTGCATGTGTGTTCTTTTCACTAACAACAACCAGAGTCATTGCATGTGTGTTCTTCTCACATACCACATATGGATCCACCAGTGTCATTGCATGTGTGTTCTTTTTACTAACAACAACCAGAGTCATTGCATGTGTGTTCTTTTCACATACCACATATGGATCCACCAGTGTCATTGAAATGTGTGTTCTCTTTAGAGACCACACATGGATCCTGATGTCTTTGCATGTGTGTTCTTTTCACTAACAACAACCAGAGTCATTGCATGTGTGTTATTTACACAAACCAAATATGGATCCACCAGTGGCATTGCATGCATGCTCTTTTCACAATCCACCTATCGATCCACCAGTGTCATTGCATGTGTGTTCTCTTCACAATCCACACATGGATCCACTAGTGTCATTGCATGTGTGCACTTTTTACTAACAACAACAAGAGTCATTGCATGTGTGTTCTCTTCAGAGACCACACATGGATCCACTAGAGTAGTTGCATGTGTTTTCATCTCATTAACAACAACCAGAGTCATTGCATGTGCTCTTTTCAGAATCCACCTATGGATCCACCAGTGTCATTGCATGTGTGTTCTTTTAGTAACAACAACCAGTCATTGAAATGTGTGTTCTTCTCACATACCACCTTTGGATCCACCAGTGACATTCCATGTGTGTTCTTTTTAGTAACAACAACCAGAGTCATTGCATGTGTGTTCTTTTCACATACCACATATGGATCCACAAGTGTCATTGAAACGTGTGTTCTCTTCAAAGAGCACACAAGGATGCACCAGTGTCATTGCATGTGTGTTCTTTTTAGTAACAACAACCAGAGTCAGTGCATGTGTGTTCTTTTCACATACCACATATGGATCCACCAGTGTCATTGCATGTGTGTTCTTTTCACTAACAACAACCAGAGTCATTGCATGTGTGTTTTCTTCAGAGACCACACATGGATCCACCAGAGTCATTGCATGTGTGTTCTTTTTAGTAACAATAACCAGAGTCATTGCATGTGTGCTCTTTTCACAATCCACCTTTGGATCCACCAGTGTCATTGCATGTGTGCTCTTTTTATTAACAACAATCAGAGTCATTGCATGTGTGTTCTCTTTAGAGACCACACATGGATCCTGATGTCATTACATGTGTGTTCTTTTACTAACAACAACCGAGTCATTGAAATGTGTGCTCTTTTCACAATCCACCTTTGGATCCATCCACCAGTGTCATTGCATGTGTGTTCTTTTTACTAACAACAACTGAGTCATTGAAATGTGTGTTGTTTTCACATACCACATATGGATCCACCAGTGTCATTGAAATGTGTGTTCTTTTTAGAGACCACACATGGATGCACCAGTCTCATTGCATGTGTGTTCTTTTCACTAACAACAACTGGATTCATTGCATGTGTGTTCCTTTGACATACCACATATGGATCCATCAGTGTCATTGCATGTGCTCTTTTTTCACAATCCACATGGATCACCAGTGTCATTTGCATGTGTGTGTTTTTTTAGTAACAACAGCAGAGTGATTGAAATGTGTTCTCTCTTCAGACCACACATGGATCCTACAGTGTCATTGCATGTGTGTTCTTTTACTAACAACAACCAGAGTCATTGCATGTGTGTTCTTTTCACATACCACATATGGATCCACCAGTGTCATTGAAATGTGTGTTCTTTTTACAGACCACACATGGATCCACCAGTGTCATTGCATGTGTGTTCTTTTCACTAACAACAACCAGAGTCATTGCATGTGTGTTATTTACACAAACCAAATATGGATCCACCAGTGGCATTGCATGCATGCTCTTTTCACAATCCACCTATCGATCCACCAGTGTCATTGCATGTGTGTTCTCTTCGCAATCCACACATGGATCCACTAGTGTCATTGCATGTGTGCTCTTTTTACTAACAAAAACAAGAGTCATTGCATGTGTGTTCTCTTCAGAGACCACACATGGATCCACTAGTGTAGTTGCATGTGTTTTCTTTTTATTAACAACAACCAGAGTCATTGCATGTGTGCTCTTTTCAGAATCTACCTATGGATCCACCAGTGTCATTGCATGTGTGTTCTTTTTAGTAACAACAACCAGAGTCATTGAAATGTGAGTTCTTCTCACATACCACCTTTGGATCCACCAGTGACATTCCATGTGTGTTCTTTTTAGTAACAACAACCAGAGTCATTCCATGTGTGTTCTTTTCACATACCACATATGGATCCACAAGTGTCATTGAAACGTGTGTTCTCTTCAAAGAGCACACATGGATGCACCAGTGTCATTGCATGTGTGTTCTTTTCACTAACAACAACCAGAGTCATTGCATGTGTGTTCTTTTCACATACCACATATGGATCCACTAGAGTCATTGCATGTGTGTTATTTCCACAAACCAAATATGGATCCACCAGTGGCATTGCATGTGTGCTCTTTTCACAATCCACCTATGGATCCACCAGTGTCATTGCATGTGTGTTCTTTTTAGTAACAACAACCAGAGTCATTGAAATGTGTATTCTTTTCACATACCACCTATGGATCCACCAGAGTCATTGCATGTGTGTTCTTTTCACATACCACATTTGGATCCAAGAGTGTCATTGAAATGTGTGTTCTCTTCAGAGACCACACATGGATCCACCAGTGTCATTGCATGTGTGTTCTTTTCACTAACAACAACCAGAGTCATTGAAATATGTGTTCTTTTCAAATACCACATATGGATCCACCAGTGTCATTGCATGTGTGCTGTTTTCACAATACACCTATGGATCCACCAGTGTCATTGCATGTGTGTTCTTTTTAGTAACAACAACCAGAGTCATTGAAATGTGTGTTCTTTTCACATACCACGTATGGATCCACCAGTATCATTGCATGTGTGTTCTTCTTACTAACAACAACCAGAGTCATTGCATGTGTGTTCTTTTCACATACCACATATGGATCCACCAGTGTCATTGAAATGTGTGTTCTCTTCATTGACCACACATGGATCCACCAGTGTCATTGCATGTGTGTTCTTTTGACTAATAACAACCAGAGTCATTGAAATATGTGTTCTTTTCACATACCACATATGGATCCACCAGTGTCATTGCATGTGTGCTGTTTTCACAATCCACCTATGGATCCACCAGTGTTATTGCATGTGTGTTCTTTTTAGTAACAACAACTAGAGTCATTGAAATATGTGTTCTTCTCACATACCACATATGGATCCACCAGTGTCATTGCATGTGTGTTCTTTTTAGTAACAACAACCAGAGTCATTGCATGTGTATTCTTTTCACATACCACATATGGATCCACCAGTGTCATTGAAATGTGTGTTCTCTTTAGAGACCACACATGGATCCACCAGTGTCATTGCATGTGTGTTCTTTTTACTAACAACAACCAGAGTCATTGCATGTGTGTTATTTCCACAAACCAAATATGGATCCACCAGAGGCATTGCATGCGTGCTCTTTTCAAAATCCACCTATGGATCCACCAGTGTCATTGCATGTGTTTTCTTTTTAGTAACAACAACCAGAGTCATTGAAATGTGTGTTCTTTTCACATACCACCTATGGATCCACAAGTGTCATTGCATGTGTGTTCTTTTTAGTAAAAACAACCAGAGTCATTGCATGTGTGTTCTTTTCACATACCACATATGGATCCACCAGTGTCATTGAAATGTGTGTTCTCTTCAGAGAACACACATGGATCTACCAGTGTCATTGAAATGTGTGTTCTCTTCAGAGAACACACATGGATCTACCAGTGTCATTGCATGTATGTTCTTTTCACTAACAACAACCGGAGTCATTGGATGTGTGTTCTTTTCACATACCACATATGGATCCACCCGTGTCATTGATTGTGTGCTCTTTTCACATACGACCTATGGATCCACCAGTGTCATTGCATGTGTGTTCTTTTTACTAAGAACAACAAGAGGCATTGCATGTGTGTTCTCTTTAGAGACCACATATGGATCCACTAGTGTCATTGCATGTGTGTTCTTTTCACATACCACATATGGATCCACCAGTGTCATTGAAATGCGTGTCTCTTCAGAGACCACACATGGATCCACCAGTGTCATTGCATGTGTGTTCTTTTCACTAACAACACCAGAGTCATTGCATGTGTATTATTTGCACAAACCAAATATGGATCCACAAGTGGCATTGCATGTGTGCTCTTTTCACAATCCACCTATGGATCCACCAGTGTCATTGCATGTGTGTTCTTTTTAGTAACAACAACCAGAGTCATTGAAATGTGTGTTCTTTTCACATACGACCTATGGATCCACCAGTGTCATTGCATGTGTGTTCTTTTTAGTAAAAACAACCAGAGTCATTGCATGTGTGTTCTTTTCACATACCACATATGGATCCACCAGAGTCATTGCATGTGTGTCCTCTTCAGAGACCACACATGGATCCACCAGTGTCATTACATGTGTGTTCTTTTTACTAACAACAACCAGAGTCATTGAAATGTGTGCTCTATTCACAATCCTCCTTTGGATCCACCAGTGTCATTGCATGTGTGTTCTTTTTACAAACAACATCAGAGTCATTGAAATGTGTGTTGTTTTCACATACCACATATGGATCCACCAGTGTCATTGAAATGTGTGTTCTTTTTAGAGATCACACATGGATCCACCAGTTTCATTGCATGTGTGTTCTTTTCACTAACAACAACTGGAGTCATTGCATGTGTGTTCTTTTCACATACCACATATGGATCCACCAGTGTCATTGCATGTGTGCTCTTTTCACAATCTACATATGGATCCACCAGTGTCATTGCATGTGTGTTCTTTTTAGTAACAACAACCAGAGTCATTGAAATGTGTGTTCTCTTCAGAGACCACACATGGATCCACTAGTGTAGTTGCATGTGTTTTCTTTTTATTAACAACAACCAGAGTCATTGCATGTGTGTTCTTTTCACATACCACATATGGATCCACCAGTGTCATTGAAATGTGTGTTCTCTTCAGAGACCACACTTGGATCGACCAGTGTCATTGCATGTGGGTTCTTTTCACTAACAACAACCAGAATCATTGCATGTGTGTTATTTCCACAAACCAAATATGGATCCACCAGTGGCATTGGATGCGTGCTCTTTTCACATACCACCTATGGATCCACCAGTGTCATTGCATATGTGTTCTTTTGAGTAACAACCAGAGTCATTGAAATGTGTGTTCTTTTCACATACCACCTATGGATCCACCAGTGTCATTTCATGTGTGTTCTTTTTAGTAACAACAACTAGAGTCATAGCATGTGTCTTATTTTCACATACCACCTATGGATCCACTAGTGTCATTGCATGTGTGTTCTCATCACAATCCACACATGGATCCAACAGTGTCATTGCATGTGTCCTCTTTTTACTAACAACAACCAGAGTCATTGCATGTGTGTTCTCTTCAGACACCACACAAGGATCCACCAGTGTCATTGCATGTGTGTTCTTTTTACTAACAACCAGAGTCATTGAAATGTGTGCTCTTTTAATAATCCACCTTTGGATCCACCAGTGTCATTGCATGTGTGTTCTTTTTACTAACAACAACTGAGTCATTAAAATGTGTGTTCTTTTCACATACCATCTATGGATCCACCAGTGTCATTGCATGTGTGCTCTTTTCACTAAAAACAACCAGAGTCATTGCATGTGTGTTCTCTTCAGATACCACACATGGATCCACCAGTGCCATTGCATGTGTGTTCTTTATAGTAACAACAACCAGAGTCATTGAATGTGTGTTCTTTTCACATACCACATATGGCTCCACCAGTGTCATTACATGTGTTCTCTTTTTAGGAACAACAACCAGAGTCATTGCATGTGTGCTATTTTCACGATCCACCTATGGATCCACCAGTGTCATTGCATGTGTTTTCTTTTTAGTAACAACAACCAGTCATTGAAATGTGTGTTCTTCTCACATACCACCTATGGATCCACTAGTGTCATTGCATGTGTGTTCTTTTTAGTAAAAACAACCAGAGTCATTGCATGTGTGTTCTTTTCACATACAACATATGGATCCACAAGTGTCATTGAAATGTGTATTCTCTTCAGAGGCCACACATGGATCCACCAGTGTCATTGTATGTATGTTCTTTTCACTAACAACAACCAGAGTCATTGCATGTGTGTTCTCTTCAGAGACCACAGATGGATCCACCAGTGTCATTGCATGTGTGCTCTTTTCACAATCCACCTATGGATCCACCAATGTCATTGCATTTGTGTTCTTTTTACTAACAGCAAGTTGAGTCATTTCATGACTGTTCTTCTCACATACCACATATGGATCCACCAGTGTCATTGAAATGTGTGTTATCTTCACAATCCATACATGGATCCACCAGTGTCATTGCATCTGTCCTCTTTTTACTAACAACAACCAGAGTTATTGCATGTCTGTTCTCTTCAGAGACCACACATGGATCCACCAGTGTCATTGCATGTGTGTTCTTTTTAGTAACAACAACCAGAGTCATTGTATGTGTGTTCTTTTCACATACAACATATGGATCCACCAGTGTCATTGCATGTGTGCTCTTTTTAGTAACAACAACTAGAGTCATTGCATGTGTGTTCTCTTCAGAGACCACACATGGATCCCCCAGAGTCACTGCATGTGTGTTCTTTTTAGTAACAACAACCAGAGTCATTGCATGTGTGCTCTTTTCACAATCCACCTTTGGATCCACCAGTGTCATTGCAAGTGTGCTCTTTTTACTAACAACAACCAGAGTCATTGCATGTGTGTTCTCTTCAGAGACCACACATGGATCCACCAGTGTCATTGCATGTGTGTTCTTTTTACTAACAACAACCAGAGTCATTGAAATGTGTGCTCTTTTCACAGTCCACCTTTGGATCCACCAGTGTCATTGCATGTGTGTTCTTTTTACTAACAACAACTGATTCATTGAAATGTGTGTTCTTTTTTCACATAGATCCACCAGTGTCATTGAAATGTGTGTTCTTTTTAGAGACCACACATGGATCCACCAGTGTCATTGCATGTATGTTCTTTTCACTAACAACAACTGGAGTCATTGCATGTGTGTTCTTTTCACATACCACATATGGATCCACTAGTGTCATTGCATGTGTGCTCTTTTTACTAACAACAACCAGAGTCATTGGATGTGTGTTCTCTTTAGAGACCACACATGGATCCACCAGTGTCATTGAAATGTGTATTATTTTCAACTACCGCCGTTGGCCACAAACAATCGGGATGCAAAACTAACCAGCAACCGCTTTGGGCTTCTAGAAGACCCGATCCCCGATTGTTAGGCGCCGGTGGATCGGGGTGCGTGGACGATAGTGATGTCCTTCGCGAGGGCGATCCGCGAGAAGTCTGTTCTGCGAACTGATTGGCCGTCGCATCTACGTTGGGCCTACGTCCTTGCCCTTATCCCCTTAACCTTTGGGCCGAAAATCAGATCGTGTTCCTTCATCGCCATGGAGAGGGAGAGGCCCAAACTCAGCTTGCATGAGGCTCAGATGTTCGCCCACTACGACATACTCGCGCCGCCTTTAGCGAGGCTTTCGGCCGGCTTTGAGCTCAGCTACGACGGGGTTCTTGTTGTGCCTCTCTTGCGCGACAACGCGTTGGCGAGGCAGATCGAGGAGCGCCTTCGCCAGCTATTGGAGCGGAAGAGGGCAATGGCGCGGTACTCGCGTACGAGCGCGTACTGGCAAAAGCTGTTCAAGAAGGAGCGGGCTACGTTGATTGAGCTGTGCAGAACCCACCGGCGGGAGATCCACCCGGATCTGCGCAACCCCGAGGGAGGTAGCGCTTCTGGGCAGTTCCTGGGCGTATGAGCTCCACCGTTATCGATGCAGCGCGCCGTGAAGAATCCATGAGTAGGAGGAACGCTGCGGGGAACATCGGCATCGATTCCGATGTGGAGGAGGCTGGCGGTGAGACGGACAATGGCGTCAATGATGGAGACTGCGGGAGCGTCATAGTCGATTAGGGCCACTTAAGCATAAATTAAATCTATGTACGGTATCTTAATGTGCTCTTTGGATCTGGGTCACTTGAGTCATGGTCGATTATCGTCATAATCTATATATGTTGGCCATGTTTTAGTTGTCTTTGTCTTTGAAACTAGTCGATCGAAACTCGTCCGATCCTCAAAATAAAGTTCGCGTGTTCCCTGGCATATCTGATGGGACAATACGCTGACTCTGCTCCCAACATTTGATAGCACAGCCGTAATTTGGAGTGCGCCAGAGGAGAAGGGATCAAGCGTGTTGTAATAGTGTACTACTCCGGTCGAGATATAACAGACTTAGGTTTTTTAGATATTTAATAAATGTGTCTATACCCAAAACATGTCTAGATACATGTTTTAGGTTTCTCTGTCTTTCAAACTAATCAAATTCTGAACAAACAAAGTCATTGCGTTCACACCTGATGGGACAATACGCTGACTCTACTATTTGATGGCACAACCATAATTCTGGAGTGCGCTAGAGGAGATGGGAATGCAAGGGAGATGGGAACTAGTAGCCATGTCCAAACACAGGTAAAAAATTAATGTAATAATATTTTAAAAAAATGTAATCTGGTCCACATGACCCCATCACAGACACGTTGCACGCGCCAGATATAAATAAGGATGACACCACTAGTTTAGTTTCAATGATATAATTCAACATACGACGTTACTGTGCCTGCATCTTTCTGCTCATCTTATTAGTCTGGTAGCCCACGCTGCATTAAGCATCAGTTGATGAGGATAAAAAAATGATAAAATGGCAAATAAAACAGTTTTTAAGCTTACCTTTCATCCGGAGAATCGTACAAAGATGAAATTGGCAGGGATTTATTATTTCTCCTGCAGTTAGCCGAAAGATCCTCAAGAACATCCTCAATCACCCCTGCAACTTCTTCATATTCTAATACACCTCCATTATTTGCCCTTTCCTCCCTCTTCCGCTTACCCTTTTATTTCTTTTCACACCCTTTTCTCGCCGGCACCTCCACTTCTTCATAAATTGGCTGCTTACCTACGTTTTCCTCCGAGTGCTCATCACCGTCTTCGCGCTGCTCTTCCGCCAGTTCTGGATGAGAAGCCTCATTTTTTGCCACCGGGGTGTGAACAGGGACAATAGCATGTGTAACTGGGTTTTTGCACAACCTCTTGATATGGCCGAATCCGCCACAACATCCGCATTTCCTTTTCCTAGCTCCCAGCCTTGGACCTTTATCGGTGGAGGCTTCGATCCTTAGCTTTCTAGGCCTCCCAGGTGGCCTCCTAAGAACTGGTGGTTTAAGTTTGAACCCTGGATCGACAATCTCCCAATCATTTTCATCGGCCATAGGTGGTACGTTTTCTGCATAAGTTGCAGCAAACTTGTCCACGGAGAAATAGTTGTCGACATAGTTCTCTATTTCAGCTCCGTTACCTCTAAGTTTTAAGATGTAGTAAATTGCATGGTGACATGGTAGACGATGTCTGCCACCCTTTTTGCATGAACAAGTCTTGTTTCCAATGTCTACAGTGTACCTCCGTTCACTTCCACGCTTGTATTCTGCATAAACCTCATCCAATGTTCTGGAACTTCTGACCACCCGCATCTTTATCGTTATCATTGCCCTGGTTCTTGCATTTAGTAACATAAACACCTTTGGAACTATTTTATGGCCTAAAAGTTTTCTTGCACAAATTATTTGCCTTAAATCTATCTTCACCATTATGCACTGTCTTATTGCATCCAACAAAACAACAATTCCAAGTGTCTTCATGCCCAAAATCTTATCATTGAAACTCTTTGCCAAATTATTGCATACAAAATCCACCTTGCTTAACTCACCAAACTTGCTTCTGGCCCATAGCTTGGTGTGATGTTCCTCAAGGTATTTTTTCACCTTTGGAACTATATACATGTTCTGCAAGTAAGTAGCATGCGTTCTTGGGATGTATGTGTATCCTGATCGCCACAAGTCCTCTTCAAAGATCTTTCCTTTGAACTTATTCGTGAAGTTAGTAGCGAGGTGCCGCATGCATTCCCTATACTCAACCCTAGGAAACACAACATCAACATCATTCTCAAGACCCTTGGATGCACCTGTGTGTATCACCAAGCCTTCAGGGTGACCAATTACTTCCCGTAGTATCTACATGAACCATGTCTAGCTTTCATTTGATTCACCCTCAAGAACAGCATAAGCTACGGGTACAAGCCAATTATGCGCGTCCAAAGCACAAGCAGAAGCAACATGTCCCCTGAACTTCCCTGTTAAAGAAGTTGCGCCTATTGCCAAGTATGGCCTGCAGCCGTCTAGGAACCCCTTCCAGCATGCCTTCAGGCAGACAAAACATCTCCTGAAACATATCTTATCTGCCTTCTTATACCTGACCCCCCTTGAGACCTTTTATCTCCCTTTCACAACCTCGTAATCGATGTCAACAACACTACCAGGTGATGTTTTCTCTACCTGAGCTTTGAAACTATACAACATATGAAAACTGTCATTCCACTTGCCTTGAATGAAGTCTAGAGCCATCTCCTTCCCATCAAAGACTCTGTGATAAGGAATCAGAACGTTAAACTTTTTGCTAATCTTTGGTCTGAGTTCGGTAGGTCCAATGTTATGATCCTGCCTCACCCAGTCAAGTACAGTAGCAGGAATCCACTTGGTAGTCACCGGTATAATTTTACCACTTAAAGAAGTATTAGGGCAGTTGTGTTTCTTCGTGTTTACTTTGATCTGCATTCGATAAGAATCCAAATAATTCAGAGCTAGTTATCAGCAGAATAAATATGTGAAAGACTGAAACTAAATGTAGCTATTGCAACCTGAAATGGGTGTCCACCCCGCATTGGAGATGCATGTAATCTCCATTTACACATTACTTTCCCTCTGATTGCACCCTAAATCTCTTTTGGTCGCTCTTTTCAATGATAAATTCAAACCCAACTCTGATTGCATAGGTTGCAACGCATATCTAGATCCTCCACATTATCAAAGACAGTCCCCTCATCAATTGTAGGATTGTCCCTGTCAAAGTGTATCACTGGCCTGTCCACGTCTTTGTCGTCGTATCTACATCCCATTTCCACATCTTCACATTCCTCTTCCTCATCAGTCCCATAGTCAAGCTCAAAGTTTGAATCAACCAAATATTCCCTACTCTCCATCCTATCAGGGTCAGAAGCCACGTCTGGATAAGCTTTCTCATCATCATCCACACCGCCACACGTTTCAGTGCCTTCATGCTCGATTGACAAAGCATCATGCTCAAGGACAAGCTGTACAGACATCCTGCGGTTACTAACACATATCGTTGCCATCACCACGGGACTAAAAACGTTAATTGGGGTATGCAGGAAAGGAATCACAGTTCTTACCCTTCAATGTGGACGTATGACACCTTCTCTGGGCTCCATACCTCCAAAGCTCTGCACCCCGCTTCCTCTCCCCCCGTTTCGTTGTCCTCTGTGCTCTCCAGACTTGAAGGAGATTCCGTGCTCTCCAGCCGCGCAAGACCTATATCCATGCTCTCAAGCCTCGCAGGATCCATCTCTAAGTGGGATCCGGATCACCAACGTCGTTGGGCCCCTAACCTAACGACCGACTCTCGTTTTCGTTTCCAGACACGCCTGGGCAGTGGGCGGCGGCAAGGAGATAGGGCAGGATGGGGAGAGGAGGGGACGTGAGAGGATGGCAGGGAGGGTAGGGCGGGAGGACGACGGCCCAAGGGGACGACGAGAGCGGTGCACGACTGAGTGGAGTGGCGGTGGCAGGAGAAGAGGAGAGGAGCGGAGCGGAGCTAGTTCTGACAAAGCATGGAAAATTGCACAATAATGTGTTGGTGGGTGGCACCAGCCCTCGAACCTGGGACGCGCGCTATCGAAGGTGGAAGGGGCGGGCCCACTAGTCAGAAAACATGCCACCTATCAGCGCACTATGCACGGGGAGCACTTCACGGAATTTTTTAGCAGGTCCCACATGTCAGTCTGTTTGATCAAAACTTGCATGCAGTGCATGGCTGGTTCATGCGCTAGTTCCAAAAAAAAGACCGTTGATCCAAACTTGAATTGGCAGTTCCACTTCTTCTCCCCCGTCTCCTCATCTCCTCGTAGTGGCAGTTCTGCTTCGTCTCCTCGTCTCCTCTCGCAGCGGGCGCTTAAACCGTCTCCCTAAACATTATCCTCTTCTTCTCCTTGTAGTGGTAGTTCTTCTTTCTTCCTCGATCAAAACATTCCCACACGTAAGCCATGGCCAATAGCCGGATGAAGAGGAACTGGTCCGATCTCCCGGCCGACCCACTTTGCAAGATCGCCGACTATTTGTTGGAGAAAGAGGAGTACATCGACACCTACGCTGCTTGTCGGGAAGTCTGCACCGATTGGCGCTGCACTTTAAAGGTGCCTGAATTCCATCTCAACAACTGGATCATGATAGATCACACACTTCCAGACGTTGGCGACTTCACCCTCCTCAACCTCGCCACTAGTCGTTGCTTCAGGACAAATCTGATAGATGTCCATCGCAGGTTCACATTCACATCCGATATTTATTGGTATTTTCCATTGTAAACATCTTAGTGCTAACTGATGCCCTCTTCTTCCAAAAGATTCTACTTCGTCGGTGTTTCTCGTGGCATCATCGTGCTTGCTTAGAGGGTGGAGCCATACCAGATTCGGCTTCTGAACCCAATCACACATAAGTCTAACACTGAGTTTCAAGCACACATACCATCTGATCTTCTGCAATCTGCCGTCGTGACGAAGTCCCCGACGATGGTGTTCGTTTGCACTGATTATCCAGATCGTATTGCATGGGTTGATGAGAGCACCCCAACGGGGGAAATCAATGGATCATTTGGAGAAGAATTGTATTCGCCACCTCCTGATATGCTTCTTGTCTGCATGACGACATTCCGAGGGGAAGTATATGCATTACTTGAGAATGGAGACATCTTGTCGACCAACATCCAGTTAGAGCAGCACGCGAGCATTATCACGATGGCCAAACTAATTTTGGCCCCAGTCTTTGAACAGGTACGCGAAACCTACAAATTTTACCTTGTGGAGTCAGATGGTGATCTGCTTCTTGTGTTGAATGGGGATTTCGCCAAAGGGAAACCGGTGTTGTACCGGGTGGACACGGATAACCGCTCTCTCGAGGCCGTTGGTGACCTTGGAAGTCGTGCCCTCTTCGTTGATTACAATCGGTCTATCTCCATTGACACCAGGTTACACCCCACAGTCAAACCCGGTTGCATATACTACGAAATTTTATCGGTATGCGATCATGAGGTTCAAGCCTGGGAAGAGGAACCAACAATGGTAATGTATGGCTTAAGTCTGGAACATACACCGAGGCCTTACCCTCTGGATGAGCTACTGGCAGCACATTGCAGATGGAGAGAGTTCTCTGAACATTTGTTGCAGCACGCGTTAGCCGCCACCGACGAAATATATAGGGGAGAATGAATCCTATATTCATCCTAGGTTATTTGCTAGCATTTTCAGGACTATTTTTCGAAGTAGAAATTTGTACTGTATTTATATTATTTCGATGAGCGATGTCGTATTACCTTTCAGACAAAATTTTAATGTATTTAAATTTAGTACTTTCAGAATTCAAAGTATTTATTTTTAGTAGCTTCTTTCAGAATTCTCTGTGTTCGACATGGGCATCAGCTCATCGCCGGAATCCAGGTTCCACATGGAAATTTGCACAATAATGTGGGCGGCACCACCCCTCGAACCTGGGATGTGTGCCGTCGAAGGTGGAGGGGGCGGGCACGCCAGTCAGAAAACATGCCACGTCGGCATCCCCTGTTTATGATGCCCTTTAAAAAAAGAAAACACGCCACGTCGTTATCCCCTGTTTCTAATGGTGTTGCTACACTCGACGGTACATGGTGGCATATAAATATTATCGTATAAACATAAGGGCACAGTCGTCAACATTTCGAAAATGAAACCTGGTCCCGTCTCCTACCTATCCTGGTACATTAACCGATGAGGTGGATAGCCACGACCTATCTTTTTTAATATGTTTGCACTCTTGTGCTGAGAAGGGAAATAAAGATTGAGCTCTTGATGCAACAAGTGTCGAATTATTACCCTCTAAGGAAATGGGAAATGGTTATTTTCACGCGTGCCCGTAGTCCAAACCTATTGTCAGTCTTTCACTCCTCTTCTCCGACTAACCACAGTTCACCTTGCGTAGCTCCTCCGCGCCGCACCAACTAGGGTAACATGGCCCCGCCTAAGCAGCCGCCGTGGATGACCAAACTGGGGTATTTATCCCCTCTAAGGCAGGCCATGAAGCTCTACTTCAAGGCCGGTCTCCCATTGCCCTGCCAGGCGGATGATTTCCCCGAATGTCCCGAATCGGCCGCGGCGGCGACTACGCCGTTGTCGGCGCCAGATGCGGCAAGAAGGGCCAAGAGAGCGATGTGGAAAAATCGCGCGGCAGCATTACGGCATGCTCTAAGCAGTGGGAACAAGGTACGTATCAAATCGTTCACGAGAGCATGCCACCGCCGAGGGTACACACCCTCGAATAGGGCAACGCCAAGGTCTAGGAACTCTCGCGTCCATGCTTCGGTGCAGACTACCTTACCTTAGTGGGGGAGGCAGGGAGCACGCCGTCTGCGGCAAAGACGCTCCATCCTACGCACCGTCGGAGGCCGTACCATGGCAGTGACCAAGCGTCTACACTCAGCATGCTGGATTGTTCGACAGCCGGAGCCGACGGAGGGCATCAGCTCAGCCCCGGAATTCAGGTTTGAGTTCACACGGACCTATGATCCCAAGAAGGAGATGCCGAAATTCAGTTCCGAAGAAATCCTTCTAGCGGCGCGGATCGTCCAACTGAACCGGGACTGGCGCACGCAAATCGCTCGTGCATGAACGATGCAGATTTCTTGTAGTTTGGCGGGAAGGCAATAGATCAGTTTGGGTTAAATGACCAAAGAACTTATGTCCTCTCAAGGAAATTGGCCAACCAACTTTTCTGGTGGAGATCTGTAGTTTCTTCAGTGTAGAATAGTTAAGTTCAGACTGAAGATTTGCTTTTGTAGATGAAATGCTGACGAATTGTTCTACAAACTAGTAGGAAGTTTAGCCCACTTTTGTGCAGGTATAAGACCATTTTGTATGGAAGTACTACTTTTGTAAGCAAATACTATCAAGTATATATTTCCTTCAATTACTAGTCATGGTTCAATCCAGTTAACTGGCATCTTTTTATCCCAGACTACAGATTTTGTGTCAGCTGTCTGTGCTGTAAACCATTTTTCCTTTGTCTTGTGTTGCCTGCAAAATGGTCCTGCAGTTCAACGTGTTACAAATGTAGCTACCTTGTACTTGAAGAGGAGATGGACTACATTTTCCTGGCATCCATAGAATTGACATTGCTCATTGCCAGACCACCCTCTTTTCATGAGGTTCTCCTTGGTTATTCACAGAAATTATAAAGCACGGTGATCAACTACATCGATTCAAACTATTACACACACACACACTACATCCAATTCATTACCCACACATACTACATCGATTCAAACTATTACACACACATACTACTTCAAACTATTACACACACGTACTACATTGATTCAAACTATTACACATTTTTAGTCGATGCTAACTTCCTGGTACGCTCTCCATACTACAAATTCATTAGCCACACATACCACGACAATTCACTAGAGCTCTGTCTTCACTCGAGGGAAATCAGAACCACCAGCTCGTCCAAGCCCAGTCCCCCCACTAAAACTGTGTGCGCCGTCACGAAACGGTGCTGGTCCTGTGCCATCGATCCTTCCAGGCCAACACTGCAGGCGACGAGGATGCTTTCTAGTAGCCTCTTCGGGGCCCTGAATGCCATGTACCGATTCTAGAACCTCCTCCAGGTGGATGATAACCGGGTGCTTCTAGCAAAGCTGTCGCCCTGCCCTGCTTGGAATCTGCACCTCGTACATCTTAGGAACAGCGTCAGGATCTTTCAGCCACCCCTTTACCTTGATGACCCATCTGTCGCTCGGTGGCACGATTTCCACCAGCTCGCTGCCAAGGCTACTGACGACCTGCTTGAGGGCCTCCGGCTCCCAAGCATCCAATGGGAGGCCCTCAAAGATGAGTTTGGAGAAGAAACAAAGCTGCCCCAAGCGATCGTCCCACCCATAGGCGCGATGCCAATGCATGAAGCTCATTTTCTCCCCGCAACACTCGAAAGAACGGGAAGAATGCAGAACACCTTCGGTGTCTGAGTTGTGCTCGAACCGGACGAAAAAATCGAATGGCGGCGTGCATACCTCAATGTTGACCTCATTTCGTCTAATCCAAAAACGAGACCTGAAAGCCGAGAGCAACTCTGCCGGTGACACAGCGGGACGGACGCCTAGCATGGTGGCCAGGAGAGCGTGGTCGTCGAACTGCTATGCCAGGGCTACCATGCTTGGGGTGGGCGGCAGCATGCAATTTCCCGAGGCCGGTCGCCGGCCTGGATTTCCCGACGGGATGCTCTCCGCCATGCGAGAAGGACTCGCCAGAGGCGAGATATTAGTCCAAGGACGCGAAGCTCTGATACGGCGGACGATGCAACGGTGACGGCTGCAAGCTTCGATCAGAGGCGTGGGAGGTTGACCGGACATGGCGGGGACGCAAATTAGAGCAAGTGCGAGCTCCAATCTGAGATGAGCACCCGGAGCTGAGCAAATTTTATGGGGAGGGGAGTAGGGGAGAAGACCAGAGCAGAGCAAAGAAATAGATCTGGTGCACTCAGGGATCTGGTCCATGCAGGGGTAAGCTAGTCCACGACCGCAAAAGATAAGAGGGAATACTGACATGGCGGGCTAAGAAGAGTTGACCTAATGGCGGTATTTGACTTCAACCATTTTTCTGGTTCAAACGACCATTTGGCCGTTAGATTTGTATTCACCCCCATTTGGCCCTTCTGGACAATTGGTGAATCTACTATGGCCCCTCCGCGCGATTGATGACAACTCGGGTACCGCGGTGCGCTCACCCACCAAGTTTGGTACCGCAAACGAACATTCCCAGAACGAAGCACCTAGAAATGAAACACCGCGGCCACCGTTACTAACAGGGGGAAATGGACAGCAACTGATGTTGCTAGCACCTCCGCTGAGGTACGAAAATCCGTAAAGAAGCGACAATGTACATCAAGTGGGCAATAACTAACAACAAGGCAAAGGTTCCAACGAGAATGAAGGACGAAATGAGTACAGGGAACATCATCAAAGCTATTGCGTGTTCACCACGGAAGAGAATGACCGGAAAAGCTTACAGCGCCGGCATATGGAGGTGAACACAGTAATGCTGGCTGTGCCAAGATATATGCCTTGGGCCGATCAAGAGATCACATGGAGTGTCAAGGATCACCCAAAGATCATGCCGAGCCCAGAAACCTTAGCTCTAGTCTTGGATCCGACGTTCATCGGGCCGAATCTCAATGTGAGATTTTCCAAGGTATCGATTGACAATGGTAGCAGTATCAACATTATGTACAAGGACACCATGCACAAGTTGGGGATAACCGAAAACATGTTTCAAGCGACAAGGACCACCTTTCACGGCATTGTGCCGGGTCTTTCTTGTGAACCAATTGGTAAGGTTCGGGTTGATGTGTTATTCGGCACAAGAGACAACTGCCACACTGAGAACTTGGAATTCGAGGTAGTAAATCTGGAAAGTCCTTATCACGCATTAATCGGCAGGCCAGCGCTGAGCAAATTCATGGCAACTACCCATGTCAGCTACCTTAAGATGAAATTGCCTAGACCAAGAGGCGTGATAACTATATCAGGGGACTTCCGGCGTTCGATCGAGTGCGCATCAGCCGGATCCAATTTAGCTGAGTCACTCGTGATAGGTCAAGAAAAAAGGAAGATACTAGAGGTGGCGGCATTGGCTCAATCCGTGCAACAACATATGCCGTCCCTGACCAACCCGCACGGGAGCGTATCATTCAGGCAACTAAGGATACGAAGAAAGTGCCAATTGATGATCTGTTCCCAGAGTGCACCGTCACCATAGGTGCCGGGTTAAGTAGCAAATAGGAAAGTGAGCTCGTCAACGTCCTCCGTGAGAATTGGGATATATTTGCTTAGTCTACGCAAGATCTGCAAGGTGTACCGAGGGAGTTGGCTGAGCACTCATTGAATGTAAGACCCGGGGCTAAGCCGATAAAGCAGCCTCTCAGGCGTTTTGCAGAAGATAGAAGGAAAGTTATCGGGGATGAGATAGCAAGATTACTAGCGGCCGGGTTCATCATGGAGGTACTTTATCCGGATTGGCTCTCTAATCCGGTGCTGGTGGAGAAAAAGAAAGACGATCCGAACGTGGCAGTGGTATGGCGCATGTGTATTGACTACACGAACCTGAATAAGACGTGTCCAAACGATCCATTTGGATTACGTAATGCAGGAGTAACTTACCAGCGATGCATGCAAAAATGCTTGCATGACCAAATAGGTCGGAATGTGCAGGTGTATGTGGATGATGTGGTGATAAAAACCAAGGAAAGCAATACGCTCCTTGAGGATATTCGGCAGACATTCGCGAACTTGAGAAGGTTCCGAATGAAACTGAACCCGGAGAAATGCTCCTTCGGCGTACCAGCCGGAAAGATACTCGGTTTCTTGGTATCTAGCCGCGGCATTGAGGCTAATCCGACGAAAATCCGAGCCATAGAAAGAATGGAGTTGCCAAAGTGTCTTAATGATGTCCAGAAGTGCACTGGTTGCCTGGTATCGTTAAGTCAGTTCGTATGTCGGCTGGGAGAGAAGGCCTTGCCCCTCTATCAGCTAATGAAAAAGGCAGATAAGTTCATGTGGACACCATAGGCGGATCTTGCATTTCCAGAATTGAAAAATATGTTATCTACCGCACCAATCCTAGCTGCACCACTACCTAAGGGATCAAAGCTGCTTTACATAGCCGCGACCAACTGAGTCGTAAGTGCAGTGATCGTAGTGGAGCGTGAGGAGGAAGGAAAGCCGGTGCAAAGGCCGGTGTACTACCTGAGCGAAGTATTATCAGCATCAACAGAATTATCCTCATTATCAGAAGATGGCGTACGGCGTATATATGTCGGCCAAGAAGCTTAAGCACTATTTTGAGGAACACCACATCAAGGTGATATGTGAGGCACCCATTTCAGAGATAATGAGTAACAAGGACGCAAGAGGCAGAATAGCAATGTGGGCTATCGAATTAGCTCCATACGCGCCACAGTTCGATAGAAGGGATGCGATCAAGTCACAAGTTGTGGCATATTTCTTTGTGGACTGGGATGAAATGCAATACGAGCCACCCCTGCCGGACTCCAATTATTGGCAAATGCATTTCGACGGATTGAAACTGAAAGATGGATTAGGCGCTGGAGTAGTGCTTACTTCGCCCAAGAAGGATCAACTGAAGTATGTCCTTCAAATCCATTTCAGTGCCTCGAATAATGTGGCGGAGTACGAAGCATTGGTACATGGTCTCAAAGTGGCAAAGGAAGTGGGGATACGTCGGATACAATGCTTTGGAGATTCGGATTTGGTGGTACACCAAGTATCCAAAATTTGGGATGCCCTGGATGATAACATGGCCTTATATAGGTTCCATGTCCAGAAGATAAGCAGGTTTTTAGAAGGGTGTGAGTTCCATCACGTACCTCGAATCGAAAACGAGGCAGCAGATACATTGTCCAAGCTGGGCTCGTCCGGGCAACCCATTCCGCCGAACGTGGCTTTGGAGCACCTGAGAAAACCATCTATCACACTGTCACCCGAGTCAGATTCAATTTATATCCCGTCACTCCCCGGATCAGGAGCTGCACCTATGGAGATAGAATGGGGGAGCCCCTCCGCAAACCCGGGGGCTGTTTCAAAAAAACCCGGAGACTGTTCAGCTTGATCCGGCGGTAGTTCTGTCTGTGGATGCAATGGATGTTGATGAGGAACCATTCCCCATCCGGACTATGCCAACTTGGGCAAAGCCAATTTTTTATTTCCTGAAAGAGGAATCTTGCCAGATGATGAAATAAGTTCAAGGCAAATTTAGAGAAGGGCAAAGGCCTATACCATTATCAATGTCGAATTATACAAAAGAAGTGTGACAATGGTACTGCAACGGTGCGTTGATCCGGAAGAAGGACTTGACATACTCCGGGATATTCACCAAGGAGAATGTGGCCACCATGCATCCTCAAGGGCCTTAGTGGAAAAAGCTTTCTGGCATGGATTTTATTGGCCCAGTGCATTGGAGCAGGCAGAGGACTTGGTGAGAAAATGTAACAGTTGTCAAAGATACGCCACAAAAACTCACCTACCAATGTCGGAGATGAAAACTATCCCCATTACATGGCCATTTGCTGTATGGTGCCTAGATATGGTAGGACCATTTAAGCCGGCCAAAGGAGGAATGACCCACATTCTGGTCATGGTTGACAAGTTCACCAAATGGATTGAAGTGAAACCGATTCGGAAATGTGACGGGGCAACAACAGTAAGATTCCTCAAGGATATAATCTTAAGGTACGGATACCCCCATAGTATCATAACTGATAACGGGACAAATTTCGCTGAAGGAGCATTTGCGAGATTCTGCCAGGAAAAGAAGATCCGACTAGATGTCGCCTCAGTCGCCCACCTCGCGTCGAACAGGCAAGTGGAAAGATCCAACAGACTGGTGTTGTCCGGGATAAAACCCCGGCTCATAGAGCCGCTGCAAAGATCAGCGGGGTGCTGGATAGAGGAACTACCAGCGGTACTGTGGAGTTTAAGAACAACTACGAATCGATCAATGGGCTATACGTGGTTCATGAAAAAAACACATGCAATCACACTGGTGGATCCATGTGTGGTTCATGAAAAGAACACACATCCAATGACACTAGGTGTGGTTCATGAAAAAAAAACACATCCAATGACATTGGTGGATCCTTATGCGGTTTGTGAAAAAGAACACACATGCAATGGCTCTAGTTGTGGTTCATGAAAAGAACACACATGCAATGACACTGGTGGATCCATGTGTGGTTTGTGACAAGAACATACATGCAAATGACTCTAGCTGTGGTTCATGAAAAGAACACACATGCAATCACACTAGTGGATCGATGTGTGGTTTGTGAGAAGAATAGACATGCAATGACTCTAGGTGTGGTTAATGAAAAGAACAGACATCCAATGACACTTGTGGATCCATGTGTGGTTTAATGAAAAGAACACACATGCAATGACACTTGGTGTGGTCATGAAAAGAACACACATCCAATGACACTGGTGGATCCATGTGTGGTTTGTGGAAAGACCACACATGCAATGAATCTATCTATGGTTTGTGAAAAAACAGACATGGAATGACACTGGTGGATCCATGTGTAGTTTGTGAGAAGAACACACATGCAATGACACTAGTGTATCCTTATGTTGTTTGTGAGAAGAACACACATGCAATGACTCTAGGTGTGGTTCATGAAAAGAACACACATGCAATGACACTGGTGGATCAATATGTGGTTTGTGGAAAGAACATACATGAAATGCCTCTAGCTGTGGTTAATCAAAAGAACATACATGCAATGACACTAGTGGATCCATGTGTGGTTTGTGAGAAGAACACACACAATGACACTGGGTGTGGTTCATGAAAATAAAACACATCCAATGACTCCGGTGTATCCTTATGTGGTTTGTGAAAAGAACACACATGCAATGACACTGGGTGTGGTTCACGAAAAGAACACACATCCAATGACACTGGTGGATCCTTATGTGGTTTGTGAAAAAGAACACACATGCAATGACTATAGGTGTGGTTCATGAAAAGAACACACATGCAATGACACTGGTGGATCCATGTGTGGTTTGTGACAAGAACAGACATGCAAATGACTCTAGTTGTGGTTCATGAAACGAATGCACATGCAATCACATCGGTGGATCCATGTGTGGTTTGTGAGAAGAACTGACATGCAATGACTCTGGGTGTGGTTCATGAAAAGAACAGAAATGCAATGATACTTGTGGATCCATGTGTGGTTTAATGAAAAGAACACAAAGGCAATGACAATGGGTGTGGTTCATGAAAAGAACACACATCCAATGACACTGGTGGATCCATATGTGGTTTGTGGAAAGAACACACATGCAATGACTCTAGCTGTGGTTAATGCAAAGAACACAATTCCAATGACAATGGTGGATCCATATGTGGTTTGTGGAAAGAACAGACATGCATTAACTCTAGCTATGGTTTGTGAAAAGAATAGACATGCAATGACACTGGTGGATCCATGGGTGGTTTGTGAGAAGAACACACATGCACTGAGACTGGTGTATCCTTATGTGGTTTGTGAGAAGAACTCACATGCAATGACTCTATGTGTGGTTCATGAAAAGAACACACATGCAATGACACTAGTGGAGCCATGTGTGGTTTGTGAAAAGAACAGACATGTAATGACTCTGGGTGTGGTTCATGAAAAGAAGACACATCCAATGACACTGGTGGATCCATATGTGGTTTGTGAAAAAACAGACATGGAATCACACTAGTGGATCCATGTGTGGTTTGTGAAAAGAACAGTCATGCAATGACACTGGTGGATCCATGTGTGGTTTGTGGAAAGAAAACACATGCAATGACACTGGGTGAGGTTCGTGAAAAGAACACACATCCAATCATACTAGTGGATCATTATGTTGTTTGTGAGAAGAACACATATCCAATGACTCTAGCTGTGGTTCATGAAAAGAACACACATCGAATGATACTGGTGGATCCATGTGTGGTTTGTGAAAGAACAGACATGCAATGACTCTAGCTATGGTTTCTGAAAAGAACAGAAACGCAAAGACACTGGTGGATCCATATGTGGTTTATGATAGGAACACACATGCAATCACATTGGGTGTGGTTGATGAAAAGAACACACATCCAATTACACTCGTGGATCCATTTGTGGTTTGTGGAAAGAACAGACATGCAATGAATCTAGCTGTGGTTCATGAGAAGAACACACATGCAATCACACTGGTGGATCCATGTGTGGTTCATGAAATGAACAGACATGCAATGACTCTAGCCGTGGTTTGTGAAAAGAACACACATGCAATGACATTGGTGGATACATATGTGGTTTGTGAAAAGAACAAATATGTAATGACTCTAGCTGTGATTTGTGAAAAGAGCACACATCCAGTGGCACTAGTGGATCCATATGTGGTTTGTGGAAAGAACATACATGTAATGACACTAGCTGTGGTTTGTGAAAAGAACACACATGCAATCACACTTGTGGATCCAGATGTGGTTTGTGGAAAGAACAGACATGCAATGACTAGCTGTGGTTAATGAAAAGAACAGACATGCAATGACACTGGTGGATCCATATGTGGTTTGTGGAAAGAACACACATGCAATGACTCTATAGGTGGTTCATAAAAAAAACACATGCAATCACACTGGTGGATCCATGTTTGGTTCATGAAAAGAACTCACATCCAATGACATTGGTGGATCCTTATGTGGTTTGTTAGAAGAACACACATCCAATGACACTGGGTGTGGTTCATGAAAAGAACACACATCCAATGACATTGGGTGTGGTTCATGAAAAGAACACACATCCAATGACACTGGTGGATCCTTATGTGGTTTGTGAGAAAAACACACATCTAATGAATCTAGTGCTGGTCTGCGAAAAGAACACACATGCAATGGCTGGTGGATCCTTTTGTGGTTTGTGAAAAGAACAGACATGCAATGGCTCTAGCTGTGGGTTGTGAAAAGAACACACACGCAATGAACTCTATGGATCCATATGTGGTTTATGAGAAGAACACACATGCAATGACTCTAGATGTGGTTTGTGAAAAGAACACGCATGCAATGACACTGGTGGATCCTTATGTGGTTTGTGAAAAGAACACACATCCAATGACTCTAGATGTGGTTTGTGAAAAGGACACACATTCAATGACACTAGTGGATCCATGCGTGGTTTGTAAGAAGAACAGACATGCAATGACTCTAGCTGTGGTTTGTGAAAACACAGACATGCAATGAACTATGGTGGATCCATATGTGCTTTGTGAGAAGAACACACATGCAATGACTCTAGATGTGGTTTGTGAGAAGAACACACATGCAATGACTCTTTTTGTGGTTAATGAAAAGAACAGAGATGCAATGACTCTAGCTGTGGTTTATTGAAAGAACACACATGCAATGACTCTGGTGGATCCATATCTGGTTTATGAAAAGAACACACATTCAATGACACTGGTGGATCCATATGTGGTTCATGAAAAGAACACACATGCAATGACATTGGTCGATCAACATGTGGTTTATGAAAATAACACACATGCAATGACTCTATCTGTGGTTAACGAAAAGAATAGAGATGCAATGACTCTAGTTGTGGTTTATTGAAAGAACACACATGCAATGACTCTAGTGGATCCATATCTGGTTCATGAAAAGAACACACATTCAATGACACTGGTGGATCCATATGTGGTTCATGAAAAGAACACACATGCAATGACATTGGTGGATCAACATGTGGTTTATGAAAATAACACACATGCAATGACAATGGGTGTGGTTCATGAAAAGAACACACATCCAATGACACTGGTGGATCCATATGTGGTTTGTGGAAAGAACACACATGCAATGACACTGGTGGATCCATATGTGGTTTGTGAAAAAACAGACATGCAATCACACTAGTGGATCCATGTGTGGTTTGTGAAAAGAACAGTAATGCAATGACACTGGTGGATCAATGTGTGGTTTGTGAGAAGAACATACATGCAATGACACTGGGTGAGGTTCATGAAAAGAACACACATCCAATGATACTGGTGGATCATTATGTGGTTTGTGAGAAGAGCACATATCCAATGACTAGCTATGGTTCATGAAAAGAACACACATGCAATCACACTGGTGGATCCATGTGTGGTTTGTGAGAAGAATAGACATGCAATGACTCTAGGTGTGGTTAATGAAAATAACAGACATCCAATGACACTTGTGGATCCATGTGTGGTTTAATGACAGGAACACACATGCAAGGACACTGGCTGTGGTTGATGAAAAGAACACACATCCAATGACACTCGTGGATCCATATGTGGTTTGTGGAAAGAACAGACATGCAATGAATCTAGCTGTGGTTCATGAGAAGAACACACATGCAATCACACTAGTGGATCCATGTGTGGTTCATGAAGAGAACATACATGCAATGACTCTAGCCGTGATTTGTGAAAAGAACACACATGCAATGACATTGGTGGATACATATGTGGTTTGTGAAAAGAACAAATATGCAATGACTCTAGCTGTGATTTGTGAAAAGAGCACACATCCAGTGACACTGGTGGATCCATATGTGGTTTGTGGAAAGAACATACATGTAATGACACTAGTTGTGGTTTGTGAAAAGAACACACATGCAATCACACTGGTGGATCCATATGTGGTTTGTGGAAAGAACAAACATGCAATGACTAGCTGTGGTTAATGAAAAGAACAGACATGCAATGACACTAGTGGATCCATATGTGGTTTATGGAAAGAACACACATGCAATGCCTCTATAGGTGGTTCATGAAAAAAACACATGCAATCACACTGGTGGATCCATGTTTGGTTCATGAAAAGAACTCACATCCAATGACATTGGTGGATCCTTATGTGGTTTGTTAGAAGAACACACATCCAATGACACTAGGTGTGGTTCATGAAAAGAACACACATCCAATGGCATTGGGTGTGGTTCATGAAAAGAACACACATCCAATGACACTAGTGGATCCTTATGTGGTTTGTGATAAAAACACACATCCAATGAATCTGGTGCTGGTTTGTGAAAAGAACACACATGCAAGGATTGGTGGATCCTTTTGTGGTTTGTGAAAAGAACAGACATGCAATGGCTCTAGCTGTGGTTTGTGAAAAGAACACACATGCAATGAACTCTGGTGGATCCATATGTGGTTTGTGAGAAGAACACACATGCAATGACTCTAGATGTGGTTTGTGAAAAGAACACGCATGCAATGACACTGGTGGATCCATATGTGGTTTGTGAAAAGAACACGCATCCATTAACTCTAGATGTGGTTTGTGAAAAGGACACACATTCAATGACACTAGTGGATCCATGCGTGGTTTGTGAGAAGAACAAACATGCAATGACTCTAGTTGTGGTTTGTGAAAACACAGACATGCAATGAACTCTGGTGGATCCATATGTGGTTTGTGAGAAGAACACACATGCAATGACTCTAGATGTGGTTTGTGAGAATAACACACATGCAATTACTCTATCTGTGGTTAATGAAAAGAACAGAGATGCAATGACTCTAGCTGTGGTTTATTGAAAGAACACACATGCAATGACTCTGGTGGATCCATATCTGGTTCATGAAAAGAACACACATTCAATGACACTAGTGGATCCATATGTGGTTCATGAAAAGAACACACATGCAATGACATTGGTGGATCAACATGTGGTTTATGAAAAGAACACACATGCAATGACTCTATCTATGGTTAATGAAAAGAACAGAGATGCAATGACTCTAGTTGTGGTTTATTGAAAGAACACACATGTAGTGACTCTGGTGGATCCATAACTGGTTCATGAAAAGAACACACATTCAATGACACCGGTGGATCCATATGTGGTTCATGAAAAGAACACACATGCAATGACATTGGTGGATCAACATGTGGTTTATGAAAAGAACACACATGCAATGACACCGGGGGATCCATGTGGTTTATGACAATAACACACATGCAATGAACTCTAGTGGGTCCATGTGGTTTATGAGAAGAATACACATCCAATGAACTCTAGTGGATCTATCTTGGGATAATTTGATGTATGCCACGATGTATTTCATTGTACAAGACACTCACTTTCCATTTTTATACTACTCAATTTTGCCCTTGGTTTTTTTATACTACTCAGGTTTGCCTCTCTATCTTTCGTAGAAGCCCAAACCTGTGCTCACTCTGTCTGCTACTCCCTTATTGGTTGTCACAGTTGTTACGCAGATCGTGCCACCAACCGTTGATTCTATGCGATCCAATGATGATTATTGCACACGTCGTGCCCTTCACAGTATAGCGTGAGACAACACGGACGTCTCCCTCGGCGAGACATCTACAAGAAGGAACACGAAGTCGTCCATGGAAAAAGTCGTCGACTGGTCATGTCATGTTTAATAAAGTCTGAAAAGCCTACTACTACTACTACTACACCACAACATATGCGTCACCGAGTGCACGGTCATCCATGGATAGCTACAATTTATTGCCACTTGATTTTAATAAGACGAATCCCATTTTTTACGTAGCGGCTCTTAGTCTCACTTCCGACTAGGCCCCACCGTAAGAAACTTGCACACGCTAGCCAGAGGCCAAAGAGCTAAGGTCGATGAGACCTAACGTCTCTACCCGATCTAGCACAACCCCACAAATCTCGCCGTACAACCACCTACCTTCGCCTCTACATTTCCACTTTTAATTATCGCCAATTTTAGGGCCATGTAAAACTTCATACATAGAAATTGTGTATGCGCCCTTTGCATGCGGCTCAATACAAAACGGCCATGCATGGCCCGGGAAAAAACGTGACGTACCATGCACATGTCGCGGTGCACGGTGCCGTAGACTGCGTGGCGCGTTGCATGGTGGTGCAACGAAACGTGCCTTTCTTCCATTCACCTTAACTATAGAGCCCCTCTCCACACACCCACTCTCACTCTCGCTCACTCTCCCCACGCAACCCTCTCCACTGTCCCACCAGCATCTGCAAACTCCCGAGAATACCCCGTCCGTGCTGGCGATGGCAGAGGAGGATACGATGGCCATCATATCCTTTGAGGCCACCATCGAGGAGGCCCCCGTATCCTCGCCGGTCCCCCTCGATGCGTTGAAAGCAGCCGTTGTTCCCGTCCAGGCCCCCGTCAAGGCATCGATGGCAGCCGCCGTTCCCGTCCAGGCCCCCATCCCCGCTACCGATGTAGCCGCTGGCGAGGAGGCTCTCGCCGGTCACGAGAAGATCCAGGTCTTCAGGGGCCCCTACGATCCATATGAGTACATCACTCCGCTGAACCCATACGACACTGGCATCGAGGACCCATGGTCGGAGGTAACTAGGGTTTGCTCCCATTCCCTGGTTCTTCTACTGTTCCCATTGTTGGATGCTAGATCTTGGTTTATTAGGATTCGCTTGTTTGTATTTCGATTGCTCGATCTTCTTACATCATCTACTCCCCCATTTTCCTTTTCTTCCAATAGGTTTACGGCAACAACGTCTGCAGCGATGACGAGTCCAGGCACACCAAGACTCGTCAGTCTTGAGGAGGCTGAGCGGCAAGATAACGCCTTCTTTCTTGCGGCGACTGATTACCCTTCTACAAGGGGATCGCCTTCTGATGGGTGAGTCTTGCCGGTACCGACTTCAACTCTTTAATGAAGCATGCATAGGTCCCAAGCTCCAACACCCACAATGGCGACCAGACCGTGAACGTCAATCCCTACATCGTTGAACACCAAGATCTTGGAATTCACCTCTGAAACCTCCAGCGGGTGGCCATCGAAGATGGTCACATGCCTCCAATCAAGCCCAAGGCCCCCAAGATCAAGGGACTGGGCAGCAAGGAGTGGAGGAAGCGCCGGAGGGAGGAGGCGCATGCGCATGCAAGGAGGGGTTGAATGTGTCTGCTGCTGCTGCTAAGCAGCTTCTTTTGATTTTCTATATTTTGCTTGCATCCTATTTCAGGTTGAATGCATCGAACCTCGTTAAGCAACCTACTTTCTATCGCTATATCCTATTTAGCTGCGCACAGCTATATCTACATTTGTTTTGGTTTCTGAATGAATGTATTCTGCCTAGTGTGATTTGCTGCTCTAGATTTGCTACCAGATCGGAGCCAAAAAGAGGTCCAAAAGGGAACGAATTATCGAAGAGAGAATCTTCTGTAGATTTGCTACCAATTTGGGTAAAATGAAACATATATGTTTAGCGAGAGAGGAAAAGGGTACTCTTTCAAAGTTCCAGTTAACGATCTACCATCTTGATAAGCTACAAGAAACATACAGAAATATAACACAAAGAAGTAAAATTTATTTTACTACTCTCACTTGAGGCGCTAGACATCTTGACAAGATAAATGAGTTCCACAAAATAGAAACATAACACAAAGGAGTAAAATTTAATTCACTTCTCATCAGCCCACTTGAGGCGCTTGCCATCGTTCCTAGGCGACCAACTGCGATCATTCCAGGTGGATCTTACATTATTGGCACTTCACAGCTCACGAAATGCTTCGTCCCACCTGGGATCTGACTTGGCTTCCCTATCTTCAGCATCCTGCGGCACAATTAGCGGTGCATCAAAGGCCTGATTATTGCCGCTAGAAGATGCAGCCTCTCTGTTTGCTGCTTCAGCTGCAGCCTCTCGGTCAGCTCCTTCTCCTTCAGTTGCAAGCTCTCTTTCACCTATACTACTTCAGATGCAGCCATTTTCTTTGCATATGCAGCTTCAAACTCAGCTATTCTGCATTTTCTACAAAGGGCTCCCCTAAGCTCGTCTTCCCTCTTGCAAATAGGGCAAAACAGGAGGTAACATAGAAAAAAATGGATCTTCTTGTATAGTTGGTAGGTCACGTAAGCATCTATGGCTGCATACTTCAGGTTTATATCAGACAACATCCACTCATCCCAGAAATTGTGCCTATCTGTAGGGAAATCTTCCTTCATTCTGTCGTACGACTCATCGAGGATTCTAGTTGCGAGTGATGCCATTCCATCCTTCCTCGAGCCCCCTAGGATCTTGAAAAGACTCTGAATATCGATCCAGTTGTGCGTAGGAATTGTAATTCCCTCTCGATGAAATTTCGAAAAATCAGTTGTATTGTTGACAGTGCAGAAAACAATTCCCTTTTCTACAAGGAACTGGTGCAGCGCCGGACAATTCCTGTCAGTCCTAAAAGTATGTAGTTTGTCATCATCAAAATTTGTAACTACAAATATTTTGTCAATGCAAGATCATCATCTGAATATAATTTTAGAAAGTCTAGTAAATGCAAGATCAAGACTCTCAACATTGTCTTGTCATAATTTATTTGGTCCTAAATAAAATCCAGTAGTTGCAAGATGCGCAAATGGATAAAGAACAAGAGGAGAAAACCCTAAAAGTGGTTAGCTATAGAGAGCAGATCTACAAACCCAGAGAAGTGGTAGACGAGGACATGTTTCCTCATGGCCAGTTGAACGTGGCGACTTCACTCCCTTCATATGGATCCTCCTGGGTGTACTCGAGGTCCAATCCCACAAACTTGTCCTCGTCTTTCTCAAGCCAACCCTCGTACATCGTTAGGACTCGTACCACTGTCTCCTCCTCTTTGGCGTTGACAACGTCTATCTTCGTATTGTCATGGGTAGTGAAGCTTGTCTCTAGAGTGCGATGACCTTCTATGGCGACAAGGAGAAGATGGGAAGAAGACATATGACAGGAAGAAGAAGAGTGGTTTTTGCGAGGCAGGGGAACGGTGGAACCGTCAATGCGCTTTTAAGGTAGTGGTTAACGACGGGGACGGAAGTCCAAAGGAGAGATGCGTGGCGGTGGCTATTCCAGCTTCTGGGTAAACAAAAAATAATTATAAGGATGATATATGTGCCCTGTTTTGTCACATCAATTCACTGGGCCGGTCATGTTGTCCTATCCACTGTGCCAGCGCTGCAACCCTACGTGACATCCACCCCGCCTAAGCGACGGGAGCAACATAATGGCAAGAACTGACAGGGGGCCCAACTTGACGGCCGTTAGCCTAATATTTTGTATTGAAATGTAAAGTTGAATTCGTGCCAAAAAGACCCTCTGAGTATTTGGCACGCCAATTGTAGTCATTGCGGCTGATTACAGGCAACTTGGGTACCGCGTTGCCTAGGCACCCCAACTTTCGGGCCACAAAATGATATTCTCCATAGTGATGGCGGATGAGATCTATCAGGCCGAACCAACGGCGTTTGGAGAACGAGTTTGGTGGCGGTGCAGGAGAAACTAGAGGGAAGCATGGTCACGTGAGTGCGAGAAGCTATGGTGGCGATGGAGCTAAGAGGGAATGCGAGCGAGGGAGGGGAAAGTGAAACGAGGGTTCCCCCTATCCTCTACTTAAAGGGATGGCGCTTCGTGGGTTGTGGGATCGGTTACGCCCACAGAAGCCATAGGTAGCGCGTGTATTTCATGGGACAATAAAAGAGAATCATGCCACGCAAGCAATTGTGGTTCACGGAGCCACAACTTGAACGTGTGGCCGTAGCAGTAATATTTGTTCGGCGGAGTGACGGGTGCCAATGATAACTGACATAGCATGACAGAGGGAACAATGTGGCACATCATGTATACACCCAAAGATATAGGTGCAACATGATTATGGTGTGACACGTAGGATAAAATAACATAAGTAATATAACCCAAGTATGAGGAGGAGGTCTGGTAGCCAAAATATATCTCGGCACAAACAAGATGAAGTCGGTCTCGGTAATAAATCTCCGGTTGATGAGGCCGAGTTAAAATTAGTATTGGCCGTCATATGAGCATGTTGGATACATGGAGATATTCCGAATGAGTTGAACCTGCTGTGGACTTTTCAGCTAGCGGTGCTAAGACCACGGTAGCTTCGGGGACTATTGTCGGGGGCCTGACTCCTAGTAGGGTCGAGCTAAGGTATAAAGCTATGATTGACCAAGACAAAAGTTGACAAGTGTGGGTCAGCCGACATAAGGCGGAGATACCACAGCCAGAATAAGTCAGCATACCTTGGCCGACATATAGAATATGTCAGCGTGGTATGTATGGTGTTTCTTCTATGCAGGTTCCTCTAGGATGGGTTGTCTAGGTTGAGGGCGACATACGGGTTGGAGTACGCCAGGAGGATGTATGCATACCTCAAGGTTAGCGCCTCTATCTATCCTGGAATTCTCGAAGAGGATAAGCACAAGTCAAGTGTGCCCAAGTCGACGGTTTCCTGGAGGCGATAGTGTCAGAGTGTTAACGGTCTGAACAGATGGGCATATCAAGTCACATCGAGGGTATCCAGGAGTGACCCCATAATGGGAGAAATAGTTGGGCCCAGGAATTGAGTTTGTGCAACATCGGTGTAGTATCTATAGGGAATATTTGGGCCACCTCAGCCCTAACTGTACCCTGGGCAACCCTTCATAAAGTGCACCAGGGCCTCCTAGAGGGAGGTGGGTTCATTTGGTATCTAGTTCATCGTGAGGTTTATAGAGAGAGGCAAAAGCACCATTTCTTATTCCTCTCGCAAATAGCTCAAGGATCCATTGTAGCTTGTGTTGATTGTATTATAAGATCTAGCATGCAAGAGTAGGGGTCTTATCTCATTAGGAGAGCCCTGAACCTAGGTATATCGTGTATCTCTGTGTGTGTTCTGTGTTCAGTATCCACAGCGCTATCGCTCCCTGGATCCACTAGCGTACATCTGGACCCAACTTTATCCATCCTATGGCATCTGTTGTGACACCACCACGACGTGCGGGGTTTATAAGGAGGTGTTTTCTTGAGGCAGGGGCTAGAGGCTCAAATGAAATGGCCGAGTTGATCAGGGGTTCGTTTGGATCGAGCACTCGTGCGTGGGTCAGGCACTGGCCAGGGGAAGAAGAAGGTGGGGTCCCACTGTCAGTGGTGGAACAGGGGGAGCTGGCTGGGCGATGGTCTGCTGGGCAGGCCGTGGGGCAGCAATGGCTGCTATGTGCTACATGCTAGATAAAGAGATGGGAAGATTGGGAAGCTAGGCCGAAAGCTAGTCGCTGTGTGTTGCGCGGTCAGGGGCAGGGGAGTGGGTTAGCTGTTTCCCGGGTAGGATAGTTATTTTTTTGTTATTTCTTTTATTCATATTCTATTTCTTATTTCTTGCATATCTTTTGCATTATAGCTCCAACTGAGCTCAAACTAATTTGTAAATTTTTATAAAATTCAAAATAATGTTTAGGACTACTAGGGATTATAATCCTATCCAAAGCGAAATATAATTTTCATTTAAAACCCTATGGATACATTTAGAGGATTTTAAATATGAATATGATATAAAATTTTGGCATGATGAGATTGATGCAATGCCTATGAATGCTATGTAATTACCATATCTAAAAACTAGGATATTACACACCCTATGGTTTGCGAATAATGCATACATGATGGAGACCCCTCTCCGATCGATAATCAGTAGCAAGACCTGGAGATCCTTATTGACTCCCACACATTCAACTTTGACTCTTGTGATCGTGAGAACCTTTTATGTCGAAACTAAATCCCTTTGTCTTGTGATATATTACATGTTAAATATTTGATCATAGGTATCCCCATACGTACTTTGATCTCGTTACCGATAAGTACTCTTTTCTTGTTCCCATGATATAACATTCTTTGTGATCTTATCACTTTCTTCCAAGTTGTGTCGATGTGATATCACCGAGAGGGCATGAGTATATCTATCCATCATCGGGATGGACAAATCCCATTCTTGATCCATGAGCCTCTACATAATACTATCGAAGTACCTGGACCCATCTTTATAGTCAACCTGTTACGGTGTTATGTTTGATGTTATCAACGCACTCTTCCGGTGTTAATGATTAACATGATCTCATGGTTTAAGGATTAGGGTTACTTCACATGATGTTATAGAAATATAAACATAATGACTTTGATCATATTACTATAATTTGGGTGAATTTTCAACACATCATTCCACGGATGTTTTGACCTTGTTATTAACAACATCCAATGTCCATGATAAGGAAACATTGATCATCTTATTAAGAAACGAGCTAGTTTATATGAGAGGCCTAACTAGGAGATCTTTATTTGTTTATTAAACACACATGTATTGACATTTATAATTAACAGAGTTATATCATGAAAAATAAACATCTATGATATACTTGGAATAAGATAATAACCACTTTATTATTGCCTCTCGGGCATATTCCCTTCAGTCTCCCACTTGCACTAGAGTTAATAGTCTAGATTACATAGTGATAAATCTAACACCCATGGAGTTCTAGTGTTGATCATGTTTTTCCCTAGGGAGAGTTCTAGTCAAAGGGTCTGCTACATTTTGATCATATTTACTTTAGAAATCTTTATATCGCCATCCTTGACATGCTCGCGAATGGAGTGAAAAATATGCTTGATATGCTTGGAATGTGAGACCTAGGTTCTTGGGCATTAGCTATGGCTCCATTATCGTCACAATATATCACCATTGGGTCCAACACACTGGGAACCACACCTAGTTTAGCGATGAACTCCTTCATCCAAACCGCTTCCTGCGCTGCTTCTGAAGCAGCAACATATTTCGCCTCCGTTGTTGATCCCACCACCACGGGTTGTTTGGAACTCCTCCAACTAAATGTTGCTCCATTCATTAGAAACACGTGCCCATATTGTGACTTAGAGTCATCTAGATTAGTGTCGAAGCTAGCATTGAGGTAAAACTTTGCTACGAGTTATTCTTCACCTCCGTACACAATAAGGATGTCCTGAGTCATTCTCAAGTATTTAAGGATATTCTTGACCGCTATCCAATGTTCCAAACCTGGATCAAATTTTTACCTGTTAGTCAAACTAATAGCATGTGCCATATCTGGTCTTGTACACAACATGCCACACATAATAGATCCTATAGCTAAGTTATAGTGGATCTTATCCATCATCTCTCTATCTTCTGCCATAGCTGGACTTTGAGTCTTACTCTCTGTCTTTCCTTGCAACATAGGTAAGAACCCTTTCTTACTTCCGTCCATTTGAAACTTATTTAAAATCTTGTCAAGGTATGTACTTTGTGATAGCCCAATTAAGCGTCTCGATCAATATCTGTAGATTTTATGCCTAGTATCTATGATGCTTCACCAAGATCGTTCATCAAACAATTGATGTTTAGATAACTTTTAACACTATTTAAAATATCTATATAATTTCCAATCAAGAATATATCATCCACATATAATATTAGAAATGCCACATAGCTCCCACTCACTTTCTTGTAAATACAAGCTTCTCTGTAAGTTTGGACAAATCCAAAGCCTTTGATCACCTCATCAAAGTGCAGATTCCAACTCCGAGATGCTTGCTTCAGTCCATACATGGATCGCCGAAGTTCGCATAACTTGTCGGCATCCTTAGGATCGACAAGACCGTTTGGTTGTACCATATACAATTCTTCCTCAATGTTACCATGAAGGAACGTGTTTTTGACATCCATCTACCAAATTTCATAATGGAAAATGCAGCCATTTCTAACATAATCTGAACCAACTTTAGCAACATTGCAGGATAGAAAGTCTCATCGTAGTCAACTCCTTAAATTTGTTTAGACAACTTTGCGACAAGTCGAGATTTATAGATGGTCACATTACCATCAACGTCAGTTTTCTTCTTGAAAATCCATTTATTCTCCAAACCTGGTTTTCGTACATGGATTCCATCTCTCCTTGCATGGTTTCAAGCCATAGTCGAAAATTTCAGCAATTTCTAACATAATACTTTTGTGATAGGTCGATCTTTATAAACAGTCACATTACCTTCAACATCCGTTTTCTTCTTGAAGTTCCATTTAGTCTCAACGGTCTTACGGTCATGAGGTAGGTTCACCAAGGTACAAACTTGGTTTTCGTACATGGATCCTATTTCAGATTGTATGGCTTCTAGCTATTTGTTGGAATCCGGACTCACCATCACTTATTCATAAGTCGCGGAGTCATCATTTACATCTACCATGAAATTCATGGTAGATTTCCATACAGTTCAGGAGCTCCACCTGTCCTGCGAGGTTTTGTAGTGTCCTCATTCAGAGTTTCATGATCTTTATCATTAGTTACCTCTTCAGTAGGTGAAGTCAACTCTGGAACAACTTACAGTGCTACACCACTCGCCGTTTCATGAAGAGAAGGTTCAATAACCTCGTCGAGTTCAACCTTCTGCAAGATAATTATAGCACATGGATTCACTTTATCCCCAGTGAGACAGCAAAATAAAGGTAAAACCCATAGTAGATCTCGAATTTGTTGTCACTATTCAATCACTACCACCATGCTACTCCATCTAATACACACTTCTCACATATGCTCTTCCATACAAGTTAGATCACAACAAGTACTTAAGAATGGGGTACATGATATGCATCTATCAATACATATTACACATAATATGTTCCAATCTCATATATCAAATCATAGAATAAAGATCCACCACATAGGAATTACAAATATAACCATAATCATGTCGGGCAGCTCATATGGTACTATATATGAAGAACAAGAGAGAGAGAGATCAAGCTACTTCCAAAAACCCGTAGTCCATAGGTATAATACTCCCTCTTCATCATGGTGATGATGGTGGAGATGTTGGAGAAGGTAGAGATCCCTACGACCGGAGCTCCGGTGGAGTTTCCTCCTGTAATCTTCGCTTGTTCTGGATGTATTTTTGTGTTTTGGTGTTTTTGCGGTGCCTCCCTCCAGGAACTCCTGAGGGGGCCTTTATATAGTGGGTTTTAGGTCAAACGAAGGTGCTGGGCAAAAGATCGAAGCGAATCGATGGTCGAGGAGGAAACTAGCATGGGTGGCGTGCCCACCCTTACTAGGTGTGCCACCAGTGCTATTTTTTGGGACTCCTGGCTCTCCTTGTGAGGTCCAAGTACTCCTAGTGATTCTCTTGATGAAATATTGTCATCCCGGAAGCCCAGCTCCATTTTACTTTGTTTGGGTCCCTAAATGGTAAAAATACACAAACCAGTGTTTTCCTGTCCTATAGAGTTTTCCTGTCCTATGGATCATTGGTAAATCCCCATAAATCAATGTAAAACATGAATATAACATCGTATATGTAGAAAATATGTGGGAATTCATATCAACAAACTACAAAGTTCATGTATGCATTTACATCATCAACATCCCCAAGCTTAACCTATGCTCGTCCTCAAGCATGAAGGTGATAAAACTAACCTAGGCTTTGGAGTTTGGTGCTTCTTTTCACTAGCAAGTATCACAAAAATTTAAACGGTTCATTGCTTTAAGAGAATAACAACAAGTAAGCATAGCATAAAGTGATACACCTTATAATATCATACTTGACATAATATCTACCAAAAATGCATATAGTAATATGAAGCACTAGTGCATTCTTCGCATAGAGAAAAGTATATATATAGTGATGGTCCTATGGTCAGAATATTTGGCAAAGGAGGTTGGAAAGAGTGTATGGCTAGAAAGTGGGGAGTATCATATGTTAGACACTAGCTAATTTATAAACACCATCATTAAGTTTATGGTTGAAGCATAGTTCATCATTAGTGTTTGGCTCCATTTCCCCTCATTACCTGATTCTTTTTGGCATTCTTGTTTTGGCACTTTTTGCTTCTTTCCTCTCTTTTTTTATATTTCACTTTTTGTTTTTTTTTAATTTTTTGTGAAGGCCTAGCCTCTTCATACTCACTCTCTAACCTTTTGATATCATATAAATACTTTAAGGGTTTTTGCCCTCATCTTAGTAGTGGTACCCCTTCTATGGAGGGTTTTTGCCCTCATCTTTTAGTGTATGCATTCACTTAATGCTTTTTGGGAAGGGGTACTCTATGCCCAACGAGTTCGTGGTCACCCAATGACTATGTTCTCCATGTCACTCATACCCACAAAAATAGTATTTTGAAACTAAATAATGTCTCACACATGATAGTAATTAAAATGTTTACAACCAAATTCGGATAAGCAAGTCTTTGTAGGTTATCCCAAAGAATTTTTTGGGTATTCCTCCATAAGACCGAAGACAAAAGTGTTTGTCGCTTAGAATGTCAAGTTTTTGAGAAGGAATTTTTTGCAAAAAGATAAGTGGGAGAACAACAGAACTTTGATTAGGTTGATGAACCTAAGCAACATATGCTGAGTAGCGTAGCGCCAGAAAGTGTCCTGGAGGAGGCTACAATGCTCATGGATCCCGTACCTCAAAGGTTGTGGTCATGGAGATATAAGTTCCTATTGAACCACGTAGGTCGGGTAAACAATCAAATAGTAAGATTTGAGATTGAATCATTATAGTTTTACATTGATGAAACCTACTACATAAAAGGAAGCGATGATGGGCCCAAACTCCGTCAAACGGATAGAAGCCATAAAATCCGTGATAGTTCCATACACGAGAAAACAAGTTTCTGAACACTGAAGACAGTCTAGAAGTCATGAAGCCTATCGGCCATGTTTGGATCTATAAAGAAAGGTCATAGGGTGCCTAATATTAAACAAGAAAGGTCATTTGATCATGTATAGATGAATCCAACAGACAAGAGTCATAACATGTACACAAATGTGCCATGTTTTTTAGTAATCACTACAAGAATCCGGACGATCCATGACATTTTTTCATGATGGTACCTAAAAACATCGTGGATCTGTCGCGGTCTAGTTTTTTTCGTTGAGAGGGGCTCAAAGGGCCTCCGGCCCGGTCATTCGTGATGTTTACTTATTTCGTCGCGGTTAAATAGTTGAGAATTTCGTCAACGGTCCTGAAGCCTAGTTAGCTAATTCGTCTCGCGTATAATCATCATGGATATTGTTGCACCGCATGTTTGAATATATTTTTTCCCATGACAGCGTCATCCGTGAACCAACCTTAGATGTCAGCGTAGTATGCATGATAGCACTTCACGGAATATGGGGGTGGTTTTTTAGCCGGTCCCACATGGCTAGTTCACGCGCTAGTTCGAAAAAAAGCCCGTTGATCCAAACTTTAAGTGGCAGTTCTGCTTCTTTTCCGTCATCTTCTCGTCTCCTCGTAGTGGCAGTTCTGCTTCGTCTCCCTCATCTCTTCTCCTCTTCTTCTTCTCCTTGTATCCCAATTCTTCTTTCTTCCTTGATCAATAGGAACCATTCCCACACAGAAGCCATGGCCAGCAGCCGGATGAAGAGGAACTGGTCAGATCTCCTGATCGACCCACTTCGCAAGATTGCCAACTACTTGCTAGAGAAAGAGGAGTACGTCTTCACCGATTGGCGCCGCACATTAAAAGATCCTGAATTCCATCTCAACAACTGGATCATGATAGATCACACACTTCCAGACGTCGGCGACTTCACCTTCCTCAACCTCGTCGCTGGTTGTTGCTTCACAACGAATCTAATGGACGTCCATCGCAGGTTCACATTCACATCCGATATGTATATATATAACATTCATTTATTTGTATTTTCCATTGTAAACATCTTAGTGCTAACTATCCTCTTCTTCCAAAAGATTCTACTTTGTCGGTGTTTCTCATGGCATCATCGTGCTTTCTCAGAGGGTGGAGCCATACAAGATTCGACTTCTGAACCCAGTCACTAATAAGTCTAACACTGAGTTTGAAGCACACATACCATCTGATCTTCTACGATCTTTCATCGTGACGAAGTCCCCGACAATTGTATTCGTTTGCACAGATTATCTCAATATTATTGCATGGGCCGATGAGAGCACCCCAACTGGGAAAGCAATGAATCATTTGGAGAAGGAATGTATTAGCGACAACCTGATATGTTTCTGGTTTGCATGACGGCATTCCGAGGAGAAGTATATGCATTACTTGAGAATGGATACATCATGTCGACCAACATCCAGTTAGAGCAGCACGTAGGCACTGTCATGATGGCCAAAATAATTGCAGCCCCAGTCTTCGAACAGGTACGCGGAACCTAAAATTTTGACCTTGTGGGGTCAGATGGTACTCTGCTTCTTGTGTTGAACGGGGATTTTGCCAAAGGGCAACCGGTGTTGTACCGGGTCGACACGGAGATTCGCTCTATCGAGGCCGTCGGTTACATTGGAAGTCATGTCCTCTTTGTTGATTACCATCGGTCTATCTCCATTGACACCAAGTTACACCCCACAGTCAAACCCGGTTGCATATACTACAGGAATTATATTAGACTGTACGATCATGAGGTTCAATCCTAGGAAGAGGAACCAACAATGGTAATGTATGGCTTAAGTCTGGAATGTACATCGAGGCCTTACCCTCTGGACGAGATAGTGGCAGCACATTGCAGACGGAGAGAGTTCTCTGAACATGTGTTGCAGCACGCGGGAGCCACCGACGACGAAAAATATAGGGGAGAATGAATCCTATATTCATCCTAGGTTAGTTGCTAGCATTTTTAGGTCTATTGTGAAGTAGAAATTTGTATTGTGTTTATATTATTTTAGCACTATGCGTATTACCTTTCGGATAAAATTGTAATGTATTTAATTTTAGTACTTTCAGAATTCAAAGTATTTATTTTTAGTAGCTTCATTCCGAATTCTCTATGTTAGCTTTCAAAATTATAGCAAGTACTATCTTTTAGCTTTTACTCATAGCGCTCAAGTTGTAATTACTGATTCAAAAAATCTAATGGAGATTGGAGTCTCATGGAAATCTCTCGAACTCGCGACTAGGGACCCTCTCGCGAGCAGCCCAAACGACCAGAATGCTTTTGGACAGGATACCTTTCAGAATCCTTTGTACTAGTAGCTTCCATAATTCTTTCCAGTAGCTTCTAGTTCACACAATCATAACCATATCCGCCAAAATCTTTCAAAATTAGACTAAATAGGAAAATATATTATATATCTACACTAGGTTTCAAATGACTAATTAACTGTTCGAGACTCTGTCATACTAGTTAAACTTAACAGTTCCTAACCACAACTACACTATAGATGGTCTCGAACACAAACTTCACGTCCAACATCTCTTCTGTGGTCTTCCTGCTAGTGATTAGCACGACTTGTCCAACCTTTAGATCATCTTTACTCTGGTGGAATTTCTTCCACCCTTGATTGCTGAAGATGGCATGACCATCTGGGTCAGTCTTGTACGCAATTGGGGTGATTTCAAAATCTCCTATCTGCACTCCAGCCACGCCATCACTAGGGATGCCCATGGAGGAAACCACTTCCATAGGTAATCTCTGCAATGTCACGCCGTGGATTAAAAAGAAGTAATCATGTCAGGCAACGACCACCACAAGTTATATATATATGGATCCATACAAGGAACAAACAAAATGTAGTTGCCATACCATCTTATGTTGGACAAGATTTTTCCTTGTCAAACGGGTCACAAATGGAACCCCGATGAAGGTGTTGATTGGCGGTAGGGTATCTAGGAGGTGTTCCATGTCATCATTGGTAAGGTGGCATCTTTGGGCGAAAACTGTAGATTCATATACGTCTTCCTCGCCACCAAGACCACAGATATAGAAAATAGTTATCCTCGGCATGGGTCCTGTCGAAGAAAAACATAATATTTCTTCTCTGGTAAGATCGTTCTGTGTAATGAATTACTTCCATCTTCTCTAGTAATGAATTGCTTCCATCTTTCTTTTCTCGATGTTAATCTTGTAGGTGCGCCCAAGCACATTGAAGGGAACACTCTCACATTCAGTTGTGGCTAGATTGAACATGAACCTTGAATTGCATGGCACAGTCTGTGCACCAAAACAAAAGAATCATACATTAAACAAATGGTTACAGACTTAAAGTGTAGTTTGAAAGAAAATTGCCTGTTACCACTTAATACTGAGTTCTGGAACCCCTCTGACTCTGACAAGTAGATACAAAAGGACATGCCCCATGACAACCTGGATTCGCAATTGCTCTTGCATACTAGATAAAATGCCAGATTCTGTTAGGCAAAAATGATGAATGTGTAAATGATATATGGAACTAAACTCCTAAAAGAAATAGACTGCATATATACATTAAACATATTATAATTAAAACACTTGAGTTGGAATCCTAGTTTTCTTAGCTTTGATGATTCTAACAACAACATCAGGTGCTCCGAACCTCGCTTTCTTAGGTCTGTTGAGTAGTTGCTTCACATCATCATCAGATGCTCTAAACCTCTCTTTCTTAGGTCCCTTGACTACAGGTTGCTTCACATCATCATCAGATGCTCTAAACCTTGCTTTCGTATGTCTCTTGACTATAGGTTGCTTCACATCATCATCATCGGATGTGACATCGATTAAGCCAGTGTTGGTTTTAGACACATAATTAGAGTGTTTTGTATTGATGTTGTAAAGTAGGTTTACTACTATCTTAGAGTCAGTAGCAACAATTTTAAAACCTGCATTCCGATGCTATGTTGTACAATAGGCTCCTTCTGCATCAACCCTTCCATTTTGTAGTATTCATAGTTTCTACAGGCGCCTCTTTCTAATTCTTCCCTTGACAGTGCAGCCATTTCGAGACTTGCTAACTAGAAGAATAAAATAATAATTAGTGAACTACAAAAACCAAATTTAAAAGTATATGGTTTGGTCATAACTATAAACATCTTCCAATGATATGAATCTGTATATACTAAGGAGCATGTACAACCATAGTGGCCATGCAAAGATAGTAAGTAGATGCCTATCATCCCATCAAAAGTCAAAGTGCCACATTTTCATCATTGGCTAGTTGTAAAGAGTGAAAATCATAAGATTATACCTTAGCACTAATGTAGCTATGAAAAACATCAATTTGCGCCTATACTAACAAAGCACACATAAATCAATGAGATAATCGAACATATAGCAAGAAGCATGCAGAACAAATGTGTTTGTACAGAACATGTGCTATATGCACATTATCCCATGGAGACATATAGTTCCACCCTTTAATCATTGGCCAAATGCATGTGACAGCAATGCTTCCGCTCTGACCTAGAATGAGGCAGTGACACTAAGGCAAAGATCCATCGCCAGTGACCTAGATGGAGCACGGACATAGTGAACCTAGAACGAGGAGGTGACGTGGTGAAGGTAAGTAGGTTGAGGAGCCCTTATGTTGCAACCGTCGTCGCCGGTGAGGGGAGGGTGGCTGGTCATCGTCGGGAAGGGGAGAGGAGGTGATTTGGCTGTTGTAGGGGAGGGAAGGGGAGATGATTTGGTCATCGACGGGGAGGGTACGAGAGGGGAGGGGATTTTTCCATGGTCGGGGAGGGTACGAGTGGGGAGGGGATTTGTTCGTTGCTGGGGAGGGGAGGGGAGGGGATTTGCCCATCGCTGGGGAGGGTCAGGGAGGGAATTAGACCATCGATGTAGAGGGTTTTCCCAGCGCTGGGAGGTATGTGGATTTGGGCGAGTGTGGAAGGGCCCCTAATACCCAACGACAGGTGGGGCCCATGCTAGAGCTGACGAGTGGCCCCATAACGAGCCATTTCTCCGACCGCACCACACTAAACCATGTCGTGCCGCGCCGCATCGCACCGCACAGCCTCCGTCGCTGCTGTCACATCTCTGTCACCGTCATTGCCGTCGCTGCCACATCTCGGCTACCATGGGGATGCGCAAACCGTCAGGAGAGGGCCACGTTGTGGACCAGGTAAATTAGGTCTTCCTCCGTCCCTAAATCTCTTCTAGCTAGGGTTCTAGTAGTTAGGGGAATTTAAGAGTTTGCATGACTTGTCCTACAGAGTTGGGTTGGAATTGATGGGGAGCTGCCCATTTCCATCCTAGATCAAGATATTGGTGGGAAGGAGCTAGATCCTAGTTGGATATGCCAGTGCAACCATGTTCGTGCTAGGAAGGTTGCCTCCTATGGTGAAAAAATTGGTAGAATTTTTTTAGATTGTCCAGATGAGGTGTGATGTTACTTGTACTGGATGGACAACCCATGGCCAACAAAGATGCAGAGGATGCTTGCCCAGCTTTGTAAGAAGACAAATGATAAGATGATGATTGAGCTGAGGCTGGCAGATAGAGACACGGATCTTTAGATATCTAAACTGAGGTTGAAGAAAATGAGAAAAGAAATGGAATGCGAGCATGTTTCGTTCATGATGATGCTTAGTGTGGCAGTGAATTTAGGGTGTGTTCTTCTTTTTGTTGTTGGCAATTGTGGAAATAAGTATTGAATTATGGATATATTCTGCTTCCTCTTGGTTTTGACATTTTAGAAATCAGTATGAGAAATTAGTTTGTTGGATGTTTAGTTAGCTAGCTAGCTAGTTAGTTGTTTTCAATATTCATGAGATGTCTTTAACTTGTTGTACCAAACTTGTTGCAACTAGGAAAAATCATGGTTGCAAAAGTAATGTGTACTTATCTTTTGTTGATTTTGAACATGGTGCAACCAGGAACAATAACCATGGATTATATATATTGTTGCAAAACCAGGAACAATCGCGTGTGTGTTTCTCAAAGATTCACACTAAAAAATATTTTGAATGGTCAGAAATATGTGCAACCAGGAACAATCATAACAAACAAGTTAAAAGTTACTAACAACATATATAGGTGTCAACACCCGGATTTTTAATCCCAGATGCCTGTTATGCCATACATCGCAATCCCAGGATTACCATTTTTGTGATACATAACAGATTGGATATCACAGTACATCATCCATTATAAACCATAATAAGGTCTTACACAAATAAAGGATCTCATGGTCCAGTCTTAGTACAAATAAGTAGCAGAATAAACAGCGTAGTGGTGGGCTGCATCTTCAGTGTCACAAGCAATGCTGACGATGGGAGATGATCCTAGTTGTCGTAGCCGTCCTGCTGTCCTCCTTCCGGATAATCCTCCCCGTAGTCTAGCCATGGGAATAGCCAGGGACAAAGCCATGAGTACTCTTTAAGTACTCGCAAACTATCACTAACAAGTAAGGTAGTTCTAGTAGGAATGCTAAGTTCTAAGTTTATTTGCAAAGTTAAGTTTGAAACCTAAGCTAAGTTCAGAAACAAAGAAAGATAAAATAAAGTTTGTAATCACCTAAGTGGGAACTTAGTTGTCATAGTCACAACCATGTTGTGGTCAAGTCATGTCACAATTCATTTCATAAGTCATTTTGAAAACATCTGACAATGGAACAGTATGGCCACTCCAACTATCCATAACCGTGGACGCGGCTATTCGAATAGTTTGACACTCTACAGAGGTGGTACACTTTCACCACAAAATTCAATACATCCGTCATGGATAACCCTGAATCGTCATACTTAGTATGCCGATACTCAAACGTAACCTTTCCTTTACACACTCTAGTATAACCACCTCTCCTATGAGCTTGGCCTTCCTGCCATGGCCATCTGCCATCCTGGGTACTGCATAGGTGGACAACATTGAGAGGTAGCCTCAGCTCAAACCTCTCCCGCGAGGGAACTCATACTAATTCATATAAACTTCCGGCTAAGCCTTACCCAATTCAGGTATTGTGGTTGTGTGGTAAATAGGAATGGTATCGCATCTGAACCCAACCATCAGTTTTTATAAAGGGCTAAGGCTCATGCCTCAACCTTTTCATGATCATAAACCATTTGTGTTTCTCAACACATGTCAAAACATCTCAATAGAATGAATCATCATTCCAAGGTTTTCATAAGCATTTTCACCAAGTATTCCCATCTAAAGTGATCAAGTTTTTGGTTTAGATCTAATCACTAAGTTAAGAGTGTTCACTAAGGTGGGATGCAAATCTCAATCTCATGCCATAGAATGAAATCTAGTATAGGCCATGTTTTATACTCTTTATGCTATCTAAACTACTTTCTAAAATCTCACAAAGCATTACTAAAAGTAAAGAAAGCTTTGGTAAAGGAAAAGGTAAAACTTGTAAGTAAAACTTGGGATGGGTATAAACCAAATGGTATAACCAAAGCATGCCTAATGCATCTTGCTTAGGTTATCTTGCTCGCAAGGGTTAGCTTGCATTGTTAATGATGGCTTGCCTTGATTGGTGCAGTGGTTGAAATTCTCCTCGTCTTCTTCGGGGTAGAACTCATCCTCCTCATAGACTTGGTCGGTACTATCGTCTATAAATACATACGGGATACACAATCACCAAACAATACTTAACTAGTATATTTATCACACTAAGGCACACACTTGATGATCTAGTATCATCACATTCATCACAAGATTTTATGAACTAGTTTCATTTATTTTATTTGAGAAAAGTAATTTCTGCTCATTGAAAAAAACTAAGATTTAATATTCTCCAATTAAAATATGGTATCATGTGGAAACATGTCATCACCACATATTCTAATACATGGGAATGTGATTTAAATGTTGGATCACATTTTATAAAGTCTAAGATTAATATTTAAATGGTTTAAAGTGAGTAGAAATGCCTATATAGCATTATTTTGGTACTAGTCCAAAGTCACTGCATGCAAACCTATATATTATTACATATTCATATAGGTATTACCAAATGTGATTTTTGAGAGTTGCAATCAACTCAAAAGCTATTATGGTTGATTTTTGAAAAATGTTTGAATGTAGAAAAGTCTTTGTCTTGTTATTTTTGCTGTATGTGATCTATAACTCTAATTGATTTAATTCCAACTGGCTTGGATAGATATTTGAATTATCTTTCTAACAAAATTTGAATCATTCAATTTGGTTCACTAGAACGCTCTGAATTGATTTTTAAACTAGTGGACAGAATTGATTTTAAGTCTAAATAGAAAAATCATTATTTGGATTTTAGGGCCAGCGCGGGAAACTAAACGGGCCGGCCCAGTGACACTCCGTGGCAAAGAGGACAGCTGACAGGGGGGTTCCGCATGTCAGTGGCTCTTCTAACATGAAGCGGTACGAGGCGATGTGGGCCGTGCGATTAGCACCTAGATCAACGGTCGTGGCTCGTCGTCGATGACGGACAGGTCGCCGGCAAGAATGAACCCTAGCGGCTCGGTGGGGGTCGATTGGGGGCTTACCAGGGCTCCAACTATCATGGCGATGGGGGTGATCGAACAAGCGGATGACGGCGGAGTTGGGCGAGGTCACGGCGGCTCCTGGGGTGGTCGCAATCGACGGGCCCCTTTCTCCTCTGCTACGGCGACTCCGGTGGAAATTTTTGCGAACGACTGCTGGAGCAGCTCCAGCAAGAGGTGTGAGGGACTTAGTGGGAGGTGGGGAGTGTGGAGAAATGGTGCTGGGAGGGCTCCTTTTATAGCTCGACAAGGAGACCGTGGGGTGCGACGGTGTAATGGCACGGCTAGGGGCGATGGTATGCGGTCGGGAAAGGTCGACGCTCTAAGTGGCAGAGGCGGTGCTCGACGCGGCATGCGGTGGCTGCTGGTTGCGCAGCGGGAAAAGGGCTTGTCTGGTGCCTTGCTGGGGTTATGGCAGAGAGGCACATGCAAGCTGAGTTGAAGGCGCGGCTTGTGCTGGCCTGTCGGGGTCGGTGCTCTGGCGTGCTCCGTGCATGGCGCAGAGGCTCCATGCGCGGGTGCTCCTCGGTGGTTCAGTGCTTGGCTGTGTCCATGGGGTGGACAGGGGGTCACGGTAGGGTGTGGCGGTGCTAGGGGCAAGCTGGTTTGGCGTGGCGCTGTCTCTGGCGTGTTGCCCATGTTTGGCCGGCGGCGACCAAGAACGGGCGACGCGGTACTGCTGCTAGGGGCCAAAGGGTAGCTCTTTATTGGCGTGGTTGGAACTAGGGGAGACAGGGAAGAGCAGAGGGGGTCAAATAGGGTACAAAGAGTTCATTAGCAACAATATTAGTTAGGCCAAATTTTCTCTGCCTGCCAACTGTTCAACAAAATGGCCGCAAGAAAGTTTTGTTTGAATTTTGAAATGATTTTTGGTGGATGACTTGATCTCATGCTTGGTAGTCTGTGTTTCCTTGGGATTGTCAAGGTGAACTCATTTGAGTGGTTCTTGAAAACGTGGGATCTATGCATATGAAATATATTCCATTTTCAAATGCCATTTAAAATTAGTGTTTAAATGTTTTTGTAAGATTTCAAAGTGGGCCTTGGTAGATCATTACTTGTACTACCAAGGGGTGCAAAGAGTTAGAAATGTTTCTGGTTGAATTTGACTTCTAGGAACACCTAAAGTGACCCAGTGGATTAAAATGGCAAAAGTGACCATTTGGCTTTATTGATTCCATTTGATTTCTTTTTCTTTGGATTTGGTTTTGGAATGATCTAGATGATGTGGCATTCACCTTTGAATCATTTTACAACCATTAGAACAATCAAACATGACAATTCTAAACAATTTTATATTAATGCAACACACATATGCATTCTTATTTATTTTAATAATAAAAAGTTTTTGTTAACCCTAAATTTGGTGATTTGGCTCTTGATAACCTTGATTAAAGTTTTGGGATGTTACAAACCTTCCCCCCCAAACAAAATCTCGACCCGAGATTTAAGAAAGAAAACTAGGAACTAAAGAGATCTAGAAACTCAATCCTAATGTAATCTTCTCGCTCCCAAGTGGCTTCTTCTTCGGTGTGGTTGCTCCATTGAATTTTGAGAAATTTGAAACTCCGGGTCCTGGTGGTTCTATAAGCTTCCTCCAAGATATGGATGGGCAATTCATGATATGTCAAATCCTTGTTGATATCAACGGCTTGGCGATCGATGTTCTTGAAAACTTCGGTCTTCTCTGGCACTTCTAGGCATTTGCGAAGTAACGAGACATGGAACATATTATGGATGGCTGACATCTCCTGTGGTAGTTCCAGTTGATATGATACTTCTCCTCGGTGATTCAAAATCTTGAAGGGTCCGATATATCTGGGGGCTAACTTTCTTTTCAGACTAAAACGTTGTGTTCCCTTTAATGGTGACACTTTGAGATACACAAAATCTCCGACATTGAAAGTCAGGTCTCTACGTCTCTTATCAGCGTAACCCTTATGTCTGGATTGGGCGGTCTTGAGGTGCTCACGGACTTTGTGAACCTTCTCTTTGGCGTCTCGTAGGATGTCGGGTCCAAAAATCTGAGTCTCTCCTACTTGCGACCAATTCAAAGGGGTACGACACTTTCTTCTATATAGGAACTCAAATGGGGCCATTTGCAAACTGGCTTGGTAACTATTGTTATATGAGAATTCTGCGAAAGGCAGACAATCTTCCCATTTTGATCCGTACTCTAACACACAAGCTCTCAGCATATCTTCTAAGATTTGGTTTACTCTTTCAGTCTATCCATTGGTCTGCGGGTGATAAGCTGTGCTGAAATTCAACTTGGTTCCTAATCCTTCTTGGACTTTCTGCCAAAATTTCGAGGTAAATTGGGTTCCTCGATCCAATACTATGGTCTTGGGGGTTCCATGCAGACTGACAATTCTGGCAATGTACAACTCTGCTAGGTTCGAACTCTGGTAGGTTGTCTTGACAGGTATAAAATGGGTTACCTTGGACAATCTATCAACTATGACCCAGATTGAGTGATTTCCCTTACTATAAGTAGCCAAACCGGTGATAAAGTCCATTCTGACGGAATCCCATTTCCATTCCAGAATCAACAATGGTTGCAATAGTCCTGCGGGTCTCTGATGTTCCGCTTTGACTCTTTGATAGATATCACACTTGGCTATGTAGCTTCCGATTTCTCTCTTCATCTTGTGCCACCAAAATTGCTCCTTCAAATCTTGATACATCTTCATTCCTCCGGGGTGGATAGAATAAAGAGTATCATGAGCTTCTTGCATGATCACTTGCTTCAGCTCCGAATCTGCGGGTACACAGATACATCCTTTGTACCATAGAACTCCTTCTTATTCGGTGAATCCAGGTACTTTTCTGGTACCAATACGACGCTTGATTATATCTGGTGGTAAAGGCGGTCTTTGGAATATCCATTGCACGAATCTTAAGTTGATGATAACCAGTCCTAAGATCAATCTTAGAGAACACTCTGGCACCAGTCAACTGATCAAATAGATCCTCTATCTTTGGCAATGGGTACTTGTTCTCGATGGTGACATCATTCAGCTTCTTGTAATCTGTGCACAAATGGTTGCCTCCATCCTTCTTGTCGACGAACAACATGGGCGATCTCCATGGTGATGCGCTTAGTTGAATCAAGCCTTTCTCTAGCATAACATCCAGTCGCTTCTTCAGCTCCACTATCTTTGATGGGTTCATGATATAGGGTCTCTGAGCTATGGGTTCGGTTCCAGGGATTAGTTCGATAATGAACTCAATATCCCGATCTAGGGGCATACCGGGCAATTCATCTGGGAATACGTCGGGGTATTCAAAAACTACTCTGACTTGGTCTATGGTTGGTAGGGATAGACTCTTGTTGCATTTGAATTGACAGGGCAAGGTTTCAGATATATGCTCTACTGATACTCCAGAGCAACTGGTCATGGTGATGGACTTCTTGGCACAGCCGATAAATCCTTTATGTTTCCACATCCAATCCATTCCTAGTACTACTTCCAAACCTTTGGTTCCAAGTACTATTAGATTGGCATAAAAATCTATTCCATGTATTCTGATAGGCACAACCTTGCAAATTTTTCTAGATTTGGTGGTTGAACCAGGTATTTGAACTATCATAACATGCTTCAAGTTGGTTGGGCGAATCTTACTCGTGCATGCAAATTCTTCGGTGACAAACGAGTGCGATGCTCCAGAATCAAACAACACTCTTGCTAGTACTGAGTTAACAGAAAACATACCCAGCACGACATCAGGCACTTCTTGGGCTTCTTCGGTGTTCATGTGGAAGAGACGACCGTTGCGGTTGTGCGGGTTCCCTGGGGCGAACCTTCTTCCAGGCTGAACACGGCGTTGCTGCTGAGCTGGGGCATCACATTGGCAGTGGCGGAAATCTTCTTGGGACACTCATTGGAGTAGTGACCCTTTACTCCACACTCAAAACAAGTAATCTGAGACTTGTCTTTGGCTGCAACAGGCACAACATTGCTTCCAGTCCTTGGGGTAGTGTTGTTGTTGTTGTTGTTGGACTTGGGCGGTGCACGGTTGAAGTTGTTGGAGTTGTCGAGGTGGTTGTTGTTGTTTCCTCCGGTCTTCACATTACCTCCACTACGGTTGGGGTAGCTTGGGCGAGACATTGGGGGTCTATTGTTCCACGGGGCATATCCGGGAGACGGGTTGGGACGATACATCTGGGCACTATGGGACCCAGCTTGGTGCATCATCCGACGTTTGCGATTGTCCTTCGCTTGGTTGATCTTCCCTTCCATCTAAATGGCAGAGTCGACTAGCTCTTCGAGGTCATCAAAACATATGTTGACTAACACCGTCTGCATCTCATCATGCAGTCCGTTCAGGAATCTCTCCTTCTTGGCTTCAGTGTTGATCTCATCAGGTGCATACCTAGCGAGGGACAAGAATCTGTCATGGTACTCCACTACAGTCATTATGTGCCTTGCTTTAGTTCTCTGAATTCATCTCTCATTCTGGTGACTAAACCCTGCACCACATGGGTGTGGCTCAACTTGACTTTGAAAGCTTCCCACGTCATCACTTGACCGTGGTTCATCATGCGGGTGTTGTTCCACCATGCTCTTGCATCTCCTGCCAGATAGTGGGTGGCAAACAGAACTTTCTCGTTGGCATCCACTCCTGCGACTTCTAAGTTATTCTCCATGGTCTGAAACCAATCATCAGCATCCAGCGGGTCTTCAAACTTGCTAAAGATTGGGGGATTGGTATTCTGGAAGTATTTGAGTTTGGATCCATGATGATCTTAATTTCCATGGCCCTGATTATTGTGAGCCATCTGGGCAATCTATTGCAGGGTGGCTAGATTTGCTTGGCACTCTGCTCTACTAGTTTCGCGGTCCGCAATTAGCATCTGCAGAATCTGCAGCATTGGGTCCTGCGATGAGCTTCTCCCTCCTTGGTTTCCACGAGTCATCTAAAGATTGAGATAGATAATGGGGTAAGAGGGAAAGTTCTAAGGTTTATGGTTTTTGGTTTCAAAGCTAAAACTTTGAGTTTAACTCGGGTTTTGCAACTAACTCCTTTTCATTCATTCAAGAAAAGCACACGATACAAACACACACACCACAACAAAAGGAAAACAGATGGTTTTAAGAACTATTCTGTAAGCTAAGATACAATGGGACCAATACAATTGCTTCCTACGATAGTGCTTTAGTGCATCTACTCATCATCAATGAAGTCGGAGTCATCATCGTCGGTGTAGAAGTCCATGTCATCATCCTCCTGATAGTCATCATCATTGCTGAGGTATAAGTGAATATCCCCCTGGATGTCTTCACCTTCTTCCTGTTCTTCTTTTGCTGCAAGCTGAACTTATTGCTCCTTGATGGACTTCTCGAGGCCGTCCACCTTCTTGCAAATACGGTCGATGGTGTGATCCTTCTTTGTGTGTTGACGACGAAGTGATTGAAAATCCTTGACGAGCAGTGAAAAAGTCTAGGCCTTCTGGGCGGCAATGGCAAGGTTGTGGTTGGCGTACTCTCGAGCATTGTCCAATTCCTTATGTCTGTCATACAGTAGGAAGTCGAGGTTCTGCACTTGGCCTTCAACTCCGGGTGACTTGGCATCTCCAGAGGCATTCCCATCGAATCACGCCTTGCATAGTGATCAAACCGAGTTCCCTGGATCAAGTTGTCATTCTGTGCCCAAAGACGAGCGAGAGCTTCATGCATTGCCCTGGCTAATCCATCTAGCCAGTTGTTCTCTCTCACGGTGAATTGAATCTTCTCATAAAGTGGTGCTTCCATCTTGCCTCGAAGGTCAGCAACTATTAGCCATTTTAAATCTCCTCTTGGGTGGTCGTTGAGTTGAGCTCCAAAGAATTATGGATGCGGGCGCTCAAGGTACTCAGATAGTGCATCACGATCCCTCTCGAAGGTCAGTTGGCCTCCGTTGCCCACCTGGTAGAACTTGTAGTACTGAACTTCCATCTATAAGAATTTAGGATGATAAGTTAGTGAGGTGATCAAGTGTGTCAAATTTTATGGAGTAATGTTAGAATTTGAGGAACATGAGTTTTTTTATAAGAATCTCAAGGGTAAGAGGGGAAATAGATTTTTATAAATACTCACTTTGGTTTTGAAACTAAGTTTTTGTTCGTACGTCCATTCTAACTAGGGTCTCCTATGGTCAACCTGGCTCTGATACCAACTTGTCAACACCCGGATTTTTAATCCCAAATACCTGTTATGCCATACATCGCAATCCCAGGATTACCATTTTTGCGAGACATAACAGATTGGACATCACAGTACATCATCCATTACAAACCATAATAAGGTCTTACACAAATAAAGGATCTCATGATCCAGTCTTAGTACAAACAAGTAGCGGAATAAATAGCATAGCGGTGGGCTCCATCTTCAGTGTCACAAGCAATGCTGATGATGGGAGATGATCCTAGTTGTCGTAGACGTCCTGTGTCCTCCTTCCGGATAGTCCTCCTCATAGTCTGGCCACGGGAATAGCTAGGGACAAAGCCATGAGTACTCTTTAAGTACTCGCAAACTATCACTAACAAGTAAGGTAGTTCTAGTAGGAATTCTAAGTTCTAAGTTTATTTGCAAAGTTAAGTTTGAAACCTAAGATGAGTTCAGAAACAAAGAAAGATAAAATAAAGTTTGAAATCACCTAAGTGGGAACTTAGTTGTCATAGTCACAACCATGTTGTGGTCAAGTCATGTCACAATTCATTTCATATGTCATTTTGAAAACATCTGACAACGAAACAGTATGGCCACTCCAACTGTCCATAACCATGGACGCAGCTATTTGAATAGTTTGACACTCTGCAGAGGTGGTACACTTTCAGCACAAAATTCAATACATCTGTCAGGTATAACCCTGAATCATCATACTTAGTATGCAGATAACCAAACTTAACCTTTCCTTTACACACTCTAGTATAAGCACCTCTCCTATGAGCTTGGCCTCCCAGCCATGGCCATCTGCCAACTTGGGCACTGCGTAGGTGGACAACATTGAGAGGTAGCCTCAGCTCAAACCTCTCCTGCGAGGGAACTCATACTAAGGCATATAAACTTCCGGCTAAGCCTTACCCAATTCAGGTATTGTGATTGTACGGTAAAATTGGAATGTTATCACATCCGAACCCAACCATCAGTTTTTATAAAGGGCTAAGTCTCATGCCTCAACATTTTCATCATCATAAACCATTTGTGTTTCTCAACACATGTCAAAACATCTCAATAGAATGACTCATCATTCCAAGCTTTTCATAAGCATTTTCACCAAGTATTCCCATCTAAAGTGATCAAGTTTTTGGTTTAGCTCTAATCACTAAGTTAAGATTGTTCACTAAGGTGGGATGCTAATCTCAATCTCATGCCATAGAATGACATCTAGTATAGGCCAAGTTTTATACTCTTTATGCTATCTAAACTACTTTCTAAAATCTCACAAAGCATTACCAAAAGTAAAGAAAGCTTTGGTAAAGGAAAAGGTAAAACTTGTAAGTAAAACATGGGATGGGTATAAATCAAAAGGTATAACCAAAGCATGCCTAATGCATCTTGCTTAGGTTATCTTGCTTGCAAGGGTTAGCTTGCATTGTTAATGATGGCTTGCCTTGATTGGTGCAGTGGTTGAAATTCTCCTCGTCTTCTTTGGGGTAGAACTCCTCCTCCTCGTAGACTTGGTCAGTACTATCGTCTATAAATACATACGGGATACACAATCACCAAACAATACTTAACTAGTCTATTTAGCACACTAAGGCACACACTTGATGATCTAGTATCATCACATTCATCACAAGATTTTATGAACTAGTTTCATTTATTTTATTTGGGAAAAGTAATTTCTACTCATTGAAGAAAACTAATATTTAATATTCTCCAATTAAAATATGGGAACATGTGGACACATGTCATCACCACATATTCTAATACATGGGAATGTGATTTAAATGTTGGATCACATTTTATTAAGTCTAAGATTAATATTTAAATGATTTAAAGTGACTAGAAATGCCTATATAGCATTATTTTGGTACTAGTCCAAAGTCACTGTAGGAAAACCGAAATATCATTACATATTCAGATAGGTATTATCAAATGTGATTTTTGAGAGCTGTAATCAACTCAAAAGCTATTATGGTTGATTTTTGAAAAATGTTTGAATGTAGAAAAGTCTTTGTCTTGTTATTTTTTATGGATGTGATCTATATCTCTAATTGATTTAATTCCCACGAGCTTGGATAGATATTTGAATTATCTTTCTAACAAAATTTGAATCATTCGATTTGGTTTAGTAAAACTCTCTGAACTGAGTTTTAAACTAGTGGATATAATTGATTTTAAGTCTAAATAGAAAAATCATTATTTGAATTTTAGGGCCAGCGCGGGAAACTAAACAGGCCAGCCCAGTGACACTCCGCGGCACAGAGGACAGCTGACAGGGGGGTCGCGCATGTCAGCGGCTCTTCTAACACAAAGCAGTACGTGTCGATGTGGGCCGTGCGATTAGAACCTAGATCAACAGTCGTGGCTCGTCATCGACGACGGATAGGTCACCGGCGAGACTGAACCCTAGCGGCTCGGTGGGGGTCGATTGGGGGCTTACTAGCGCTCCAACTAACATGGCGATGGGGGCGATCGAACGAGCGGACGACGGTGGACTCAGGCAATGTCGCGGCGGCTCCTGGGGTGGTCGCAAGCGACGAGCCCCTTTCTCCTCTACTACGACGACTCCGGTGGAAATTCTAGCGAACGGCTGCTCGAGCGGCTCCGGCGAGAGGTGTGAGGGACTCAGTGGGAGGTAGGGAGTGTTGGAGTGTGGATAAATGGTGCTGGGGAGGGCTCCTTTTATAGCTCGATGAGGAGACCGTGGGGTGCGACGGTGAGCTCTTCGGTGACGGTGGTACAGAGGGCTAGAGGCATGGGCGGGGTAGGTGGACGATGGCTTGCCTCCTGGCGGTCAGCTACGGTGTAATGGCACGGCTAGGGGCGGTGCTATTTGGTCGGGAAAGGTCGATGCTCTAAGCGGCAGAGGCGGTGCTCGACGCGGTGTGCGGTGGCTGCTGGTCGCGCGGTGAGAAAAGGGCATGTCTAGTGGCTTGGTGGGGTTATGGCGGAGCGGCGCGTGCAAGCTGAGGTTGAGGCGCGGCTTGTGCTGGCCTGTCGGGGTCGGTGCTCTGGCGTGCTCCATGCATGGCGCAGAGGCTTGGTGCGCGGGGGCTCCTCGGTGGTCCAGTGCTCGGCTATGTCCGTGGGGTGGACAGGGGGTCGCGGTAGGGTGCGGCGGTGCTAGGGGGCAAGCCGGTTTGGCGCTGCACTGTCTCTAGCACATTGCCCACGTTTGGCCGGCAGCGACCAAGAACGGGCAGCGCGGTACTACTGCTAGGGACTAAAGGGTAGCTCTTTGATGGCTTGGTTGGAACTAGGGGAGACAGGGAAGAGCAGAGGGGGTCGAATGGGGGACAAAGAGTTGATTAGCAATAGTATTAGTTAGGCCAAATTTTCTCTGCCTGCCAACTGTTCGACAAAATGGCCGCAAGAAAGTTTTGTTTGAATTTTGAAATGATTTTTGATGGATGACTTGATCTCATGCTTGGTAGTCTGTGTTTGCTTGGGATTGTCAAGGTGAACTCACTTGAGTGGTTCTTGAAAACGCGGGATCTATGCATATGAAATAGATTCCATTTTCAAATGCCATTTGAAATTAGTGTTTAAATGTTTTTGTAAGATTTCAAAGTGGGCCTTGGTAGATCATTACTTGTACTAGCAAGGGGTGCAAAGAGTTAGAAATTTTTCTGGATGAATTTGACTTCTAGGAACACCTAAAGTGGCCTAGTGGATTATAATGGGAAAAGTGACCATTTGGCTTTATCGATTCCATTTGATTTCTTTTTCTTTGGATTTGGTTTTGGAATGATCTAGATGATATGGCATTCACCTTTGAATCATTTTACAACCATTAGAACAATCAAACATGGCAATTCTAAACAATTTTATATCGATGCAACACACATATGCATTCTTATTTATTTTAATAATAAAAAGTTTTTGTTAACCCTAAATTTGGTGATTTGGATCTTGATAACCTTGATAAAGTTTTGGGATGTTACAATAGGTACTAGTTAAATAGGTTCGATCACAACCACCACATACTACATGCATATAATATAGTACTAGTAGTACTTAATTATACACCTACTCTAGTGATTCTGTGATGCAACTTCTGTCACACTGGTGCAAGCAATGTGGAAGTTGCTTTCCTATGTGTTTTTGTCTTCTACACCATGGTTTGCCACTTAGAACCCTTAGAGTCATTCCACATTTCATGTGTTCTTTGCCAAAACAACATTGATATCTACATGACCACACACACACTAGTAATTCTGTGATGATGCAACTTTGGTCACACTGGTGCAACATGCAATGTGGAAGCTGCTTTCCTATGTCTTTTTGGTCTCTATGACCATGATGGTTTGACACATATGGATCCCCTAGAGTGATTGCATGTGTTCTTTTCCTAAACCACACATTGATATCTCCACTAGAGTCCTTGATGATCGACATGACCACATTACATGTGTTCTTTTACAAAACCACATTGATATAGACCACAAACACCTACTTCTAGTGATTCTGTGATGCAACTTCTGCCACACTGGTGCATGCAATGTGGACATTGCTTTCCTATGTGTTTTTGGTCTTCTACACCATGGTTTGCCACTTGGATCCCCCTAGAGTCATTGCACATTGCATGTGTTCTTTTCCAAAACCACATTGATATCTACATGACCACACATACTCTAGTGGATTCTATGATGCAAGTTCTATCACACTGGTGGAACATACAATGTGGAAACTGCTTTCCTATATGTGTTTTTGGTCTCTATGACCATGATGGTTTGATACATCCCCTAGAGTGATTGTATTGTTCTTTTCCTAAACCACACAGTGATATCTCCACTAGAGTCATTGATCCACATGACCACATTTTCATGTGGTATTCTCCAAACCCACATTGATATATCTACATGACCACACACACTACTCTAGTGGATTCTGTGATGCAATTTTGTCACACTGGTGCAACATATGCATGTGCAAACTGCTTTCCTTATGTGTTGGTCTCTGTACACCATATGGTTTGACACATGGATCTATCCCCTAGTAATTGCATGTGTGTTATTTTAATTTCCTAAACCACATTGATATCCACATGATCACACACGTTGTGTTCTTTTCAAAAACCACATTGATATCACTCCAGTTGATTTTGTGATGCAACTTCTGTCACACTGGTGCAACATGCAATGTGGAAGTTCCTTTCCTATGTGTTTTTGGTCTCTATGGCCATGATGGTTTAACACATCCCCTAGAGTGATTGTATGTGTTCTTTTCCCAAACCACACATTGATATCTCCACTAGAGTCATTGATGATCCACATGACCACATTACATGTGTTCTTTTCCAAAACCACATTGATATCTACATGACCACACACTCTAGTGGATCTTGTGATGCAACTTCTGTCACATTGGTGCAACATGCAATGGTGGAAGATGCTTTCCTACATACGTGTTGGTATCTTTGTACACCATGGTTTGACACATGGATCTATCCCCTAGAGTAGTCATTAATTGCATGTGTTCGTTTAGTTTCCTAAACCAGATTGATATCTCTACTACTAGAGTCACTGAATTCCACATGACCATATCATTTCATGTTGTGTTATTTTCAAAAACCACATTGATATCTACATGAACCCACACACACTCCAATGGATTATGTGATGCAACTTATGTCACACTGGTGCAACATGTAATGTGGAAGTTGCTTTCCTATGTGTTTTCGGTCTCTATGACCATGATGGTTTGACACATGGATCCCCTAGAGTGATTACATGTGTTCTTTTCCTAAACCACACATTGATATATCCACTAGTCATTGATGATCCACATGACCACATTACATGTGTTCTATTCCAAAACCACATCATATAGATCACACACACAAGTGATGCTGTGATGATGCAACTTCTGTCACACTCGTGCAACACATGCAATGTGGAAGCTGCTTTCCTATGTGTTTTTGGTCTCTATGACCATGATGGTTTGACACATATGGATCCCCTAGAGTGATTGCATGTGTTCTTTTCCTAAACCACACATCATTGATATCTCCACTAGAGTCATTGATGATCCACATGACCCCATTACATGTGTTCTTTTCCAAAACCTAATTGATATAGACCACACATTCCTACTCCAGTGATTCTATGATGCAACTTCTGTCACACTGGTGCATGCAATGTGGAAGTTATTTCCCTATGTGTTTTTGGTCTTCTACACCATGGTTTGCCACTTGGATCCCCCTAGAGTCATTGCACATTAATTGCATGTGTTGTTTTCCAAAATCACATTGATATCTACATGACCACACACACTTCAGTGGATTCTTTGATACAACTTTTGTCATAGTGGTGCAACATGCAATGTGGAAGCTTCTTCATATATGTATTTTTGGTCTCTCTGACCATGATGGTTTGACACATGGATCCCCTAGAGTGATTGCATGTGTTCTTTTCCCTAAACCACACACTGATATCTCCACTAGAGTCATTGATGATCCACATGACCACATTACATGTGTTCTTTTCCAAAACCACATTGATATAGACCACACACACGTACTCTAGTGATTCTGTGATGCAACTTCTGTCACACTAGTGCATGTAATGTGGAAGTTGCTTTCCTATGTGTTTTTGGTATTCTACACCATAGTTTACCACTTGGATCCCCTAGAGTCATTGCACATTAATTGCATGTGTTGTTTTCCAAAATCAGATTGATATCTACATGACCACACACACTTCAGTGGATTCTTTGATACAACTTCTGTCACAGTGGTGCAACATGCAATGTGGAAGCTTCTTCATATATGTATTTTTGGTCTCTCTGACCATGATGGTTTGACACATGGATCCCCTAGAGTGATTGCATGTGTTCTTTTCCCTAAACCACACACTGATATCTCCACTAGAGTCATTGATGATCCACATGACCACATTACATGTGTTCTTTTCCAAAACCACATTGATATAGACCACACACACGTACTCTAGTGATTCTGTGATGCAACTTCTGTCACACTAGTGCATGTAATGTGGAAGTTGCTTTCCTATGTGTTTTTGGTATTCTACACCATAGTTTACCACTTGGATCCCCTAGAGTGATTGCACATTAATTGCATGTGTTCTTTTCGAAAATCACACTGATATCTACATGACCACACACACTCTAGTGGATTCTCTGATGCAACTTCTGTCACAGTGGTGCAACATGCAATGTGGAAGCTTCTTTCATATATGTATTTTTGGTCTCTCTGACCATGATTGTTTGACACATGGATCCCCTAGAGTGATTGCATGTGTTCTTTTCCCTAAACCACACATTGATATCTCCAATAGAGTCATTGATCCACATGACCACATATGCATGTGTTCTTTTCCAAACCCGCATTAATATATCTACATGACCACACACACTACTCAAGTGGATTTTGTGATGCAATTTTGGCACACAGGAACAACATATCCAATGTGCAAACTGCTTTCCCTATGTGTTGGTCTCTATACACTATATGGTTTTACACATGGATCTATCCCCCTAGTCATTGCATGTGTGTTCTCTCAATTTCCTAAACCACATTGATATCCACATGATCACACATGTTGTGTTATTTTCAAAAACCACATTGATATCACTCTAGTGGATTCTGTCATGCAACTTCTGTCACACTAGTGCAACATGAAATGTGGAAGCTACTTTCCTATGTGTTCTTTATCTCTATAACCATGATGGATTGACACATCCCCTAGAGTGAATGTATGTGTTCTTTTCCTAAACCACACATTGATATCTCCACTAGAGTCATTGATGATCCACATGACCACATTACATATGTTCTTTTCCAAAACCACATTGATATCTACATGACCACACACTCAAGTGGATTCTGTGATGCAACTTCTGTCAGATTGGTGCACATGCAATGGTGAAAGCTCCTTTCCTATATATCTGTTGGTCTCTGTGTACACCATGGTTTGACACATGGATCTATCCCCTAGAGTAGTCATTAATTGCATGTGTTCTTTTAATTTTCTAAACCACATTGATATCTCAACTACTAGAGTCACTAAGATCCACATGAACACATTATTTCATGTTGTGTTCTTTTCCAAAACCACATTGAGATCTACATGAACCCACACACACTCCAATGGATTATGTGATGCAACTTCTGTCACACTGGTGCAACATGCAATGTGGAAGCTACTTTCCTATCTGTTTTTGGTTTCTATGACCATGATGGTTTGACACATGGATCCCCTAGAGTGATTACATGTGTTATTTTCCTAAACCATACATCGATATCTCCACTAGAGCCATTGATGATCCACCTGACCATATTACATGTCTTCTATTCCAAAACCACATTCATATAGACCACACACACTATGGCGCCCCGCTAAAACCACTAATAGAAAATCGCTGTGTTTTTGTGCATTGCATCATCATGACCGCATGCTCATGTCATCATGCCACATTGCATTTGAGCATCGTCATCATCATGCATGGTTTTGCCTAAAACTATTTTCAAACAGCCTACCTTTGTTTTCTAAATACCCCGTCTTTATTTTCAAATCAAAAACCCCGGTTCTCTGGATTATTTTGTTTTGTCGAAAAACGGATTACAAAAGCCTTGTTTTTAATAAATAAAATACTTATATTATTTTTGGGAGGCAGCCAGCTAGGCCCAAAAGCCCATCCGGCCCCCTCTAGATCAAACCATAACCCACACCTCCCGAAACCCTAGTCTAACCAAACCCCTCTCACTCCCTCAGCCGCCGCCACCCACCAGACGCACGCCTACACGCCCGTCGACCTGGTCCACGCCACCTAGTGTGGAACGCAACCACCCTGCCTCTCCCTTAACTCCACACACCGCTGCTGGCCCCACCCGCATGCGAGACACTCGCAGCACCCGCCCGCACATCACAAGCAACGCGTTTGCCTGGCCCCACCACGATGACCACGCCCCTGTTTCTCTCCCGCATCCCCTGCCATAGCCTCCCCTCGATCGATCCACCACCCTGTTGCCCACACCCCTACTCGACACGCACGCCATGCGTCCACACCTCCTCGCCCGCTACGCTGACGCCGTCGCCACGACCCGCTCTCCTGGCCCCACCCCATGTCGAGACGACGCATCGCATCGAGCCACCTACCCCCTCATTGCCTCCCTCTCTCGCCTCCCTCACGCTCGAGCAACCACCTCCACCGAGCTCGTCGGCCTTTCGTCTCCCCTCGTCGGCCGCTCCCGCGGCTCCCCTCTGTGTCGCTCGCGCCTGAAGCAAGTCCCCTCGACGCCATCGCCACCAAATCCGCCGTGAGTCGCCGCTCTGGATCCCGCGTCGAGCCGCTGTCTCCGCGGCCTAGCTCTCTCCTGGTCACCTTCCTCGCTGGAGACCGAGCCCCACGCTCGCCGCCGGATGGCCCCTGCACCTCTAGGTCGCTGCAGCACGCCCGCTTCACCGAGCCGCGTCGCCCTCCTCTTCACCGTGCCCCCTCCTTCTCTGGCTCCGGCTGCCTCCCTCGCCCGCAACCGCCGCTAGGCCCTGCAAGCCGAGCTCCCCGCCGCCTCGCCTCACCCTCTCCCGCGAGCTCCTCGCCCAGCCAAGGCCGCCGGCGCCCGCGTCCTCCTCTCCGAGGCAGAGGCGCGCCACCGCCCAGATCGGCACCGCCTCACCGCAGCGCCCGCCTTCTTCCACGGCTGCGCCCCTGGAGCTGCGTCGCCGCCCGCAGGCCCCTGCTCGCCCGACCTGGGCTCGGCCCCGACCTCCGTCGCCTCTTGCGAGTCGCCCACGCCCGCGAGCCCATCGTCGTGCCCCTTCTTCCTCAACTTGGTGCCGTCCTCTCGCCACCCGGCTCCGCTGCTGGTTCCTTCCTGTCCCCTGCACGCCTCCGTCGGGCCATGGGCAGCCTCGTCGAGTCCCTGCTCCAACGACCTCCTGGCGCGGTAGCTCTTGCTCGCCGCGGGTACCGCTCCAAGGACATGCTACAGGACCTGCTCGGTCTCCTCTGTAATTTTTGTCGTTGTCCTGGTCAGGCTCTTCTACTCGCAGGAATGGTCCTGCAAGCTACCTCTACGGCCCGTGTACTCTGTGTTATACGAGCTCCTATCGTTGACCTCCTATCGTGGTGCAATTCCTCGATCTTGTGTTCCGCTCAATACAAGTTGTGGCCGATTGGGGTCTCCGAGTGGACAAGGTGGACCGTCGACAAGTTTCCCCAAGATCCTCATGAAACCGCCGCCCGTTTGATAGAGATAGACACCTTGTCAAGTCTGAACCCAAAGTACCATCGCGGTGCCTCGAAGACACCGGTGCAAGCTCACCACCAACCAAGAAGACCATGTAAGCCAGAACCCTAAGGTCGCCCACACAAACCCCGACCCCGGAACCGAAGAGTGGATCCGATGGCCGAGACCCCGAAGCCTGATCCTGGAGTCCGAAGACCGATCTCGTCGACCCCTAGACCCTCGGAACCCAAGATCGCCGATCCCCAATGTGTGATCTCTATCTGAGTCCTTATTTTATAATACAATATGACATCTATCTTGTTCATATAAATTTTCATGCTTGCATACATATTCATTTGGTTGGGGGTACTCTGTCGATCCACCTCATAATTAAATATGGAGCGCATATGCGGGATATTCTAGTCTTATTCCGGACTCCAATTAAATTTGTGTAGCGAACCGATACCATGTTTTTCCTTGTTAAAACAACATTTAAAATGTGGGGTATCTAAACAACTTGAACCTTCTATTTAATTGTCGGGACCCCCATTCCGCTTAATATTGCCTAATTGCATCGCATCTTTGCCATGTCATATATCATACATGCATCATGCCGGATCTTCTACCGTAGTATTAAATAGTGCATTCGGTGTTTCTTTTAGTGCTTTGGTTCTTCGCGGATTAGGCCGTTGATTTGATGCGAGTATCGACAAGTTCTTCGAATAATGTATCTTCGACAGTGTTTTCTAGGCGAGCAATCTCCCCCTTTCTACCTATTTTGCATTTATAGTCTTTACTTCCTCTTGTTGATCTATTGTTATCCGTATTGTGATGCTTTAGTTTCCGTGCACCATTTATATTCCTTGCAGCCCTATATTGCCTTGGACACATCATATTGCATGTTGTTTGATAGATAGTCGGCCTTGCGAGTCGTAGTTGCTTGCTCAGGTGCTGCTTCGAGTCTTTGTTGTCCCACCGTTATTGGAAGGTTGGCACATGATTAATGGTGGTGATGCTTAGTGGTGGAGAGGATCATGACTTTAAATACAACTATTAAATTGCTGGGACAACTAATAAAAGAGGCACCGGTGGGCAATATATGCTATTTCGTTTTTCATGTCCACTTGTGTCCCGTAGGCCCCGAGTACTTGATACCTAATCCTTGACTACTCGCACTATCCACATACGGAAGACTCTATGAATCCCCCTTAGCCAGAGCTTGATTCATTTCTTATATCTTGGGGCCACAAACTAGTTTGGGGCTTTATTACTATCCTGTACTTATGCCATGTTTTATTGCTTTATTTAAGATTGTGCGTGGAGCACCTGTACTATTTTGGATCGTGCCACGTTTTCACGGTAACAACAAGCCCAGTCACACTTTCGGGTTCCCATTCGTTTACAGCCGTCGTCACAAACCCTGGGTCCGTTCCGGAGCCGGCCAACTACGTTGCGGGTAGCTTAGTGGGGTGGCCCCCTGAAATATTTTATGAATCCTGTGATTGCTTTGTCGTGAAAGCCTAGTTGGGTTTTGATTTGGTTTTTCCGAGGTTGATCGTGTGTGTGTTGCTATTTGTGCACCCCTAGGTAAATCTTCAAAGCCGTGTCCATGTAATGGACGACTTGGAGCACAGTATCTCGATCATATACAAGCACAACTAAAGTAGTGCTATAAATTTGACTTACTATGTGACTAGTAATCAGCTTCACTACAATGGAATGGATAATAAAACTGCCAATAACTGGTGTAACTGGGGTGTATCGTGTCATGTTATACCTACCTAGTAAGTATCGCAACTCCAATGGAGTGAAATGAAAGTGCCAACAACTGCTAGGTTTGGGATGTCACATGCTAATTGTATCTGACTAGTAAGTACTGCAACTACAACTGAATGGTAAACTAAAACTGCCCACTACATATGCTATCAGGATGACTCGTGCTATCTACATGTGACTAGTAAGTGCTGCAACTATAATGGAATGAATAAACCTGTCAACTGTGTGAGTTCCTTGGTTTGACTTCCTCGTTTGGTCTCGAGGGGGAATACCAGGATGGGTATGATTGGTGTTAGTATTAGGTTGGTCCCGAATATGTCTTTCTTATCCCTCTCTAATAGCCGACAGTGGTTTCAAGTCTCTATAGGTTGTTTAGTGCATGCTTCGCCGCCGCTTCAGTCCACCATACCTATGTAGGCGAGAGCCGCCGAATTCTATCCTCGCTGTGTACTGGCCTCAGTACTGATGCTCCTCTTTTTCCTTTGCCCTTTATCGACACCCCTTTTGTTTTAGCAGGTTTGAGATCGACGTCGTAGTTGGACGCTCTATCGTTTTCAAGGTGATTTGGATCTTTGTATATTATATCTGTATTCTTGACTCATGGCGTCGTTGTTGTATATATATGTTCTGTGGGTTCCACCGTGGACTAATGTGTAATGGTATTACTTCGTTCTCCACCCGCACGCAAGTGCCTAGTGGGCGTCCTTGAATCGTTTCTATGCGGGTTTGGCGGGAAGCGCTAAAACTTGCATAGGGCCGATTCGAGGGTGTTACAAAGTGGTTTCAGAGCTCAGCAGTTGCGATACCCACTGGTCCAGCCTGTAGGATAACCTAGCTAACGGACGTTGTAGAGTGTCAAAACTATTTTGCAAAATCGGTTGGATAGATCTGATTAGGTCTATTTTTACTCCTTACCCCTATGCTATTCTTCTCTTACCTCTGCATGTTTTGAATCTGCTCTCTTATCTTTTCTTCAAGTCCAGGAATTCTCGTGGTTGGGTTTCCGTCGTACCTTCAGGGATTCGCTTCCTCCTTTGGTAACAGTGCTTCTACATCCGATCTACATGCTATCTGAGGAACCCTTCATCTGTTGTATCTCCTTTGTTCTTTCTTTGTATCTTCCGGTGTGTTCCAACATGGCAAAATTATCTACACCGGATCCGATGAAGAGCCTACATCACTCTTTTGTTTCCAAACGCTGTTTGTCAAGATCTTCAGTGTGAATTCCGAGGGTTGGTTGCATGATTTGTTTGTTCATGTACAGAGTAATGCTTTGAGTGCAGGATGGAGTAGCTACCATACCACTACTCTTATCATTTGCTTTTGTATATTGAATGGTGAATCGATGCAATCTTTACTCCTTTCACGGAAGTTAAAGGTGGCCTTATCTCTTGATACCTTTACCTTCGTCCTTTGTTCCCGGAGTGTTTTCTCGACGACCATGGACAATGACCCCTTGTTGGTGGTGTCGCCGATTTCAAGATGGAGCAACAATCTTGTTAGTGGTGTCGCGGGGATCTACCCGAAGCGAGAAGATTTTGATTGTCGGCCTTCTTCCCGGTACCACGAGGCGGATCTCGAGGGCTAGATCCCTTGTTAGTGGTGTCGAATTGTGGCGCCCTGCTAAAACCACTACTAGAAAATCGCTGTGTTTTTGTGCATTGCATCATCATGACCGCATGCTCATGTCATCATGCCACATTGCATTTGAGCATCATCATCATCATGCATGGTTTTGCCTAAAACTATTCTCAAACAGCCTACCTTTGATTTCTAAATACCCCGTCTTTATTTTCAAATCAAAAACCCCGGTTCTCCGGATTATTTTGTTTTATCTAAAAACAGATTACAAAAGCCTCGTTTTTAATAAATAAAATACTTATATTATTTTTAGGAGGCAGCCAGCTAGGCCCAAAAGCCCAGCCGGCCACCTCCAGATCAAACCATAACCCACACCTACCGAAACCCTAGTCTAACCAAACCCCTCTCACTCCCTCAGCCGCCGCCACCCACCAGACGCACGCCTACACGCCCGTGGACCTGGTCCACGCCACCTAGCGTGGAACGCAACCACCCTACCTTTTCCTTGTCGCCACACACCGCCGCTGGCCCTACCCGCACGCGAGACACTCGTAGCACCTGCCCGCACGTCGCAAGCAACGCGTCTGCCTGGCCCCACCACGATCATGACCGCGCCCCTGTTTCTCTCCCACATCCCCCGCCAGAGCCTCCCCTCGATCGATCCACCACCCTGTTGAAGGAAATATGCCCTGAGAGGCAATAATAAAGTTGTTATTATGTATTCCTTGTATATGATAGATGTTTATTTTGCATGCTATAATTGTATTGATAGGAAACATCAATGCATGTGTGTTTAATAAACAAAAGGGTTCCTAGTTATGCCTCTCTTATAGACTAGCTTGTTGATTAACAAGATGATCAAGGTTTCCTTATCATGGACATTGGATGTTGTTAATAACAAGGTCACAGCATTTGTGAAATGATGTGATGAATATTCATCCGAAGTATAGCATTACGATCAAGTCATTATGTTTATATTGCTATAACATCATACAAAGTAGTCTTAGTCCTTAGACCATGAGATCATGTTAATTGCTAACACCTGAAGAGTATCTTGATAACATCAAACGTCACACCGTAACTGGGTGACCATAAAGGTGGGTTCAGTGCTATGAAGGTGTTATGTTGAGGCTCAAGGATCAAGAGTGGAATTTGTCAACCCCGATGATAGATAGATATACTCTGGGCCCTCTCGGTGATATCACATTAAGATAGCTTGCAAGCAAGTGATGTGATCACTAGAATGTTATATCACGGGAACAAGAAAAGAGTGCATGTCGGTAACGAGATCAAACTAGGTATTTGGATACCGATGATCGAATATCGGACATGTATTATATCATGAGACAAATGGATTAAAGTGCTGACGTTAAAGGTTCTCATGATCACAGAAGTTATCGTTGAATATGCAGGAGTCAGTATGGATCTCTAGGTCCCGCTTCTGATTATTGATCTGAGAGGAGTCTCAATCATGTTTGCATTATTCACGAACCGTAGGGTGACACACTTAAGGGTTGCCGGACACCATTTAGGAGCACATATGTTCCAGACAAAAGGTTTGCAAAGCGCATGAAATGTTTTGATAGAAACAGGAATTGTTTCGGGTGAAATTGCAGAAAGTGGTTCTACATGTGATATTGAAATGTTGCAAGGGGTTTTATGTGAATGTTTTTTAATTAAAGTAATTAACAAAATTCTGAATAAAATAAATAAAAGAGTTTTATTAATTGAGAGTTGCATTTAATTTGGTGGAAATTAAATACATGTGAGTGGGATTTTGGGTGGAGGCCATGTTTATGTGAGTGGAGGTTCACCACATGAATGAAGGAGGGGAGGAGTCCTCCCCCTCCTCATGCGCCGGCTATGGGAGGGGAGGGGTCTCCCTCCCTCCTATATAAAGCCCCCCTCTCCCCTCTCACAAACCACACCTCCTCGTGAAGGATCTCTCTCCCCCTCTAGATATTCCCCCATGGTCTCGGATTAGCGAGATACATGTTCCCGATGGCCTTGCGTCTGGAAGGAGTTGCTGCTTCCGCCTATTTGCTGGAGCGAGGAGGTGGAGGTTGTCCGGTGGCTTGAACGTGTGTGTGAGGATGGATGCGCTGCTGATTTGCGGCGCTCGGACTTCCACACGATCTTGAGATCGGCAAGCGTACGACTACATCAACCACGATTTCCTACTCGTTAACAAAACTCATTGTCTTCGAGGGTAAGTTCTCCATGGATGTATGTCCACCCGTTGCTCTGTATCTAGTAGATAGATCTTGGCGTATAGTTCTCATCGTAGGAATTTTTTTGTTTTCTATGTTGCGGACCCAACAGTGGTATCAGAGCCTGATCTATGCGTAGGTGCTTTGCACGGGTAGTACACATATGTTTATATGTGGGCGATGATGATCATGTTATTGCATCTTCTATGTACTTTGGATATTGGTGGCATAGTGGGATGAAGCGGCCCGGACCAACCTTACATGTCATCGTACATGAGACCGGTTCCACGACTGACATGCAACTAGTTTTGCATAAGTGGCTAGCGGGTGTCTGTCTCTCCTACTATAGTCAATATCTGATTTACAACGAGTTGCTAATAACTTGGTTATCCTCATTGTGGTTCATGTTCGTAGGTAAGACCGGTTCTATCTACGAAAGCCCTAAGCCACGTAAAACTTGCAATTGATAAATTAGAGGCGTCTAGTTTAGATCGTTGCTGGGCTAGTGTCTTGATATGGTATTGTTGTAAGTAGATGTATGAAAGATACTCTTACAACTCACTTAACGTGTAAGTTCCATAGACCTTGGCCTTACACACAAAGGAATGATAGAGATCATACCACGATGCAAATGATAGAGATCAAATGCATGGACCATATCACCTCACTTCACACATTAGATGTTAGCATCTTATATTGCTAGTTTGGCACTTTTGGTAGCATTATAAGATGATCCCTCATTCAGATATCAAGATAAAATGTGTTCTTCCTTAAGTATGCACCGTTTTGTGGATCGTGTTTTGAGGCATCACGTGATGATCGGGTGTTCTCGACTCTACGCTTTCATACAATGGGTGTAAGACAGTTTTACACACGCGAATACTAAGGTTCTCACTTGACGATCCTAGCATGTACAGACATGGCCTCGGAACACGGACCGAAAGGTTAAGCATGAGTAATATAGTTGATATGATGCCCATATAGATGCTCGCCTTTGAAGCTACACCGACTCAAGTGATGATCGCACTTGGTGTAGTGGATTTGGTTCATGTAATCACCAAAAGGACACGAGGAATGTCATTTTTGAGTGGGAGTTCATTAGTAATTTGGATTAGTTGAACTCAATCTATCATAAACTTAGTCTAAATATATTTTACAAATTATGTTGTAGATGGCACCACCTGCTTTTAATTTCAATGTGTTCATGGAGAAAGAGAAGCTTGCTGCGAATGGTAGCAACTTCACCAACTGGGCTATGAATTTGAGGATTCTCCTCACTGCTGCACAAAAGCAATATGTGCTAGGCGCTAGGCCCCCACCAGCTCTGATGCCTGACAAGGAAAAGAACGTCTATATAACTCTCGTCAGAGGACCACAACTTAGTTCATTGCGGCATCTTGTATGGGCTAGAGCCGAACTTCAAAACGTTTCGAAAATGGCAATGCCTTTGATACCATGGGAGAATTGAAAATGATTTTCGATACCCATGCTGCCGTAGAGAGTTATAATGCTTCTGAAAAGTTCTTCAGCTGCATGATGGAAGAGAACAGCTCCGTTAGTGAGCACGTACTCAAAATGTCTGGGTACGCCAATAAGCTTGTGTCCTTGGGAATAACGATTCCCATTGACTTAGGCATACATCATGTTCTCCAATCTCTGCCACCTAGCTACAAGAGCTTCATGATGAACTATAATATGCAGGGCATGAAGAAGTCTCTTCCGAGCTTCTGTCAATGCTTAAGACTGCAAAAGTGGAGATTAGGAAAGAACATCAAGTGTTGATGATCAATAAGACCACCGGTTTCAAGAAGAACAAGAAAGGCAAGCAGAAGGGAAAGAAGGGCGGCAAATCATTGCGCGAAAAAAAACCCGATCGGCCCTAAGTCGACACCGAGTGCTACTATTGCAAGGGGTGGCCATTAGAGCGAATCGCCCCAAGTATTTGGCAGACAAGAAGGCTGGCAAGGCAAACAAAGGTATATGTGATATACATGTTATTGATGTGTACTTGACTAGTACTCGCAGTAGCACCTGGGTATTTGATACGGGATCGGTTGCTAATATATGTAACTCGGTTCAGGGGCTGCGGAACAAGCGACAACTAGCAAGGGATGAGGTCACGATGTGGGTCGGCAATGGATCAAGAGGTGATGTGATCGCCGTCGGAACGCTGCCTCTCCATATGCCGTCGGGATTAGTTATAAACCTGAATAATTGTTATTTGGTGCCTGCACTGAGCATGAACATTGTATCCGGATCGTGTTTGATGCAAAGTGGTTATTCATTTAAGTCTGAAAACAGTGGTTGTTCGATTTATATGAATAATATCTTTTATGGTCATGCACCTGTGTTGAATGGTTTATTTCTGTTGGATCCCGATAGTAGTATTACGCATATTCATAATGTTGATGCTAAAAGGATTAAACTTAATAATGATATATCTGCATATATGTGGCACTGCCGTCTAGGTCATATTGGCGTTAAGCGCATGAAGAAACTCCATTCTGATGGACTTTTGGAATCACTTGATTTTGAATCATTTGATACATGTGAACCATGCCTTATGGGCAAGATGACTAGAACGCCGTTTTCCGGTTCAATGGAACGAGCGACAGATTTATTGGAAATCATACATACCAATGTGTGTGGACCAATGAGTGTGTTGGCGTGAGGTGGATATCGTTATTTTGTTACTTTCACGGATGATTTGAGTAGATACGGGTATATCTATTTGATGAAATATAAGTCTAAAACCTTTGAAAAGTTCAAAGAATTTCAGAATGAAGTGGAAAATCATCGTAACAGAAATATCAAATTTCTGCGGTCCGACCATGGAGGAGAGTATCTTAGTTACGAGTTTAGCACACATATGAAAGACTATGGAATAGTTTCACAACTCACGCCTGCCGGAACACCACAACGTAATGGTGTGTCAGAACGTCGTAATCGTACTTTATTGGATATGGTTCGATCTATGATGTCTCTGACTGACTTGCCACTGTCATTTTGGGGTTATGCACTGGAAACCGCTGCATTCACTTTAAATAGGGCACCATCTAAATCCGTTGAAAAGACACCGTATGAATTATGGTTTGGAAACAAACCTAAGGTGTCATTTCTTAAAGTTTGGGGATGCGATGTTTATGTGAAGAAACTTCAACCGGATAAACTTGAACCCAAAGCGGAAAAATGCGTCTTCATAGGATACCCTAAGGAAATGATTGGGTATACCTTCTATCACAGATCCGAGGGAAAGGTCTTTGTTGCTAAGAATTGATCCTTTCTTGAGAAGGAGTTTCTCGCGAAAGGTGTGAGTAGTCGGAAGGTAGAACTCGAAGAGGTTATTGAACCTTCTCTTCATGAAATGGCGAGTAGCACAGCACCGAAAGTTGTTTCGGAGTTGACTTCACATAATGAAGAGAGAGCTAATGATATTGATCATGAAACTCCGAAAGAGGACACTACCGAACCTCGCAGGTCAAGCAGGACACGTGCAGCTCCTGAACTGTACGGCAATCCTGTTATGAATTTCATGATTGATGAAATAGATGAACCTGCGACGTATGAAGAAGCGATGATGAGCCCTGATTCCAACAAATGGCTAGAAGCCATGAAATCCGAGATGGAATCCATGTACGAAAACCAGGTTTGGACCTTGGTGGACTTACCTCACGATCGAAAGGCCGTTGAGAATAAATGGATTTACAAAAGACAAACTGATGCTGATGGTAATGTAACCATCTATAAGGTTCGACTTGTCGCAAAGGGGTTTCGACAAATTCAAGGAGTTGACTATGATGAGACATTCTCTCCCGTAGCGATGCTTAAGTCGGTTAGGATTATGTTAGCAATTGCTGCATATTTCGATTATGAAATATGGAAGATGGATGTCAAAACTACGTTCCTCAATGGTAATATTGAAGAAGAGTTGTATATGATACAACCTAAGGGTTTTGTCGATCCTAAGGATGCTGATAAGGTGTGCAAACTTCAGCGATCCATCTATGGACTAAAGCAAACATCCCGGAGTTGGAATCTCCGCTTTGATGAGGTGATCAAAGAGTTTGGATTTGTCCAAACTTATGGAGAGGCTTGTATTTACAAGAAAGTGAGTGGTAGCAATGTGGCATTTCTGATATTATATGTGGATGACATATTATTGATTGGAAATGATATAGATCTTTTAAAAAGTGTTAAAAGTTATCTAAATAGCAAATTTTCGATGAAGGACCTTGGTGAAGCTTCATATATATTAGGCATTAAAATCTATAGAAATAGATCAAGACACCTAATTGGGCTATCGCAGAGTACATACCTTGATAAGATATTAAAGAAGTTTAATATGGACGGAAGTAAGAAGGGGTACTTACCTATGTTGCAAGGCAAGACATTGAGTAAGACTCAAAGTCCGGCTACGACGGAAGAAAGAGAGATAATGGATAAGATCGCCTATGCCTCAGCCATAGGCTCTATAATGTATGCCATGCTATGTACAAGACCGGATGTGGCACATGCTATTAGTTTGACTAGTAGGTACCAATCTGATCCAGGTTCGGAACACTAGATAGCGGTCAAGAATATCCTTAAGTACTTAAGAAGAACTAAGGATATGTTTCTTGTATACGGAGGTGAAGAAGAGCTAGTCGCTAAGTGTTATGTCGATGCTAGCTTTGACACTGATCCGGATGACTCTAAGTCTCAATCCGGATACGTATTTCTCTTGAGCAGAGCGATTAGTTGGAGGAGCTCCAAACAACCTGTGGTGGCTGGATCAACGACGGAGGCGGAATATGTTGCTGCTTCAGAAGCGACGCAGGAAGCGGTTTGGATGAAGGAGTTCATAACAGAACTAGGTGTGGTTCCTAGTGCGTTGGACCCAATGGTGATCTATTGTGACAATAATGGAGCCATAGCCAATGCCAAGGAACCAAGGTCTCACAAGAATTCCAAGCATATTAAGCGCCGGTTTCACTCCATCCGCGAGCATGTCAAGGATGGAGATATAAAGATTTGTAAAGTGCACACGAACCTGAATGTAGCAGATCCGTTGACTAAAGTACTCCCTAGTAAAAAACATGATCAGCACCAGAACTCCATGGGTGTTAGATTTATCACTATATAAACTAGATTATTGTCTCTAGTGCAAGTGGGAGACTGAAGGAAATATGCCCTGAGAGGCAATAATAAAGTTGTTATTATGTATTCCTTGTATATGATAGATGTTTATTTTGCATGCTATAATTGTATTGATAGGAAACATCAATACATGTGTGTTTAATAAACAAAAGGGTTCCTAGTTATGCCTCTCTTATAGACTAGCTTGTTGATTAACAAGATGATCAAGGTTTCCTTATCATGGACATTGGATGTTGTTAATAACAAGGTAACAGCATTTGTGAAATGATGTGATGAACATTCATCCGAAGTATAGCATTACGATCAAGTCATTATGTTTATATTGCTATAACATCATACAAAGTAGTCTTAGTCCTTAGACCATGAGATCATGTTAATTGCTAACACCTGAAGAGTATCTTGATAACATCAAACGTCACACCGTAACAGGGTGACCATAAAGGTGGGTTCAGTGCTATGAAGGTGTTATGTTGAGGCTCAAGGATCAAGAGTGGAATTTGTCAATCCCGATGACAGATAGATATACTCTGGGCCCTCTCGGTGATATCACATTAAGATAGCTTGCAAGCAAGTGATGTGATCACTAGAATGTTATATCACGGGAACAAGAAAAGAGTGCATGTCGGTAACGAGATCAAACTAGGTATTTGGATACCGATGATCGAATATCGGACATGTATTATATCATGATACAAAGGTATTAAAGTGTTGACGTCAAAGGTTCTCACGGTCACAGAAGTCATCGTTGAATATGCAGGAGTCAGTATGGATCTCCAGGTCCCGCTTCTGATTATTGATCTGAGAGGAGTCTCAATCATGTCTGCATTATTCGCGAACCGTAGGGTGACACACTTAAGGGTTGCCGGACAGCATTTAGGAGCACATATGTTCCAGACAAAAGGTTTGCAAAGCGCAGGAAATGTTTCGATAGAAACAGTAATTGTTTCGATAGAAACTGGAATTGTTTCGGGTGAAATTGCAGAAAGTGGTTCTGCATGTGATATTGAAATGTTGCAAGGGGTTTTATGTGAATGTTTGATAATTAAAGTAATTAACAAAATTCTGAATAAAATAAATAAAAGAGTTTTATTAATTGAGAGTTGCATTTAATTTGGTGGAAATTAAATACATGTGAGTGGGATTTTCGGTGGAGGCCATGTTTATGTGAGTGGAGGTTCACCACATGAATGAAGGAGGGGAGGAGTCCCCCTCTCATGTGCCGGCTATGGGACGGGAGGGGTCTCCCTCCCTCCTATATAAAGCCCCCCTATCCCCTCTCACAAACCACACCTCCTCGTGAGGGATCTCTCTCCCCCTCTAGATATTCCCCCATGGTCTCGGATTAGCAAGATACATGTTCCCGGTGGCCTTGCGTCTTGAAGGAGTTGCTGCTTCCGCTGATTCGCTGTAGCGAGGAGGTGGAGGTTGTCCGGTGGCTTGAACGTGTGTGCGAGGACGGATGCGCTGCTGATTTGCGGCGCTCGGGCTTCCACACGATCTTGAGACCGGCAAGCGTACGACTACATCAACCACGAGTTCCTACTCGTTAACAAAACTCGTTGTCTTCGAGGGTAAGTTCACCATGGATGTATGTCCACCCGTTGCTCTGTATCAAGTAGATAGATCTTGGAGTATAGTTCTCATCGTAGGAAATTTTTTGTTTTCTATGCTGCGGACCCAACTCCTTTTGCCCACACCCCTACTCGACACACATGCCACGTGGCCCCACCTCCTCGCCCCGCACACGCTGCACGCTCGGTCGCTCACGAGCCTATCTCCCTACCGCTTCCCTGGCCCCACCCCGCGTCGAGACGACGCGTCGCATCGAGCCACCTACCCCCGCATCGCCTCCCTCTCTCGCCTCCCTCACGCTCGAGCAACCACCTCCGCCGAGCTTGTCGGCCGCTCCCGCGGCTCACCTCTGCGTCGCTCGTGCCTGCATCAAGTCCCCCCGATGCCATCGCCACCAAATCCGCCGCGAGCCGCCGCTATGGATCCCGCATCGAGCCGCCGTCTTCGTGGCCTAGCTCTCTCCTGGTCGCCTTCCTCGCCGGAGACCGAGCCCCACGCTCGCCGCCGGACGGCCCCTGCACCTCCAGGTCGTCGCAGCCCGCCCGCTTCACCGAGCCACGTCGCCCTCCTCTTCACCGCGGCCCCCTCCTTCTCTGGCTCCGGCTGCCTCCCTCACCCGCAACCGCCGCCAGGCCCTGCAAGCCGAGCTCCCCGCCGCCTCGCCACACCCTCTCCCGCGAGCTCCTCGCCCAGCCAAGCCCGCCGGTGCCCACGTCCTCCTCTCCGAGGCAGAGCCGCGTCGCCGCCCAGATTGGCACCGCCTCACCGCAGCGCCCGCCTTCTTCCGCGGCCGCGCCCCTGGATCTGCGCCGCCGCCCGCAGGCCCCTGCTCGCCCGACCTGGGCTTGGCCCTGACCTCCGTCGCCTCTTACGAGTCGCCCATGCCCGCGAGCCCATCGTCGTGCCCCTTCTTCCTCAACTTGGTGCCCTCGTTTCACCACTCGGCTCCGCTGCTAGTTCCTTCTCGTCCCCTGCACGCCTCCGTCGGGTTGTGGGCAGCCTCGCCAAGTCCCTGCTCCGATGACCTCCTGGCGCGGTTGCTCTTGCTCGTCGCGGGTACCGCTCAAAGGACATGCTACAGGACCTGCTCGGTCTCCTCTGTAATTTTTGTCGTTGTCCTGATCAGGCTCTTCTACTCGCAGGAACAGTCCTGCAAGCTACCTCTATGGCCCGTGTACTCTGTGTTATACAAGCTCCTACCGTTGACCTCCTGTCATGGTGCAATTCCTTGATCTTGTGTTCCGTTCAATACAAGTTGTGGCTGATCGGCGTCTCCTAGTGGACAAGGTGGACCGTCGACAAGTTTCCCCAAAATCTTCATGAAGCCGCCGCCCGTTTGATCGAGATAGACACATTGTCAAGTCTGAACCCGAAGTACCATCGTGGTGCCTCGAAGACACCGGTGCAAGCTCACCACCAACCAAGAAGACCATGGAAGCCAGAACCCTAAGGTCGCCCACACAAACCCCGACCCCGGAACCGAAGAGTGGATCCGATGGCCGAGACCCCGAAGCCCGATCCTGGAGTCCGAAGACCGATCGCGTCGACCCCTAGACCCTCGGAACCCAAGATCGCCGATCCCCAATGTGTGATCTCTATCCGAGTCCTTATTTTATAATACAATATGACATCTATCTTGTGCATATAAATTGTCATGCTTGCATATATATTCATTTGGTTGGGGGTACTCTGTCGATCCACCTCATAATTAAATATGGAGCGCATATGCGGGCTATTCTAGTCTTATTCTGGACTCCATTTAAATTTGTGTAGTGAACCGATACCATGTTTTTCCTTGTTAAAACAACATTTAAAATGCGGGGTATCTAAACAACTTGAACCTTATATTTAATTGTCGGGACCCCGGTTCCGCTTAATATTGCCTAATTGCATCACATCTTTGCCATGTCATATATCATACATGCATCATGCCGGATCTTCTGACGTAGTATTAAATAGTGCATTCGGTGTTTCTTTTAGTGCTTTGGTTCTTCGCGGATTAGGCCATTGAGTTGATGCGAGTATCGACAAGTTCTTCGGATAATGTATCTTCGACAGTGTTTTCAGGCGAGCAATCTCCCCCTTTCTACCTATTTTGCATTTATAGTCTTTACTTCCTGCTATTGATCTATTGCTATCCGTATTGCGATGCTTTAGTTTCCGTGCACCATTTATATTCCTTGCAGCCCTATATTGCCTTGGACACATCCTATTGCCTTTTGTTTGATAGATAGTCGGCCTTGCGAGTCGTAGTTGCTTGCTCAGGTGCTGCTTCACGTCGTTGTTGTTCCACCATTATTGGAAGGTTGGCACATGCTTAATGGTGGTGATGCTTAGTGGTGGAGAGGATCATGACTTTAAATACAACTATTAAATTGCTGGGACAACTAATAAAAGAGGCACCGGTGGGCAATATATGCTATTTGGTTTTCCATGTCCACTTGTGTCCCATAGGCCCCGAGTACTTGATACCTGTCCCTTGACTATTCGCACTATCCACATACGGGAGACTCTATGAATCCCCCTTATCCAGAGCTTGATTCATTTCTTATTTCTTGGGGCCACAAACTAGTTTAGGGCTTTATTACTATCCTGTACTTATGCCATGTTTTACTGCTTTATTTAAGATTGTGCGTGGAGCACCTGTACTGTTTTGGATCGTGCCACGTTTTCGCGGTATCGACAAGCCCAGTCACACTTTCGGGTTCCCAGTCGTTTATAGCCGTCATCACAAACCCTGGGTCCGTTCCGGAGCCGGCCAACTTTGTTGCGGGTAGCTTAGTGGGGTGGCCCCCTGAAATATTTTATGAATCTTGTGATTGCTTTGTGAAAGCCTCGTTGGGTTTTGATTTTGTTTTCGAGGTTGATCGTGTGTGTTGCTATTTGTGCACCTATGGTAAATCTTCTGAAAGCCGTGTCATGTTATGGACGACTTGGAGCACAGTATCTCGATCATAGACAAGTACAACTAAAGTAGTGCTATAAATTTGACTTAATATGTGACTAGTAATCAGCTTCACTACAATGGAATGGATAATAAAAGTGCCAATAACTGGTGTAACTGGGGTGTATCGTGTCATGTTATACCTGCCTAGTAAGTATCGCAACTCGAATGGAGTGCAATAAAAGTGCCAACAACTGCTGGGTTTGGGATGTCACATGCTAATTGTATCTAACTAGTAAGTATTGCAACTACAACTGAATGGTTAACTAAAACTGCCCCCTACATATGCTATCAGGATGACTCGTGCTATCTACATGTGACTAGTAAGTGCTGCAACTATAATGGAATGAATAAAACTGCCAACTATGTGAGTTCCTCTGTTTGACTTCCTCGTTTGGTCTCGAGGGGGAATACCAGGATGGGTATGATTGGTGTTAGTATCAGGTTGGTCCTGAATAGGTCTTTCTTATCCCTCTCTAATAGCCGACAGTGGTTTCAAGTCTCTATAGGTTGTTTAGTGCATGCTTCGCTGCTGCTTCAATCCACCATACCTATGTGGCGAGCTGCAATTCTAGCCTCGCTGCATGTCTTGGCCTCGATCGACGCTCCTCTTTTTCCTTTGCCCTTTGTCGGCACCCCTTTTGTTTTAGCAGGTTTGAGATCGACGTCGTTAGCAGGGTTACCCTTCCAGCTTGGCCTGGGAAGGGTTATGGACGCCATTGGTTATTCTTCAGGGCTCTTAGCCCCATTTGCATCTTGTCCGTAGTCGGACGCTCTATCGTTTTCAAGGTGATTTGGGTCTTTGTATATTATATCTGTATTCTTGACTCATGGATTCGTTGTTGTATATATATGTTCTGTGGGTTCCATCGTGGACTAATGTGTAATGGTATTACTTTGTTCTCCACCCACACGCAAGTGCCTAGTGGGCGTTATTGAATCGTTTCTATGCGGGTTTGGCGGGAAGCGCTAAAACTTGCATAGGGACGATTCGAGGGTGTTACACACACACACACCAGTGATTTTGTGATGATGCAACTTCTGTCACACTGGTGCAATGCATGCAATGTGGAAGCTACTTTCCTATGTGTTTTTGGTCTCTATGACCATGATGGTTTGACACATATGGATCCCCTAGAATGATTGCATGTGTTCTTTTCCTAAACCACACATCATAGATATCTCCACTAGAGTCATTGATGATCCACATGACCACATTACGTGTGTTCTTTTCCAAAACCGCATTGATATAGACCACACACACCTACTCTAGTAATTCTGTGATGCAACTTCTATCACACTAGTGCATGCAATGTGTAAGTTGCTTTCCTATGTGTTTTTGCTCTTCTACACCATCGTGGATCCCCTTAGAGTCAGTGCACATTAATTGCATGTGTTCTTTTCCAAAATCACACTGATATATACATAACCACACACACTCTAGTGGATTCTCTGATGCAACTTCTGTCATAGTGGTCCAACGTGCAATGTGGAAGCTTCTTTCATATATGCATTTTTGGCCTCTCTGACCATGATGGTTTGACACATGGAGCCCCTAGAGTGATTGCATGTGTTCTTTTCCCTGAAGCACACATTTCTATCTCCACTAGAGTCATTGATCCACATGGCCACATTTGCATGTGTTATTTTCCAAACCCACGTTGATATATCTACATGACCACACACACTACTGAAGCGGATTCTGTGATGCAATTTTGTCACACTGGTGCAACATATGCAATGTGCAAACTGATTTCCCTATGTGTTGGTCTCTGTACACCATATGGTTTGACACATGGATCTATCCCCTAGTAATTGCATGTGTGTTATTTTAGTTTCCTAAAGCACATTGATATCCACATGATCACACGTGTTGTGTTCTTTTCAAAAACCACATTGCTATCACTCCAGTGGATTCTATGATGAAACTTCTATCACACTGGTGTAACATGCAATTTGGAAGCTGCTTTCCTATGTGTTTTTGGTCTCTATGACCATGATGGTTTGACACATCCCATAGAACGATTGTATGTGTTCTTTTCCTAAACCACACATTGATATATCCACTAGAGTCATTAATGATCCACATGACCACATTACATGTGTTCTTTTCCAAAACCACATTGATATCTACATGACCACACACATCAGTGGGTTCTATGATGCTACTTTTGTCACATTGGTGCAACATGCAATGGTGAAAGATGCTTTCCTATATATGTGTTGGTCTCTATCTACACCATGGTTTGCCACATGGATCTATCCCCTAGAGTAGTCGTTAATTGCATGTGTTCTTTTAATTTCCTAAACCACATTGATATCTCCACTACTAGAATCATTAAGATCCATCAGACCACATTATTTCATGTGGTATTCTTTTCCAAAACCAAATTGATATCTACATGAACCAACACACAATCCAATGGATGATGTGATGCAACTTTTGTCACACAGGTGCAACATGCAAGGTGGAAGTTGCTTTCCTATGTGTTTTTGGTCCCTATGACCATGATGGTTTGACACATGGATCCCCTAGAGTGATTACATGTGTTCTTTTCCTAAACCACACATTGATATCTCCACTAGAGTCATTGATGATCCGCATGACCACATTACATGTCTTCTATTCCAAAACCACATTCATATAAACCACACACACACGAGTGTTTCTGTGATGATGCAACTTCTATCACACTGGTGCAACACATGCAATCTGGAAGCTACTTTCCTATGTGTTTTTGGTCTCTATGACCATGATGGTTTGGTACATATGGATCCCCTAGAGTGATTGCATGTGTTATTTTCCTAAACCACACATCATTGGTATTTCCACTAGAGTCATTGATGTTTCACATGACCACATTACATGTGTTCTTTTCCAAAACCACATTTATATAGACCACACACACCTACTCCAGTGATTCTATTATGCAACTTCTGTCACACTGGTGCATGCAATGTGGAAGTTTCTTTCCTATGTATTTTTGGTCTTCTACACCATGGTTTTCTACTTGGATCCCCTATAGTCATTGCACATTAATTGCATGTGTTCTTTTCCAAAATCACACTGATATCTACATGACCACACACACTCCAGTGGATTCTCTAATGCAACTTCTGTCACATGCTGCAACATGCAATGTGGAAGCTTCTTTCATATATGTATTTTGTGGTCTCTTTGACCATGATGGTTTGACACATGGATCCCCTAGAGTGATTGCATGTGTTCTTTTCCCTAAACCACACATTGAGATCTCCACTAGAGTCATTGATCCCTATGACCACATTTGCATGTGTTCTTTTCCAAACCCACATTGATATATCTACATGACCACACACACTACTCCAGTGGATTCTGTGATGCAATTTTGTCACACAGGTGCAACATATGCAATGTGGAAACTGCTTTCTCAATGTGCTGGTCTTTGTACACCATATTGTTTGACACATGGATCTATCCCCCTAGTCATTGCATGTGTGTTCTCTTAATTTCCTAAACCACATTTATATCCACATGATCACACATGGTGTGTTCTTTTCCAAAACCACATTGATATCACTCTAGTGGATTCTATGACGCAACTTCTATCACACTAGTGCAATATGCAGTGTGGAAGCTGCTTTCCTATATGTGTTTTTGGTCTCTATGACCATGATGGTTTGACACATCCCCTAGAGTGATTGCATGTGTTCGTTTCCCTAAACCACACATTGCTATCTCCACTAGAGTCATTGATCTAAATGACCACATTTGCATGTGTTATTTTCCAAACCCACATTCATATATCTACATGACCACACACACTACTGTAGTGGATTCTGTGATGCAATTTTGTCACACTGGTGCAACATATGCAATGTGCAAATTGCTTTCCCTATGTGTTGGTCTCTATACACCATATGGTTTGACACATGGATCTATCCCCTAGTAATTGCATGTGTGTTATTTTAATTTCCTAAACCACATTGATATCCACATGATCACACATGTTGTGTTCTTTTCAAAAACCACATTGCTATCACTCCAGTGGATTCCGTGACGCAACTTCTATCACACTGCTGCAACATGCAATTTGGAAGTTGTTTCCTATGTTTTTTGGTATCTATGACCATGATGGTTGCACATCCCCTAGAGTGATTGTATGTGTTCTTTCCCTAGACCACACATTGATATCTCCACTAGAGTCATTAATGATCCACATGACCACGTTACATGTGTTCTTTTCCAAAACCACATTGATATGTACATGACCACACACTCCAGTGGATTCCGTGATGCAACTTCTGTCACATTGGTGCAACATGCAATGGTGGATGTTGCTTTCCTATATATGTGTTGGTCTCAGTGTACACCATGGTTTGACACATGGATCTATCCCCTAGAGTAGTCATTAATTGCATGTGTTCTTTTAATTTCCTAAACCACATTGATATCTCCACTACTAGAATCATTGAGATCCATCAGGCCACATTATTTCATGTTGTGTTATTTTCCAAAACCACATTGATATCTACATGAACCAACACACAATCCAATAGATTATGTGATGCAACTTCTGTCACACTGGTGCAACATGCAACGCGAAAGTTGTTTCCTACCTGTTTTTGGTCTCTATGACCATGATGGTTTGACACATGGACCCCCTAGAGTGATTATATGTGTTCTTTTCCTAAACCACACATTAATATCTCCACTAGAGTTATTGATGATCCACATGACCACATTACATGTCTTCTATTCCAAAACCACATTCATATAAACCACACACCAGTGATTCTGCAATGATGCAACTTCTGTCACACTGGCGCAATGCATGCAATGTGGAAGCTACTTTCCTATGCGGTTTTTGTCTCAATGACCATGATGGTTAGACACATATGGATCCCCTAGAGTGATTGCATGTGTTCTTTTCCTAAACCACACATCATTGATATATCCACTAGAGTCATTGATGATCCACATGACCTCATTACATGTGTTCTTCTCCAAAACCACATTGATATAGACCACACACCCCTACTCTAGTGATTCTGTGATGCAACTTCTGTCACACTGGTGCATGCAATGTGGAAGTTGCGTTCCTATGTGTTTTTCGTCTTCTACACCATAGTTTGCCACTTGGATCCCCCTAGAGTCATTGCACATTAATTGCATGTGTTCTTTTCTAGAATCACACTGATATCTACATGACCACACACACTCCAGTGGATTCTCTGATGCAACTTCTGTCACAGTGGTGCAACATGCAATGTGTAAGCTTCTTTCATATATGTATTTTTGGTCTCTCTAACCATGATGGTTTAACACATGGATCCCCTAGAGTGATTTCTTCTGTTCTTGTCCCTAAACCACACATTGATATCTCCACTAGAGTCATTGATCCACATGACCACATTTGCATGTGTTCTTTTCCAAACCCACATTGATATATATACATGACCACACACACTACTCCAGTGGATTCTGTGATGCAATTTTGTCAGACAGGTGCAACATATGCAATGTGTAGACTGCTTTCCCTATGTGTTGGTCTCTGTACACCATATGGTTTGACACATGGATCTTTCCCCTAGTCATTTCATGTGTGTTCTCTTAATTTCCTAAACCACATTGATATCCACATGATCACACATGGTGTGTTCTTTTCGAAAACCACATTGATATCACTCTAGTGGACTCTGTGATGCAACTTCTATCACACTGGTGCAACATGCAATGTGGAAGCTGCTTTCCTATATGTGTTTTTGGTCTGTATGACCATGATGGTTTTACACATCCCCTAGAGTTATTGCATGTGTTCTTTTTCCTAAACCACACATTGCTATCTCCACTAGAGTCATTGATCCACATTACCACATTTGCATGTGTTATTTTCCAAACCCACATTCATATATCTACATGACCACACATGCTACTGCAGTGGATTCTGTGATGCAATTTTGTGACATTGGTGCAAACACATGCAATGTGCAAACTGCTTTCCCTATGTGTTGGTCTCTGTACGCCAATGGTTTGACATATGGATCTATCCCCTAGTAATTGCATGTGTGTTATTTTAATTTCCTAAACCACATCGATATCCACATTATCACACATGTTGTGTTCTTTTCAAAAACAATATTGATATCACTCTAGTGGATTCTGTGATACAACTTCTATCACACTAGTGCAACATGCAATTTGGAAGCTACTTTCCTATGTGTTTTTGGTCTCTATGACCATGATGGTTTGACACATCCCCTAGGCTGATTATATGCGTTGTTTTCCTAAACCACACATTTATATCTCCACTAAATTCATTGATGATACACATGACCACATTACATGTGTTCTTTATCAAAACCACATTGATATCAACATGACCACACACTCTAGTGGATTCTGTGATGCAACTTCTGTCACATTGGTGCAACATTCAATGGTGGAATCTGCTTTCCTATATATGTGTTCGGCTCTGTGTACACCATGGTTGGACACATGTATCTATCCCATAGATTAGTCATTAATTGCATGTGTTCTTTTAATTTACTAAACCACATTGATATCTCCACTACTAGAGTCATTGAGATCCATCATACCACATTATTTCATGCTGTGTTCTTTTCCAAAACCACATTGATATCTACATGAACCCACACACACTTCAATGTATTATGTCGTGCAACTTATGTCACACTAGTGCAACATGCAATGTGGAAGCTGTTTTCCTATGTGTTTTCGGTCTCTATGACCATGATGGTTTGACACATGGATCCCCCAGATTGATTACATGTGTTCTTTGCCTAAACCACACATTGATATCTCCACTAGAGTCATTGATGATCCACATGGACACATAAAAATGTCTTCTATTCCAAAACCACATTCATATAGACCACACAAACACACACCCGTGATTCTATGATGATGCAACTTGTGTCACATTGGTGCAACGCATGCAATGTGGAAGCTACTTTCCTATGTGTTTTTGGTCCGTATGACCATGATGGTTTGACACACATGGATCCCCTAGAGTGATTGCATGTGTTCTTTTCCTAAACCACACATCATTGATATATCCACTAGAGTCATTGATGATCCACATGACCTCATTACATGTGTTCTTCTCCAAAACCACATTGATATAGACCACACACCCCTACTCTCGTGATTCTGCGATGCAACTTCTGTCACACTGGTGCATGCAATGTGGAAATTACTTTCCTATGTGTTTTTGGTCTTCTACACCATAGTTTGCCACTTGGATCCCCCTAGAGTCATTGCACATTAATTGCATGTGTTCTTTTCCAAAATAACACTGATATCTACATGACCACACACACTCCAGTGGATTCTCTAATGCAACTTCTATCATAGTGGTGCAACATGCAATGTGGAAGCTTATTTCCTATATGTATTTTTGGTCTCTCTGACCATGATGGTTTGACACATGGATCCCCTAGAGTGATTGCATGTGTTGTTTTCCCTAAACCACATATTGATATCTCCACTAGAGTCATTGATCCACATGGCCACATTTGCATGTGTTCTTTTCCAAACTGACATTGATATATCTACATGACCACACACACTACTCAAGTGGATTATGTGATGCAATTTTGACACACAGGTGCAACATATGGAATGTGCAAACTGCTTTCCCTATGTGTTGGTCTATGTACACCATATGGTTTGACACATGGATCTATCCCCCTAGTCATTGCATGTGTGTTTGATACGTTGCTAAAGTATCGATAATATTTGATGTTCCATGCTTGATTTTATCTACTTTCTTATGTTTTGTCCACACAATGGAGTACTTTTTATACACTTTCTTGGACTAACCTATTAACAAGATGCCATAGTGCCAGCTGACTGTTTTCTGCTGTTTTTGGTTCCAGGAAAGTCAAAAAATGAATGTTCTCGGAATTGGACGGGACAAAAGCCAAAGTAAGTTTTTCACCGAGGGGGACACGGAGCCAGAATACGAGACGGAGAGGGGCCAGGGGGCGGCCACACCACCTGGCTGCGCGGACAGACCTGGCCCGTGCCAGGGGGTGGTGCAGCCACCCAGGGCACCCCCGCGGCCTCCCCTTCGCCTATAAGAGTCCTTCGATACAGAAACCCTAAGTACCCGATCAAAATTCCACGAAAGAGTCAGTAGCCGCCGTCATGTCCATCCCTAGATCAAGAGTGATCTGAAGCTCTTCCCGGCACCCTGCCGGAGGGGAGAATTCACCCCGGAGGCCTTCTTCATCATCATGCAAGCCTCCGGTGTGATGCGTGAGTAGTTCATCCTTGGACTACGGGTCCATGTAGTAGCTAGATGGCTGGTTCTTCTCCTTTGTGCTTTCATGTCTAGATCTTGTGAGCTCCGTTCATTATGAAGATCATCTATTTGTAATCCTACATGTTGTGTTTGCGGGGATCCGATGGATATTGAGATGCTATTTCAGATTGATTATTGATTCTATCATGTCTTTGTTATTTGTGATCTTGCATGATTTCCATTGTTAGTAGCTATCTTGGCCAAGTAGATGCTAGTAACTCCAAGAGTTAGTATTTATGCTCGATAGTGGGTTCATGCCGCTACTAATCTGGGGAAGTGACAGAAATCTCTAAGGTACTAGATGTGTTGTTGCTACTAGAGAGAAATCAACAATCCTTTGTTCATAGAACAATCATATTGTTTAATTTACACGCAATGCGTAATGCAATTATCTGTTGCTTGCAACTTAATACTGGAGGGGGTTCGGATGATAACCTGAAGGTGGATTATTAGTCATAGATGCAGTTGCATTATGGTCTATGTATAATGTTGTAATGCCAAATCAAATCTCAAAGGAGTCAAGATGTTTAGTATATGCTTGTATGCTTTATCGATGCTTGTCAATTGCCCTGCTGTAATTTGTTCACCCAACATGTTATCTATCTTAAGGAGAGTCACCACTAGTGAACTATGGACCCCGGTCCTTTCTTTTACCATCAATCTACAACTCTTTACTACTTTCTGTTTACTTTCTACAAACTATTGCTTTCTTCCACACAATACGTTTAATCCTTTGTTTCCAGCAAAACCAGTGAGATTGACAACCTCACCGTAAGTTGGGGGCAAAGTTCTGTGGTTGTGTTGTGAAGGTTTCCACATTGCTGCTAGCACCGGTAGTGCGCCCTACCAAAGGCCAGCTAGCAACACCTTGGAGGTGTTTCCTTGCTCCTACTGGTTCGATAACCTTGGTTTCATAACTGAGGGAAACTTACTGATGTGCTCGTAATACCTTCCTCTTAGGGTTCCCCAACAAGCTCGTTATTACACGAGTCAGCAAGTACTATGCTGGCGCCGTTGCCGGGGAGTCAAGGACATCTTCACAAGGGGAGTCCCTCATAAGAAATCTCTTTACTTTGTTGTTTTTGTTTTGCTTAGTTTATTTCTGCTTCGTTTGCTGGTTTCTTTATCAAAACACAAAAACATTAGTTTTACTAGTTTGCTTTCTTTATTAAAAACAGAAAAAAATGACTACTCTTGAAAACACTAAGTTGTGTGACTTCACTAGCACCAACAACAATGATTTCATGTGCACACCTATTGCTCCACCTGTTCCTGAAGCAACTTTCTTCGAAATTAAACCTGCTTTACTCAATCTTGTTACGAGAGAACAATTTTCTGGAATTGGTAATGAAGATGCTGCTGCTCATCTAAATAACTTCGTTGAACTCTGTGAGATGCAAAAGCATAGGGATATAAATGGAGATATTATTAAGCTTAAATTGTTTCCTTTCTCTTTGAGAGGAAAAGCTAAAGAATGGTTGCAATCCCTAACTAGGAATAGTATTGATTCTTGGACTAAATGCAAAGATGCTTTCATTGGAAAATACTATCCTCCTGCTAAGATTATATCTATGAGAAGTGAAATAATGAAGTTTAAACAATCTGATAATGAACATGTTTCTCAAGCTTGGGAAAGAATGAAATATTTGGTAAAGAATTGTCCTACTCATGGACTGACTGCTTGGATGATTATCCAAACCTTTTATGTAGGATTGAACTATTCTTCAAGAAATCTATTGGATTCTACTGTTGGAGGTACCTTTATGACCATTAGTTTGGGTGCTGCAACAAAGCTTCTGGATAATATGACGGTTAACTATTCTGAATGGCACACTGAAAGAGCTCCACAAGGTAAGAAGGTAAATTCTGTCGAAGAAACCTCCTCCTTGAGTGATAAAATTGATGTTATTATGTCTATGCTTGTTAATGGAAAAGCTCATATTGATCCAAATCATGTTCCCTTAGCCTCTTTGGTTCCTCAAGAAGAGCAAGTTGATGTGAACATTATAAGAAATAACAATTTTAGCAACAATGCCTATAGGAATAATTTTGGTAACAACAATTATAGGCCATATCCTCCCAACAATGGTAATGCTTATGAAAATTACTACAACAATAATAGGAGTGCACCCTCTGAACTTGAAGTTATGCTTAAAGATTTTATTAGAAAACAAACTACTTTCAATAAAACTATTGAGAAAAAACTCTCTAATGCTGAGAGAAATATAACATCATTGGATGAAACACAATCTTCTTTGAATAAAATGGCTGCTAAACCTGAAACTATTGATAATCCCTTTGCTGCTACTAATGCCATAGAAGTTAGAATTGATGAAAATGTTAGACTATTAGCTAAATTGCATGCTAAGTGGGAAAGAGAAGATGAAATTGCTAGAAACATTAGTGTTTCTACTACCACTACCACTAGTGTTGTAGCTAGTAATAGCTCTACTACTTTAGATGATAATTATGATTTTGATCTTGATGGTTGCAATATCTCTGAAGTAATTAAGTTCCTGCAAAAGCTTGCTAAAAGTCCTAATGCTAGTGCTATGAATATGGCCTTTATAAAACACATTATTGATGCTCTCATAAAAATTAAGGAAGAAACGATGAAACATAAAGCTTCTATTCCTATAAAACAAGAATATGGTTGGGAACCCATCATTAATATGAAAGTGAATGATTTTGATTTCAAATCTTTATGTGATCTTGATAGTAGTGTTTCTATTATGCCTAGAAGGATTTATGATATGCTTGATTTGCCACCATTGGAAGATTGTTATTTGAATGTCCCACTTGATGATAATGCTAAAAAAGAAACTCATGGGGAGTATTAATGATGTTCTTATTATGGTTAACAATGCCTATGTCATCGTTGATTTCTATGTTTTGGAAGTTGAATGCAATGCTTCTTGTCCTATTACTTTGGGAAGACCTTTTCTTAGAACTGTTGGTGCCATTATTGATATGAAAGAAGGCACCATTAAATATCAACTCCCACTCAAGAAAGGTATAGAACAATTCCCTAATAAGAGAGAGAATATTTCTTTTGCCTCTCTTATGAAAACAAAATTTTCTCTTAATGCTTCTTCATTGGAGAACACTTGATTCTTTTTCTTGCTTCTTATGCCTAACTTAAAGGCGTTAAATTAAAATACTTATTGGGATATAACCCAAAAGTTTTAGATGAGTCTTGGAAGTTACTACCTCTGTAGTGACCGCTCCTTATCCTTTTTTATTTACTTTTTGTGCCAAGAGTAACATCTAATGAGAGAGAAGTAATGATTGAGAAAGTTGCTATCCCGAAACAGATTTCTGTGCTCACCGTAAAAATTCATGTAAAATCTCTGTACGTTGTTTTGAGGTGTCAAGTTTTGTGCTTCTACCCCAGGTTGTTATCTAACTTTCGTTAGTTTAACATTTTTTGATTTGAGCAACAGAAGGTCTTCGAAAAAATTTGTTTTTACCTGTTTGTATGTTTTGACAGATTTCTGCCATTATTTGCATTTGCTTCTTGTTGGTTCATTTTTGAGTTCTTTTGGGGAATTGAGCTTTTTGACGGAAGTGCTTCAGTAGCTTGTGTTTTGATGGAAGTTTTATTGGTATTGAAACTGAACCTAAAGATTTATTATCTTGAGTGCACTAATGTTGCTAATAAAGATTGTGTGAAGTTTTGTATGAAGGAAAAATTTCATGTGTATGGAGAGAATGATGTAATGAGATGAAGAATGGACTAAAGCTCAAGCTTGGGGATGCCACCCCGTGTCACCCCAAGAAATATCCAAGAACTACAAGCGTCAAATCTTGGGGATGCCCAAGGCATCCCTTCTTCATCAATAAAAATTTTAGGTTTCTTCCAAACACTTCATCTTTATTGTTTCATGCACAGTTGTGTTGTTCTTGGAGCGTTTTCGCTTTTTCGTTTTGGTTTTCGTTTTCTTAGTTTTATTAGTTTTCTTAATAAATTGGTTGGACCCCCTCTTTCATACATAGGTTTTCAAATAGTTTGGTTTGGATTGGAGAAGAGTAGAAAAAGTTCATGCTTAAGTGGTAAAATGAGCTTGTTTTTGACCGTGGCCTATGATTTGTCATGCAATGCCTGATATTGTTTTGGCTTTATGCTTAGTGATCTTTGCTGTAGCATGACATGTTATAAACAATTGAGATTTCTTAATGTGCCTTTGAAAGAATCATGCGTTGTTTTAGCATATTAAAGCATAATATTGTGGTATTCTCCTTTGATGCTTTAGTTGGGTTGACTTGGCGCATGCTCACACCATGTTATGACTATCCCAAGTCACCATATCCTTTATGATCCTGTAGTTTTCGACTTGTAGTATCACTGTATGCTTTGATTAATGATGTTTTGTCGCTCTGCATGACTATGGCCATTATTGCTCTCTTAGTTGGTCGCTCCCAGTCTTTTGCTGGCCTCCATAACCAAGTATGAGTTCCACTCATGCATACAACTCTTAAAACCAAGTTATTCCAAAGAGTCCACCATACCTACCTATTAGCAATTTCTATTCCAAGTATATTCATGTTTTTATCTACCTTCCGAATTAAACTTGTTATGAGAAAACTAGTGATTAAAGCTCTCACGAACTTGATGGCACAGCTTACTTTCTTGCACTTAATAAACTTGAACCATTGCATCCATCTTTGTTGCATATATGCTTGCGCTTTATAAGTTGAAGTTAGTAGAACAGTGTATCATGGGGAACGCTTTCAACATTGCACTTGTACATTGTACCTAGTTGATATCATGTTCTTTTGCTTATGGATCCCGGCGGTCTGAAATAAAAGGGGAACTTGTAAGATCATGGAGTTTGTATTTGTGTTAGAGAAACACCTGGGTTGCTAGCCTAAGCCATGCCTAATCATGGTGGAAACTTGCAGCATAACCATAATGAGCACTCTATGAAGCATCCTCAATAAAAACCTATGCAAATAGCAAATAAAAAGGTCGCTGAGATGCTCATTGTCTTCTTGCCTTGTCATTTTGATTATGGGATATCTCATGTATCATGTGCAAGGGGTACCCCATTGGCGGTTCTCTATGATACATATGTACTTACAATGACAAGAGCTTACTTGTGACTAAAGTTGAGTAGCATAAGGTTTGGTCTTCATAAGTCAGGGGCATGAGATTTCAACTTATAACTTGTCAAGCATATCCTCTTAGTTGTGTGACTTTAACCTTAATCACCTAAACATGCTTATGATAGGGGCAATGAGAGATGAAAGCTAATAAGTACCATAATTTTTGGAAGATCTTTATGAAACTTGAATCCCTACTTCCTTCTATGAAGGCCTTTCTTCCACTTTTATATTGAGTCTCCACCTTCTATCTTTATGCACCTACTTTGAGAGCATAGTGGTCATTCTTAGTTCTAAGTGCATTGTCCCAAGGCTTGTTGATTGATGCATAATTTTGATATTGCTTGTTCTTAAACTATCTGTATCTAGTCACTCTTATGAACTTTGAAGGTGTCCTATGCATTTAAATTTCTACTCTATGAGGGACAAGCTGAATGCCACTATGCTATGTTTTCTTTATGTGAAACAAACAAACGTCTTGCAAAGCATTGTTATTCATGAATCTTTTGTTTGTGACTTTTCATGTTACAACATAGTTGCTATGTCTTATTGTAAGAACTTTGTCTTTCATGCTATGTTCAAGTACTATGATCCCAGCTATCAATTATTTACAAATACTTTGATCAAGTTTATGATGGTGCATGTGTCAACACCCGGAATTCTAATCCCAGATGCCTGTTATGCCATACATCGCAATCCCAGGATTACCATTTTTGCGAGACATAACAGATTGGATATCACAATACATCATCCATTACAAACCATAATAAGGTCTTACACAAATAAAGGATCTCATGATCCAGTCTTAGTACAAACAAGTAGCGGAATAAATAGCGTAGCGATGGGCTCCATCTTCAGTGTCACATGCAATGTTGACGATTGGAGATGATCCTAGTTGTCGTAGCTGTCCTGCTGTCCTTCCTCCTGGTAGTCCTCCTCATAGTATGGCCACAGGAATAGCCAGGGACAAATCCATTAGTACTCTTTAAGTACTCGCAAACTATAACTAACAAGTAAGGTATTTCTAGTAGGGCTACTAAGGGCTAAGTTTATTTGTAAAGTTAAGTTTGAAACCTAAGCTGAGTTCATAAACAAAGAAAGATAAAATAAAGTTTTGAATTCACCTAAGTGGGAACTTAGTTGTGATAGTCACAACTCTATTGTGGTCAAGTCATGTCACAATTCATTTCATAAGTCATTTTGAAAACATATGACAACGGAACAATATGGCCACTCCAACTGTCCATAACCGTGGACACGGCTATTCGAATAGTTTGACACTCTGCAGAGGTGGTACACTTTCACCACAAAATTCGATACATCTGTCAGAGATAACCCTAAATCATCATAATTAGTATGCAGATAATCAAACATAACATTTCCTTTACACACTCTAGTATAAGCACCTCTCCTATGAGCTTGGCCTCCCAGCCATGGCCATTTGCCATCCTGGGTACTACATAGGTGGACAACATTGAGAGGTAGCCTAAGCTCAAACCTCTCCCGCGAGGGAACTAACACTAATGCATATAAACTACCGGCTAAGCTTTACCCAATTCAGGTATTGTGGTTGTACGGTAAAATTGGAATGGTATCGCATCCAAACCCAACCATCAGTTTTTATAAAAGGGATAAGGCTCATGCCTCAACATTTTCATCATCATCATAAACCAATTGTGTTTCTCAACACATGTTAAAACATCTCAATAGAATGAATCATCATTCCAAGGTTTTCATAAGTCATTTTCACCAAGTATTCCCATCTAAAGTGATGAAGTTTTTCGTTTAGCTCTAATCACTAAGTTAAGAGTGTTCACTAATGTGGGATTCTAATCTCAATATCATGCCATAGAATGACATCAAATTCTAACTAGATAGGCCAAGTTTTATACTCTTTATGCTATCTATAAACAAAGTAAAAGAAAGTAAAGCTTGTAAGAAAACTTGGGATGGTATAAATCAAAAGGGTATAATCAAAGCATGCCTAATGCATCTTGCTTGTGTTATATTGCATCTAGTGATGGCTTGCAAGTTTTAACTTACCAATAACAGCTTGCCTTGATTGGTGTAGTGGTTGAAATTCTCCTCGTCTTCTTCGGGGTAGAACTCGTCCTCCTCGTAGACTTGGTCGGTACTATCTTCTATAAATAAATACGGAATACACAATCACCAAACAATACTTAACTAGTCCATTTAGCACACTAAGGCACACACTTGATGATCTAGTATGATCACATTCATCACAAGATTTTAATGAACTAGTTTTATTTATTTTATTTGAGAAAACTAATTTCTTCTCATTAAAATTAATTAAGATTTAATATTCTCCATTTAAATTATGGGATCATGTGGAACATGTCATCACCACATATTCTAATGCATGGGAATGTGATTTAAATGTTGGATCATATTTTAATAAGTTTAAGTTTAATATTTAAATGATTTAAAGTGACTAGAAATGCCTATATAGTATTATTTTGGTACTAGTCCAAAGTCACTACGTGCAAACCTAAATATTATTACATATTCAGATAGGTATATTCAAATGTGATTTTTGAGAGTTGGAATCAACTCAAAAGCTATTATGGTTGATTTTTGAAAAATGTTTGAATGTAGAAAAGTCTCTGTTTTGTTATTTTTGCTATATGTGATCTATAACTCTAATTGATTTAAATCCAATGGGCTTTGATAGAGATTTAAATTATCTTTCCAAAAAAAATGGAATCATTCAATTTGGTTAAGTAAATCTTTCTGAAATGATTTTCAAACTAGTGGACAGAAACTAGATTAAGTCTAAATAGAAAAATCTAAATTTGAATTCTAGGGCCAGCGGGGGAACACTAATGGGCCGGCCCAGTTTCACTCCACGATGCAGAGAACAGCTGACAGGGGGGTACCGCATGTCAGCGGCTCTTCAAACGCGAAGCGGTACGGGGCGATGTGGGCCGCACAATTAGAACTACAATCGACGGTTGTGGCTCGTCTTCGACGATGGACAGGTCGCCGGCGATACAGAACCCTAGCATCTCGGTGGGGGTGCAGTGGGGGCATACCAGGGCTCCATCTAGTGTGGCGATGGGGGTGATCGAACGAGGAGACGATGGCGGACTCAGGCAAGGTCGCGGCAGCTCCTGGGTGGACGAAATCGACGGGGCTCTTCCTCCTCTCATGCGGCGAACTCTGGCGCAATTCTGGCGAATGGCTGCTCGAGTGGATCCGGCGATGTGGTGAGGTGTTTTTGAGGGAGAGGGGAGTTGAGTGGTGTGAGGAAATGGTGCTGGGGAGGGATCCTTATATAGGCTCGACGAGGGGATCGTAAGGGCGACGGTGAGCTCGTCGGTGACTATGATACAGGGCGCTAGAGGCATGGGCAGTGTAGGAGGATGGTGGCTTGCCTCCTGGCGGTCAGCTACGGCATGATGGCGATGCTAGGGGCGGTGGCATGTGGTCGGTAAAGGCTGGCGTGCGGCAGAGGCGGTGCTCGACGCGGCGTGCAGTGGCTGCTGGTCGGGCGGCGGGAAATGGGAGTGTCTAGGGAGGTGCTGGGGTTCTGGCGGAGCGGCACACGTGAGCTGAAGGCAAGGCGCAGAGGCGGTGGGCGCGAGCTGTCCTTGGTGGTCCAGGGGCTGGCAACGCTCGGGGAAGGGACCATGGGCAGCGGTAGGGTTTGGCGGAGCTAGGGGCGTGCTAGATTGGCGCTGCACAGTCGCTGGCATGTTGCTCGCGTTTGGCCGACGACGACCATATTTGGGAAACGCGCCACTGTTGCTAGCGGTGAAGGGGGAGTTGGTCTAGGATGGGGTAGATGCTAGGGGGAGAGGGGATTAAGTGGGAGACCAAATTGGTCGATGATCACTATGGAAATAGTGAAGCTAATCTAGTTTTGGTTTAGTGCCTGCCATGTGTTTGATAGAATGGCCGCAAGAAGAAAAGTTTTGAATTTTGGATTCAAAATTTTTGAGTGATCTCCACTTAAGCTTGAGATTCTATGCCTGTTTGGAAAGGTCAAGGGGAATTCATTTGAGTGGTTTTTGAAAAGGTGTGATCTATGCATATGAAATGGATTCCATTTTCAAATGTCATTTAAAATTAGTGTTTAAATGTTTTTGTAAGATTTCAAAGTGGGCGTTGGTATATCATTACTTGTACTAGCAAGGGGTGTAAAGATTCATAAATGTTTCTGTTGGACTTTGAGTTCTAGGAACACCTAAAGTGACCTAGTGGATTAAAATGGCAAAACATGACCATTTGCCTTCATTAATTCTAATTGATTTCTTTTTCTTTCAATTTTTCTTGGGAATGATCTAGATGATGTGGAATTCACCTTAGAATCATTTTACAACCAGTAGAACAATCAAACATGGCAATTTCAAACAATTCCATATTAATGCAACACACATATGCATGCTTAAATTTTTTAATAATAAAAAGTTTTCGTTAACCCTAAATTGGGTGATTTGAATCTTGATTAACCTTGATCAAAGTTTTGGGATGTTACAAACCTTCCCCCTTAACCAAAATATCATCCCGAGATTTAAGAAAGAAAACTAGGAACTAAAGAGATCTGGAAACTCGGTCCTAATGTAATCTTTTCGCTCCCAAGTGGCTTCTTCTTAGGTATGGTTGCTCCATTGGATCTTGAGAAATTTGATACTCCGGGTCCTGGTGGTTTTGTAAGCTTCCTCCGAGATACGGATGGGCACTTCACGATACGTCAGATCTCTGTTGATATCAACGGCTCGGTGATCGATGTTCTTGAAAACTTCGGTCTTCTCCGGCACCTCTAGGCATTTGCGAAGTAACGAGATATGGAACACATTGTGGATGGCATACATCTCCTTTGGCAGTTCCAGTTGATACGATACTTCTCCTCGACGATTAAAAATCTTGAAGGGTCTGATATATCTAGGGGCTAACTTTCCTTTCAGACTAAAACGTTGCGTTCCCTTCAATGGCGAAACTTTGAGATACACAAAATCTCCGACATTGAAAGTCAGGTCTCTGCGTCTCTTGTCAGCATAACACTTCTGTCTGGATTGGGCGGTCTTGAGGTGCTCACGGACTTTGTGAACCATCTCTTCGGCTTCTCATAGAATGTCGTGTCCGAAAATCTTACTCTCTCCTACTTGCGACCAATTCAAAGGGGTAGGACACTTCCTTCCATATAGGAACTCAAATGGGGCCATTTGCAAACTGGCTTGATAACTATTGTTGTATGAGAATTCTCCGAAAGGCAGACAATCTTCCCATTTTGATCCATACTCTAACACACAAGCTGTCAACATATCCTCTAGGATTTGGTTGACTCTTTCAGTCTGTCCATCGGTTTGTGGGTGATAAGTTGTGCTTAAATTCAACTTGGTTCCTAATCCTTCTTGAACTTTCTGCCAAAATATCAAGGTAAATTGGGTTCCTCGATCCGACACTATGGTCTTGGGGGTTCCATGCAGACTCACAATTCTAGCAATGTACAACTCTGCTAGCTTCGAACTCTGGTAGGTTGTCTTGATAGGTATAAAATGGGCTACCTTCTATAGTCTATCAATGAGGACCCAGATAGAGTCATTTCCCCTACTAGAAGTAGGCAAACCGGTGATAAAGTCCATTCCGACGGAATCCCATTTCCATTCTGGAATCTACAATGGTTGCAACAGTCCTGCGGGTCTCTGATGTTCCGCTTTGACTCTCTGACAGATATCACACTTGGCGATGTAGCTTCCAATTTCTCTCTTCATCTTGGGCCACCAAAATTGCTCCTTCAAATCCTGATACATCTTCGTTCCTCCGGGGTCGATACAATGAAGAGTATCATGAGCTTCTTGCATGATAACTTGCTTCAGCTCCGAATCTGCTGGCACACAGATACGTCCTTTGTACCACAAAACTCCTTCTTCATTTTCGGTGAATCCAGGTACCTTTCCTGTACCAATACGACGCTTGATTCCGCCGATACTTGCATTTCCCTTCTGGGCTTCCTTGATTTGTCTAATCAAAGTGGGTTGAAGTTCAATGCTAGCTAAAAATCCTTTGCTAACTAGCTCAATTCTAAACTGCTCCAACTCCTCATGCAAACTTGGTTGCTTCTCCTTGATCATGGTGTTTAACCTACACGGCAATCTGCTAAGAGCATCCTCTACCACATTGGCTTTGTCGGGGTGATAGTGAATGTCAAGGTCATAATCCTTGATTAACTCTATCCATCTCCTTTTCCTCATATTCAGATCCTTCTGAGTGAAAATATACTTCAAGCTCTTGTGATCTGAATAAATCTCACATCGGTTACCCATAAGATAATGACACCATGTCTTCAAAGTTAAAACTACAACTGCTAACTCAAGGTCATGAGTAGGGTAGTTCTGCTCATGCTGCTTCAGTTGTCGAGAGAAATATGCGATAACTTTGCCTTCTTGCATCAACACACATCCGAGACCAATCTTGGATGCATCACAATACATGTCAAACGGCTTCTTAATATCTATCATAATCAATATCTGGGCTGAAATCATTCTCTTCTTGAGCTCTTGGAAACTTGCTTCACATTTGTCAGTCCAGTCAAACTTCTTGTCGTTCTTCAACAATTAGGTCATAGGTCTTGCGATGCTTGAAAATCATTCTACGAACTTGCGGTAATATCCCGCTAATCCGAGAAATGCAATGACTTGGGTTTGAGTGGTTGGGGCTTCCCATTCTTTGACATCTTTGATCTCTGCGGGACCAATAGCGACTCCTCCGGTAGACACAATATGTCCGAGGAATCCTACTTATTTTAGCCAAAACTCACATTTGCTGGACTTGGCATACAACTGATGCTCTCTAAGGGTTTCAAGAATGATTCTCAGATGTTGCTCATGGTCTTCTTCTGACTGCAAGTAGATAAGAATATTGTTGATAAACACAACGACAAACTTATCCAGAAAGTTCATAAAGATCTTATTCATGAGGTTCATGAAATAAGCGGGTGCATTGGTTAATACAAAAGGCATGACCGTATACTCATATAATCCATATCTGGTGGTAAAGGCAGTATTTGGAATATCCGTTGCACGAATCTTAAGTTGGTGATAACCAGTCCTAAGATCGATCTTAGAGACCACTCTGGCACCAGTCAACTGATCAAACAGATCCTCTATCTTGGGCAAAGGGTACTTGTTCTTGATGGTGACATCATTCTGCTTCCTGTAATCTGTGCACAAACAGTTGCCCCCATCTTTCTTGTCGACGAACAATACAGGCGATCTCCATGGCGATGCTCTTGGTTGCAAGCCTTTCTCTAGCATAGCATCCAATTGCTTCTTCGGTTCCACTAACTCTGAGGGGTTCATGCTATAGGGTCTCTGAGCTATGGGTCTGGTTCTAGGGATTAGTTCAATAATGAACTCGATATCTCGATTCGGGGGCATACCATGCAATTCATTTGGGAATACGTTAGGGTATTCATAGACTACTCTGACTTGGTCTATGGTGGGTAGGGCAAGACTCTTGTTGCACTTGAATTGATGGGGCAAGGTTTTAGATATATGCTCTACTGATACTCAAGAGCTACTGGTCATGGTGATGGATTTCTTGGCACAGTTGATCGATCCTTTATGCTTTGACATCCAATCCATTCCTAGTACTACTTCCAAACCTTTGGTTCCAAGTACTATTAGATTGGCATAAAAATCTATCCCATGTATTCTGATAAGTACAACTTTGCAAATTTTTCTAGCTTTTGTGGTTGAACCAGGTATTTGAACTAGCATGACATGCTTCAAGTTGGTTGGGTGAATCTTACTAGTGCATGCAAATTCTTCGGTGACAAACGAGTGTGATGCTCCGGACGGCTTGCATGTCTAGGAGGTGGCATTATCTATCGGTCCTCCTACTGACGTTTCTCTTTATCTTCTTCCCTGCGATCATTCGGCTCTCGCTGGGGAGGATTCTTCGGATTCAGTGTAGAAATTGCCTCTTGCTCCGCAACTGGGGCAACGTTGCTCCAGTCACGTGAAGCTTTGTGGTGCTGTCCTAAAGATCCGGTTCTTGAGTAGTTGTCTTCCCGACAGTCAGAACGATGATGCTGTTCTGGAACACATTGGGATCTTTCATCATTCCAGGCCGGATCCGTGCGACATTGGTCAGATTGGGAGACCAGTTTTTGGCTTCCGGACAGGGCGACCTTTTGCTGCTCTAGACCCTCGTTGAGTAGTTTAATGCCCAATCGGATATGCTCTAGGCCTGGATTAGCAGATAGGATTTCTCGAGCCACAACGGTGTTTTGCACTGGTGTTGGGTACACCCAATCCCAGTTGCTGTCGCATCGAGGCATCCCATGGTCTCCTCCAAAGAGGACTTTGTGAATCTGCGGGAATTGGTCGTCATGAGTATAACGTTTCCTGGTCTTCTAATGTTGCCTAGAGTTGTACTTCTCCGCAGTTTCCATACGTTTCTTTTCTTCCTCAAGGTTTTTAGCTTCATCGAGGAGTACTTGGCGACACGCTTCTAGGGCCTGGGCCCTTTCGTCCAGCTCTTCAGCAGTAAGTTCTGCACCTGTAGGAATAGGTGTGGTTAATGCAACATCGATGAGTTTACGCGCACCTTCGGTGATCACGTGTCCATCCACCGATTCTTCTTTGGGGTCTTCTGGGATCAATGCTCCATCTGAGTCTTCCTCATATTCCTCGGCAATGACCTCCTCTGCCGGAGGATCTTTTGTCGGGGTCTTGTTCTTATTGTTCTTCTTCTTTGCCTTCTTGGTAGCGCCGGTAGCGAAGACGGCTTTGGGTCTGTTTCCCGGAGTCAAGCTCTGATCGGTACTTTCGGACTTCTGGACCTCGGGATTATCTCCGATATCCATGTCATCCTATGTTTTGGGAGAGTTTTCCCCGGATCCTTCATCCATGGGTTCTCCTTCCTCTCCAACTTTGGAGTTATACTCCTCTTCATACTCCGTGGAGAACTTTCAGAAATCTGCCGACGTCATCGAGTCATCCGAGGATGCGAGTAAGTCGGTGTTTGTTCCGATCGCCTCCAGAACTGAGTCGGTGTTTTCTCCAGCATCGGCAGAGCTGGATCCGGATCCAACGTATCTGACGAAGTGTGATGTGTGGGTCCTAAGGTAGTTGCGGCTTTCCTCGTGGTCTTCCTCGAAGATCTTTATAGTTTCGAGAACCTCATCCACGCTTGCATCTTGCATCATCATACGCCTCAACGTATGCCTCAGGAACGGTTGATCTGTTCCGGCATTGGCAGGGCCGGAACCAAGGTTGTTGTTGTGATCCTCCTGGATTTCGACCTCAACGGACAAATCTATATGGGATTCGGCCTTGCCAGGGAGATCCACTGCAGACTCGACTTGAACCGTCAGATCTACTTCAGGCTCGGATTTCTCCACTATCTCCGCAAGTGGTGCGGGCTGGGTGGGATTAGGGTTTTCTGAGATCCAGAACTCTATCACCTCCGCAGACAAAGGGGACCCGGAAATTTCTTCTGCCTCTATCATCACCGTTGGGTTGGGTGGGGCAGGTTCAGCGAATCCGATGTATACATCAATCTCGCCAAAAGACATGATGGTGTAGGCAGTCACGTCTTCCCTAGCCGGAATCCAGGTCTCGTCGAGAACAATGAGAGGGACATCACTGGAGTAGAGGATGCGACCGACGGTGATAGTCTCGCCGATTCCGATTCTTGCAGATTCCGCTCGGAATGCAAATCCAAAGCTCACATGCCCCACGGTGCGTGCCAACTATCGTCGGAATGATGACAAGTACGCCATGAGGGGGTCCTCGAGGCGTGTGGAAGAGAGGGGTGTGAGACGTACGGTGTTCCGGGATGGTGAGCACACAAGTTTACCCAGGTTCGAATCCACCGGCTTTGGATGGACCCTACTCCTGCTAGCAATCCAGTAATATGGTAGAGCCGGAATATGGGTTACAAGGGTATCGCCTGTGCGAGTTGAGGTTGTAGACTATTGTCTAGTGGTAGTTACCCTAAAGGCTCTCCCTAGGACGGCTTATATAGATATCCGGGCTAGGGTTTCCAAGAGAGATCTATCAGTCTACGACTAAGAGTCGGTTACATAGTACATCTTGAACTACAAGTAACACTATGGGCCTATGTCGGTAAGTCTTCTAGGCCTTCCCGTAGCCAGAATGGACTTCGTCTCTTCTCCCTGACTTGGACGCTCGTGAAGGAAAGCTCTAACCCGAACTGGGCCACCCTGGTCAGTGAGGAACTGTAAGGATACGCGGAAAGTATATCCCCAACAAAAAGTGAGTTGACAGAAAACATACCTAGCAGGACATCTGGCGCTTCTTGGGCTTCTTCGGTGTTCATGCGGAAGAGACAGACGTTGCGGTTGTGAGGGTTCCCTGGGGAGAATCTTCTTCCAGGCTGAACACGACACTATGAGTTGGGGTATTCACATTGGTAGTGGAGGCATTCTTCTTGGGACACTCATTAGAGTAGTGACCCTTCACTCCACACTCGAAACAAGTAATCTGAGACTTTTCTTTTGCTGCCACGGGCACGACATTGCTTCTAGTTCTAGGTGTATTATTGTTGTTGTTGTTGTTGGACTTGGGCAGTGCACGGTTGAAGTTGTTGGAGTTTTCGGGGTGGTTGTTGTTGTTTCCTCCAGACTTCACGTTTCCTCCGCTACGGTTGGGGTAGCTCCGGCGAGAGATTAGGGGTCGATTGTTCCACGGGGCATATCTTGCAGACCGGTTGGGACGTTACTTCTGGTGACTATTGGATCTAGCTTGGGGCATCATCCGGTGTTTGCGGTTGTCGTTCGCTTGATTAATCTTCCCTTCCATCTGAATGTCAGAGTCGACTAGCTCTTCGAGATCCTCTAAACGGATGTTGACGAGTATAGTCTGCATCTCATCATGCAGTTCGTTCAGGAACCTCTCCTTCTTCTTGGCCTCCGTGTTGATCTCATCAGGTGCATACCTGGCGAGGGACAAAAATGGGTCACGGTACTCCACTACAGTCATTCTGCCTTGCTTTAGTTCTCTGAATTCATCTCTCATTATGGTGACTAGACCCTGCGGCACATAGGTGCGGCTGAACTTGACTTTGAAGGCTTCCCATGTCATCACTTGACCGTGGTTCATCGTGCGGGTGCTATTTCACCATGCTCTTGCATCTCCTGCCAGATAGTGGGTGGCAAATAGGACTTTCTCGTTGGCATTCACTCCGGCGACTTCGAAGTTATTCTCCATGGTCTGTAACCAATCATCAGCATCCAGCGGGTCTTTAGACTTGCTAAAGATTGGGGGATTGGTATTCTAGAAGTTTTTGAGTTTGGATCCATGATGATCCTGATTTCCGTGGCCCTGATTGTTGTGAGCCATCTAGGCGATCTGCTCCAGTGTGGCTAGATTTGCTTGGCTCTCTGCCCTACTAGCTTCGCGGTCTGCAATGAGCATCTGCAGAATCTGCAGCATGGGGTCCTGCGATGAGCTGCTCCCTCCTTGGTTTCCACGAGTCATATGAAGATTGAGATAGATAATGGGGTAAGAGGGAAAGTTCTAAGGTTTATGGTTTTGGTTTCAAAGCTAAAACTTTGAGTTTGACTCAGGTTTTGCAACTAATTTCTTTTCATTCATTCAAGCAAATCACATGATACAAACACACACACACCACAACAAAAGGGAAAACAGACGGTTTTAAGAACCATTATGCAAGCTAAGATACAATGGGACTGATACTTCTCACTCTTACGATAGTTCTCTAGTGCAGCTACTCATCATCGATGAAGTCGGAGTCATCATCGTCGGTGTAGAAGTCCATGGCATCATCCTCCAGATAGTCATCATCATTGCTGAGGTATGAGTGAATATCCCCCTGGATGTCTTCACCTTCTTCTTCTACTTCTTTTGCTGCCAGCTGAGCTTCTTGCTCCTTGATGGTCTTCTCGAGGTCGGCCACCTTCTTGCGAAGACGATCTATGGTGCGATCCTTCTTTGCACGTTGACAGCAAAGAGACTGACGATCATTGACGAGAAGGGAGAAAGTCTAGGCCTTCTGGGCGGCAATGGCAAGTTTGTGGTTGGCGAACTCTTGAGCATTGTCCAATTCCTTCTGTCTGTCATACAGCAGGAAGTCGAGGTTCTCCACTTGGCGTTTCAACTCCGGGTGACTTGGCATCTCCAGAGGCATTCCCATAGAATCAATCCTTGCATAGTGAGGAAAGCGGATTCCTTGGATCAAGTTGACATTCTATGTGCAAAGACGAGCGAGAGCTTCATGCATTGCCTTGGCTAATCCATCTAGCCAGTTGTTCTCTCTCAGGGTGAATTGAATCTTTTCGAAAAGTGTTGCTTCTATCTTGCCTCAAAGATCAGCAACTACTAGCCATTGTAAATATCCTCCTAGAGGACCAATGAGTTGAGCTCCAAAGAATTCCGGATGTCGGCGCTCCAAGTACTCAAACAGTGCATCAAGATCCATCTCGAAGATCAGTTGGCCTCCGTTACCCAACTGGTAGAACTTGCAGTACTGAACTTCCATCTATAAGAATTTAGGATGAGAAATTAGTGAGGTGATCAAGTGTGTAAAATTTTATGGAGTAATGTAAGAATTTTTGAGGAACATGTATTTTTTGAGAGAAAGAATCCCAAGGGTAAGAGAGGAAATAGGTTTTCATAAATACTCACTTCTTCTTTTTTTAAACTAAGTTTTTGTTTGGACGTCTATTCTAACTAGGGTCTCCTATGGTCAGGATGGCTCTGATACCAACTTGTCAACACCCGGATTTCCAATCCCAGATGCCTGTTATGCCATACATCGCAATCCCAGGATTACCATTTTTGCGAGACATAATAGATTGGATATCATAGTACATCATCCATTATAAACCATACTAAGGTCTTACACAAATAAAGGATCTCCTGATCCAGTCTTAGTACAGACAAGTAGCGGAATAAATAGCATAGCACTAGGCTCCATCTTCAGTGTCATACGCAATGCTGATGATGAGAGATGATCCTAGTTGTCGTAGCTGTCCTGTTGTCCTTCCTCCTAGTAGCCCTCCTCATAGTTTGGCCACGAGAATAGCCAGGGAAAAATCCATGAGTACTCTTTAAGTACTCGCAAACTATCACTAACAAGTAAGGTAGTTCTAGTAGGACTACTAAGGTCTAAGTTTATTTGTAAAGTTAAGTTTGAAACCTAAGCTGAGTTCAGAAACAAAGAAAGATAAAATAAAGTTTTGAATTCACCTAAGTGGGAACTTAGTTTGATAGTCACAAATCTGTTGTGGTCAAGTCATGTCCCAATTCATTTCATAACTCATTTTGAAAACATCTGACAACGAAACAGTATGGCCACTCCAACTGTCCATAACCGCAGACGCGGCTATTCGAATAGTTTGTCACTCTGTAGATGTGGTACACTTTCCCCATCAAATTCGATACATCTGTCAGGGATAACCCTGAATCATCATAGTTAGTATGTTGATAATCAAACATAACCTTTCCTTTACACAATCTAGTATAAGCACCTCTCCTATGAGCTTGGCCTCCCAGCCATGGCCATTTACCATCCTGGGCACTACATAGGTGGACAACATTGAGAGGTAGCCTCAGCTCAAACCTCTCCCGCGAGGGAACTAATACTAATGCATATAAACTTCCGGCTAGGCCTTACCCAATTCAGGTATTGTGGTTGTACGGTAAAATTGGAATGGTATCGCATCCGAACCCAACCATCAATTTTTATAAAAGGGCTAAGGCTCATGCCTCAACATTTTCATCATCATCATAAACCAATTGTGTTTCTCAACACATGTCAAAACATCTCAATAGAATGACTCATTATTCCAAGGTTTTCATAAGTCATTTTCACCAAGTATTCCCATCTCAAGTGATCAAGTTTTTGGTTTAGCTCTAATTACTAAGTTAAGAGTGTTCACTAATGTGGGATGCTAATCTCAATCTCATGCCATAGAATGACATCTAATTCTAACTAGATAGGCCAAGTTTTATAGTCTTTATGATATCTATAAACAAAGTAAAGAACTTTGGTAAAGTAAAGCTTGTAAGAAAACTTGGGATGGTATAAATCAAAACGGTATAACCAAAGCATGCCTAATGCATCTTGCTTGGGTTATATTGCATCTAGTGATGGCTTGCAAGTTTTAGCTTGCCAATAATAGTTTGCCTTGATTGGTGCAGTGGTTGAAATTCACCTCGTCTTCTTCGGGGTAGAACTCCTCCTTCTCATAGACTTGGTCGGTACAATCGTCTATAAATACATATGGAATACACAATCACCAGACAATACTTAACTAGTCCATTTAGCACACTAAGGAACACACTTGATGATCTAGTATCATCACATTCATCACAAGATTTTAATGAACTAGTTTTATTTATTTTATTTGAGAAAAGTAATTTCTACTCATTGAAATTAATTAAGATTTAATATTCTCCATTTAAAATATGGGATCATGTGGACACATGTCATCACCACATATTCTAGTGCATGGGAATGTGATTTAAATGTTGGATCATATTTTAATAAGTTTAAGTTTAATATTTAAATGATTTAAAGTGACTAGAAATGCCTATATAGCATTATTTTGGTACTAGTCCAAAGTCACTTCATGCAACCTAGTGGTACTAGAAATGCCTATATAACTCTAATTGATTTAATCCAACAGGCTTGGATAGAGATTTAAATTATCTTTCTAACAAAATTGGAATCATTCCATTTGGTTAAGTAAATCTTTCTGAAATGATTTTCAAACTAGTGGACAGAAACTAGATTAAGTATAAATAGAAAATCTAAATTTGAATTCTAGGGCCAGCGTGGGAACACTAATGGGCCGCCGATTTCACTCACGGCGGGGGTCCCGCATGTCGTGACTCTTCAAACGCCAAGCTCACAGGCGATGTGGGCCGCACGATTATAACTACGATCGACAACTGTAGCTCGTCGTCGACGACGGACAGGTCGCCGACGAGATGGAACCCTAGCGGCTCGGTGGGGGTGCAGTGGGGGCATACCAGGGCTCCAGCTAGTGTGGCGATGGGGGCGATCGAACGAGGAGACGACGACGGACTCAGGCGAGGTCCCGATAGCTCCTGGGGTGGATGAAATCGACGGGCCTCTTCCTCCTCTGCTGCGGTAAACTCCAGCGCAATTCCGGCGAACGGCTGCTCGAGCGGCTCCGGTGATGGGGTGAGGTGTTTCTGAGGGAGAGGGGAGTTGAGTGGTGTGAGGAAATGGTGCTGGGGAGGGCTCCTTATAGAGGCTCGACGAGGGGACCGTCAGGGCGAGGGTGAGCTTGTCGGTGACGATGATGCGGGGCGCTAGAGGCATGGGCATGGTAGGCGGATGGTGGCTTGATTCTTGGCGGTCATCTACGGCGTGATGGCAACGCTAGGGGCAGTGGCATGTGGTTGAGAAAGGATGGCGCTCTGCGTGGCAGAGGCAGTGCTTGACGCGGCGTGCGGTGGCTGCTGGTCGCGCGGCGGGAAATGGGCGTGTCTGGGGAGGTGCTGGGGTTATGGCGGAGTGGCGCACATGAGCTGAAGGCAAGGCGCGGCTTGTGCGGGCTTGTCGGGGATGGTGCTCTGGCGTGAGTTGGGCACGGCGCAGAGGCGGTGGGCGCGAGCTGTCCTCGGTGGTCCAGGGGCTGGCAACGCTCAGGGAAGAGACCGTGGGCGGTGGTAGGGTTTGGCGGAGCTAGGGCGTGTTGGATTGGTGATGTGCGGTCGCTGGCGCGTTGCCCGCATTTTGCCGGCGACGACCATATTTGGGCGGCACGCCACTGTTGCTAGCGGTGAAGTGGGAGCTGGTGTGGGCTGTTGTAGATGCTAGGGGGACAGGGGATTAAGTGGGATACCAAATTGGTAGATGATCACTGTGGAAACAGTGAAGCTAATCTAGTTTTTGTTTAGTGCCTGCCATGTGTTCGACAGAATGGCCGCAAGAAGAAAAGTTTTGAATTTTCGATTCAAAATTTTTGAGTGTTATCCACTTAAGCTTGAGATTCTATGCCTGTTTGGAAAGGTCAAGGGGAATTCATTTGAGTGGTTTTTGAAAAGGTGTGATCTATGCATATGAAATGGATTCCATTTTCAAATGCCATTTAAAATTAGTGTTTAAATGTTTTTGTAAGATTTCAAAGTGGGCCTTGGTAGATCATTACTTGTACTAGCAAGGGGTGCAAAGATTCATAAATATTTCTATTGGACTTTGAGTTCTAGGAACACCTAAAGTGACCTAGTGGATTAAAATGGCAAAAAATGACCATTTGCCTTCATTAATTCTAATTTATTTCTTTTTCTTTGGATTTTGCTTGGGAGTGATCTAGATGATGTGGAATTCACCTTAGAATCATTTTACAACCATTAGAACAAACAAACATGGCAATTTCAAACATTTCCATATTAATGCAACACACATATGCATGCTTAAATGTTTTAATAATAAAAAGTTTTTGTTAACCCTAAATTGGGTGGTTTGAATCTTTATTAACCTTGATCAGAGTTTTGGGATGTTACAGCATGTCACCTCAAAAATTATTCTTTCTTTTTATCACTTACCTACTCGAGGACGAGCAGGAGTTAAGCTTAGGGATTTTGATACGTTGTTAACGTATCCATAATTTTTGATGTTCCATGTTTGGTTTTATCTACTTTCTTATGTTTTGTCCACACTTTGGAGTACTTTTTATACACTTTCTTGGACTAACATATTAACAATATGCCACAGTGGCAGCTGCCTATTTTTTGCTATTTTTGGTTCCAAGAATGTTAGAAAATGAATATTCTCAAAATTGGACGGGACAAAAGCCAACGTCAGTTTTTCACCGAGGGGGACACGGAGCAAGAAAACGAAATGGAGAGGGGCCAGGGGGCGGCCACACCACCTGGCTGCACGGACAGGCCTGGCCCACACCAGGGGGTGGTGCGGCCACCCAGGGAACCCCCTCGGCCTTCCCTTTCGCGTATAAAATGCCTCCGATACAGAAACCCTAAGTACCTGAACAAAATTCCACGAAAGAGTCTGTAGCTGCCGCAATCTCCATCGCTAGATTGGGAGGGATCTAAAGCTCTTCTGGGCACCCTCCTGGAGGGGAGAATTCACCCTGGAGGCCTTCTTCATCATCATGCAAGCCTCCGGTGTGATGCGTGAGTAGTTCATCCTTGGACTATGGGTCCATGTAGTAGCTAGATGGCTGGTTCTTCTCCTTTGTGGTTTCATGTCTAGATCTTGTGAGCTCCGTTCATGATCAAGATCATCTATTTGTAATCCTACATGTTGTGTTTGCGGGGAACCGATGGATATTGAGATGCTATTTCAGATTGATTATTGATTCTATCATGTCTTTGTTATTTGTGATCTTGCATGCTTTCAGTTGTTAGTAGCTATCTTGGCCAAGTAGATGCTAGCAACTCCAAGAGTTAGTATTTATGCTCGATAGTGGGTTCATGCCTCTAGTAATCTGGGGAAGTGACATAAATCTCTAAGGTACTAGATGTTTTGTTGCTACTAGAGAGAAAACAACAATCCTTTGTTCATAGAACAATCGTATTGTTTACTTTACACGCAATGCGTAATGCAATTATCTGTTGCTTGCAACTTAATAGTGGATGGGGTTCGAATGATAACCTGAAGGTGGATTATTAGTCATAGATGAAGTTGGATTACGGTCTATGTATAATGTTGTAATGCCCAATCAAATCTCAAAGGAGTTAAGATGTTTAGTATATGCTTGTATGCTTTCTCGATGTTTGTCAATTGCCCCGCTGGAATTTGTTGACCCAACATGTTATCTATCTTAAGGAGATTCACCACTAGTGAACTATGGACCCCGGTCCTTTCTTTTACCATCAATCTACAACTGTTTACTACTTTCTGTTTACTTTCTGCATATATTACTTTCTTCCACACAATACATTTAATCCTTTGTTTTCAGCAAAACCGGTGAGATTGACAACCTCACTATAAGTTGGGGCAAAGTTCTATGGTTGTATTGTGCAGGTTTCCACATTGCTTCTAGCACCGATAGTGCGCCCTGCCAAAGGCCAGCTAGCAACAACATGGAGGTGTTTCCTTGCTCCTAATGGTTTGATAACCTTGGTTTCATAACTAAGGGAAACTTACTGCCGTGCTCATCATACCTTCCTCTTGGGGTTCCCCAACGAGCTCGTTATTACTCGAGTCAGCAGTGTTCTCTTAATTTCCTAAACCACTTTGATATCCACATGATAACACATGTTGTGTTCTTTTCCAAAAACCACATTGATATCACTTCGGTGGATTCTATGATGCATCTTCTATCACACTGGTGCAACATGCAATGTGGAAGTTGCTTTCCTGTATGTTTTTGGTCTCTATGACCATAATGGTTTGACACATCCCCTATAGTGATTGCACGTGTTCTTTTCCTAAACCACACATTGGTATCTCCCTCGAGTCATTGATCCAAATGACCACCTTTGCATGTGTTATTTTCCAAACCCACATTGATATATCTACATGACCACACACACTACTCTAGTGGATTCTATGATGCAATTCTGTCACACTGGTGCAACATATGCAATGTGCAAACTGCTTTCCCTATGTGTTGGTTTTTATATACCATATGGTTTGACACATGGATCTATCCCCCTAGTCATTGCATGTCTGTTCTTTTAATTTCCTAAACCACATTGATATCCACATGATCACACGTGTTGTGCTCTTTTCCAAAACCACATTGATATCACTCTAGTGGATTCTGTGATGCAACTTTTGTCACATTAGTGCAACATGCAATGTGGAAACTCCTTTCCTATATGTTTTTTTGGTCTTTATGACCATGATGGTTTGACACATCCCCTAGAATGATTACAAGTGTTCTTTTCCTAAACCACACATTGATATCTCCACTAGAGTCACTAATGATCCACATGACCAATTACATGTGTTCTTTTCCAAAACTACATTGATATCTACATGACCACACACTCTAGTGGATTTTGTGATGCAACTTCTGTCACATTGGTGCAACATGAAATGGTGGAAGTTGATTTCCTATATATGTGTTGGTCTCTGTGGACACCATGGTTTGACACATGGATCTATCCCCTAGAGTAGTCATTAATTGCAAGTGTTCTTTTAATTTCCTAAACCACATTGATATCTCCACTACTAGACTCATTGAGATCCACATGACCACATTATTGCATGTTGTGTTCTTTTCCAAAACCACATTGATATCTACATGACCCTACACACACTCCAATGGATTCTGTGATGCAACTTCTGTTAGACTGGTGCAACATGCAATGTGGAAGCTTCTTTCCTATGTGTTTTTGGTCTCTATTACCATGATGGTTTGACACATGGATCCCCTAGAGTGATTGCATGTGTTCTTTTCCTAAACCACACATTGATATCTCCACTAGAGTCATTGATGATCCACATGACCACATTACATGTGTTCTTTTCCAAAACCACATTGATATAGACCATACACAAACTAGTGATTCTGTGATGATGCAACTTCTTTCACACTGGTGCAACATGCAATGTGTAAGATGCTTTCCTATGTGTTTTTGGTCTGTATGACCATGATGCTTTGACACATATGGATCCCCTAGAGTGATTGCATCTGTTCTTTTCCTTAACCACACATCATTGATATCTCCACTAGAGTCATTGATGATCCACTCGACCACATTTTATGTGTTCTTTTCCAAAACCACATTGATATTTACATGACCACACACTCTAGTAGATTATGTGCTTCAACTTCTGTCACACTGGTGCAGCATGCAATGTGGAAGCTGCTTTCCTATATGTGTTTTTGGTCTCTACTATGACCATGATGGTTTGTCACATATATCCCCTATAGTGATTGCATGTGTTCTTTTCCTAATCAACACATTGATATCTCCACTAGAGTCATTAATGTGCCACATGACCACATTAGATGTGTTCTTTTCCAGAACCACTTTGATATTGACAACTCTCACACACACACTAGTGATTCTTTGATGATGCAACTTCTATCACAATGGTGCAACATGCAATGTGGAAGCTGATTTCCTATATATATATGTGTGTTTTTGGTCTCTATACACCATGCATGGTTTGACACATGGTGGAGTCATTTGCATGTGTTCTTTTTCTAAACCACATTGATATCCAAGAGTCATTGATCCTAATCACATTGCATGTGTTCTTTTCCAAAACTACATTGATATATACATGACCACACACACTACTCCAGTGTCAAAACTATTTGGTCAGAAAGCCTAAAAAACACATAGGAATATGCAACTACACCATGACAGGGAAGTTACATTTGAGAACAGGCTCACCCAGGGGTGGGTTATGCCTATATAAACATCCCACCACACTAATAAATATGGTAATGCCATATATGCAAGATTTGGAAAGGGTTCTGGCGCTCTTTGTTTCCAGCGACGAAACTCCTAAAACATGTAGGATATTACCCCCCCCCTTTCGACCTGCCATAATGACGACTGACCATACTTTTACCATTATTCTTGTTCGTTTAGGTAGCAACATGCATTGTCCAATGTTGATCCGTGATGATTCCACATGTTTTTCCCATCTGGTTCACCCGTAAAGAGATTTTTCATACCAAACTTTGGATCTCACCTATTCCAATATTTTGGCAAAAATTAGCATAATGGATTTTTCCTGATTTTTTGGGTCAGTAATTGCTAATTTCTTTGAAACGTACCCTTTTTAACTAGTATCCTATATGATTAATTTATTTGAGGCACTCATCATGCAATAGAAGGCCAGGTTACAACATCAAAAAATTTGAACGACACACCCCGCTCAAATTTCGCTCGTAGGAGTTAAATTTCACGCCTAGAAATTTTGTGCCAGGGATAGACCGATTAGCCCTTCAGCATAGGGCCACGCATCATTCGTGGAGAGGGCATTTAGGTAATCTAAAAGAAACCCTCCTTATCCCCTCCCCACCGAAAGTGGACGAGATCCAATTTTCCTTACCTCGTCATTCTCTGCCTCCTCCCTCGCCCTCACCCTCGCCGCCATCCGTCCCTCCTCCACTCGTCGCCATCCTTCTCTCTGCCCCTCGCCGCCCTATGCCCCTCCTCACCACTCCGCCATACTTTGTTCTAGTAGATAGCTAGCCATCACCGTAGCTGAAACCCTAGCCCATCGTCACCTTTGTAGTTTCCCACCATGTCATGCCAACTATCAAGCTCGCAGGTTGTCAACCTCGCCGTCCACCTCACCCGCAAGATTAGACACCTCTACGTGCATATCTCCGTCAAGATCTCCCCACTCTCTGTGCACCTCTCCGTTAAGGTCTTCTCCCTGGACGCTAAGGTCTGCCCACTCGTGGTGAAGGTCTGCTCATTCGATGTGCACCTCGCCGACAAGGTACACCACCTCGCCACCTCGCCGACAAGGCTTTCCACCTCGCCGTCAAGGTCTTCCCACTACTCGTGCACGTCGCCGTCAAGATCTGCCCACTCGCGGTCAAGGTCTTCTCACTCGACGTGCACCTTGAGTACAAGGTACGGCTACTCGTCATGCACCTCGTCGTCCACCTAGTCGACAAGGTCTGCCACCTCGCCATTGACAAGGTCTGTCTACTCACCATGCACCTCTTCCACATAGTCTACTACCAAGGTCCGCTGACGAGCCTTGATGCCACGATTTAAGCGTTTTGCCAGGAATAGCAGCAAGAAAAAGGCCCCATAGCCTAAAGGTAAGGAAACACTTACCTTGTTTTTATGCTGTTTGGTTATATTGTTTGTTGCAGATAAAGGCTGCATTCTCTTGTTTGTTGCAATATTTTGGCTACTTCATAATACGTCTTATGATCAGAGTATAAATACAAATTGTTCACAGTGGACTGTTTTACACTTGTGATTACTATTGGACAATCAACCACATATGTTATATTCTGCCTACTTGCCTATTTAGTGGCAAGATATAAATGCATATACTGCTCATGTTGAATTGTCCTGCCCTCCTTATTATTGGAACCAATTGGTGAATTGTCCAACTTGTAAACTATTAGGATTATGATCAGTTTCTGTGTGATAAAGGTTGCATTATCTTGTTTGTTGCAATATTTTGGCTGCTTCATCATATGTCTTATGATCAGAGAATAAATACAAATTGTTCACACTGGACTATTTTACACTTATGATTACTATTGGACAACCAAAAACATATGTTATATTCTACCTACTTGCCTATTTAGTGGAAAGATATATATGCATGTACTGCTCATGTTTAATTGTCCTGTCCTCCTTATTATTGCAACCAATTGGTGAATTGTCCAGCTTGTAAACTATTAGGCTTATGATCAGTTTACGTGTGATAAAGGTTGCATTATCCTGTTTATTGTATTACTTTGGCTGCTTCCTGATATGTCTTATGTTAATCGTATAAGTAGTTCATAGTTTATTGTTTTACATGATGGTTACTATAGGATAATGAGCACCATAGCTTATATTTTTCTTAATTGCCTATTTAATTGCAGGGTAGATGCTTGTACTGCTTATGTTTAATCGTCCTGCCCTACTTATTATTGCAGTGTATAATACTAAGTCTAGTCATAGTGGGGAGTAACATAGCATGTTACTAGGCTATATTACTCCCCACCATGACTGGTCTTAATATTATCTCCATAGTGAGCAGGATCATAGGTCTATAACATACACACCATCATTTAGGTTGGTCATAGTGGGAAGTTTGTACACACTAGTATTATGTGTACGATACTAGTGTATAATGCCAGCTAGGCTACCCACACTAGGACTATCATGCAATCCATGTTGCATTTGTTTTGCTGTTTCGTCGTATGTCTTATGATCAGAGTATGAATTGGTCATAGCAGACTGTTCCACCCCATATGTTATATATGGAGCCGTATTTGGAGTTCCCTATACATGATAGAAACACAGATGTACAGTGGAATGTGCTTGGGGTGTTTCTTAGAAAAAATAATCCGAGCTTTTTCGTAAGAAACAGTGCTTATTTGTATTTGAGAGATGCTAATTTAGACATCATTCTGTTATAAATAAGCACCATTGCTTAACTAAAAACCGGTTTATTTCTCTAAGCACTTCTCTAAGTGTCTTGCATTGTACATTCTCTTAGGTTCTTAGCATACTTTTTGCATCGCTAAGTGTATTCGCACCCCCTAGAAGTTGCAAAAAGGAAGGCTTTAGACCAGGTTAAATTATACCGTGTGTTGCATTAGTTTGACAGCCTACGATCTTTTGGTTTAAATTGCTCATGGCGACCTGTTAAATGATGAGTACTATATACTATATAACATAGGTTGGTATCACACCTAGTTTTATATTTCTAGATTAACTGGAATTCTTTATTCATGTTAGAACCACAAATACCACCGATAGAAGAAAGTCAGATGAAAACCATGATGAGAACGAGTCCATGGATGCAACGACTTGGTATTAGGTTCATAGCCAGTGTTGTTGCATCCCCAACTATATTCTCCCCTAAAAAGAGCAACAATGATCCCTCTGGACCTCGGTATGATCCCGAGGGGGGTATCAGTGAAGGTGACCTATCAGGTGATGAAACACTAGTCACCGAGGAGACTGGGCTGCCGGTAGTACCCTTACCTTCTAGATCACCATCTTGTCATGATTTCTCCATAGTTAAGGTGCTGCCAAATCATCTTGTGTGGAATTATTTGCTTACTCTTTTTGCCATATGTTTTGTTCCTCTTTATTTTCCCCAATTTACTGTTACATATAAAATGTGTAGCTTAAGCAGAGAAAATTCAAGAAGACGACTCCCAGGAGAAGGATGGCTCCTAGTGGTTGATCATCCTACAAGCGCATCGTCGCATCAGTACTATCTCTAGACACAGAAAATGAGAGAGACACGAAGTCCAAGGGGAATCTGCTAAAAGCAGGACTTCCACCTCCAGGTTCCACACGGCGAACAACAAAAGAGGCAAGTAATGCGACCCATTCACAAGAAACTCGGAGTGCATCCCAGAAGATTTCCAAAGCCAAACTTCTTGATGCCCGGCAAACAACCAAAGCCGCACTTCCTGATGTTAGGCAAACTGCCAGAGTTGCACTTCCTAATGCCCTGGAGGTGGCTAGAGTTGCACTTCATTTTACCTGCTGGTGACAGATGATGGAGTTCCTGATGGAAACCTAGTGGTGAAATCTGCAGTTCCCGATGCCCGGCAAGTAGCTAAGCCTTTAGTTCCTGATGCCGACCAAGTGGCCAAAGCTGCAGTTCCTAATGCCAGCCAAGTGGCTAAAGCTGCAGTTCCTGGTGCTGGCCAAGTGGCCAAAGATGCAGTTCCTGATGCTGGCCAAGTGGCTAAAGTTGCATTTCCTGATGACCACCATGGTGAGAAGCCAGCAACCGTTAATCTACCACCTACCCAAGCCAAGAAGGCAGTAGCCCAAGGCAAGCAACCAGTTGCCCAAGGTGAGCTAGCAGCTATCCAACATGAGCAGCACTCTGCCTAAGGCGAGTTGCCAACTCCCTCTGACCCGCTGGTATGCCGTCCGCCACCTTCCCAAAGCCAGCATCCACCCCCCAAAGTCAGCAGCCACCTCCCCACAGCTTGGAGCCACGTACCTAAGGTGTGGAACCCCAACCCACATCCTGCCGTCTTCTGGCACCTCCCAAAGACAACCTGCCACCTCCACAAATCAAGAAGCCACCTTCCCAAATGATGAAGTCTGCATCCTTCTGCCCACAGGTATCCCCCAAAGGTGACTTGCCACCTCTCCAAATCCAGAAGCCACTTCCCTACTCTCTATGGGCACCTCCCCGAAGAGACCGTGCACCATCGCAAACCGATGGGTTAGATACCCAAGGTGCTACGTCAGCTACCAAACATCTGTGTTCAGCTGCCGATGACAAGGACTATGGTACCCAATTTGAGGGTCAGGGGTCAGCTACCCAATACGATGAGTCAGCTACCGAATATGGGGAATTTGATCCTAGTCACGCAGTACCGTGCCAAGACTAGAGTGACTGGTCTCAACATGGTAATGTGTTAAACCGATTGCTTGCTCTAAAGTAATCCATTTAATCCCATCATATTACTATCGAACACTAAATCAGCACATTGTATTCCTATAGATGATGATGTATACCAGATGTCTCAAGACTTTGATGCACCTTGTTCTGAAGACACTGAAACACACAATTCTGAAGATATAGTTCTGCATAATGGTCAAGCTCTGGTGGTGAGGGGGGATACATGAGGAAGAGGCTTGACAAGTTGTCCAAAGGAGGGAGGCTTTCACTTAATGTTCTTCCAGATAGAAATAGACCAGACGAGCTAGGTGTTGCTGCCAGGTTTGCCAGTGAGTGTGCAATCACAGTAAGGACTACCATGCTCATCTTACCCCACTAGAAAGAGTACAAGAACAGGGTTGATGTCCAATCAGACTTCATAGGAAAAGTTTTTGTATGTTTTGTGACTTAGTTGTCCTTTACCTTTCCATTTCTATGTTAATACAAATGCTGATGCTCTATGTTTTATTTCAGCAAAATTTTGCCATGGACACAAATCACCTTGATGTGCGGAATGCTTGCGCAAATCAGTTTATGAGGCATGCAAGGAATCAGTGGCATATTCTGAAGAAGAAGTATTTTGATCCCTACCCTCTGAACCAAGTTATAAGGAAATGTCATGATGAAGTGAAACACATGACCACCGAGTAGTGGTAAAAGCTTGTTGATACTTGGTTTGACCCCAGGAAATAGGTAACTTTTTGTTTAATCTCATATTGTTACTGTCTGTGTTTGAATTGTTTGATTGGAACTGCCTCTTATACTATATAGTTTCTGCTTGTGTAGAGTACTCGTGTAAAGAACAAGCTCAACAAGAGCAAAGTCTTGTACCCTGCTGCCACATGTTCTCGTACCTATGAGGTTGTGTGCAACGGTGAGGACGATGTCATCGAACTCTTCAAAAAGACGCATTACAACCCGAAAAATGGCAACACTCGGAATGTCAAGGAAGCAATTGTAAGTCCTCTTGAATACTTTTCATCTTCATAAAATTCCATGCTATCTTCATCTTTCAATTGTATATATTATGACTGTATTTTTCTTGCTATTTTTCTAATGTTTGCTTCTATTCATAATAATGTAGGAAATCATGCAAAATAAGAGGCTCCAGGTGTCTAGGGGGAAGAACCACTTCCTTCCATCGAGGTTGTGCACTTTTTACTCTCGTTGGATAGCAAAAAGGCAACATTCCCGAAGAACATCGGCCTCCATCCAAGTACATCAAGACGAAGCAGGTCTAGCCTTGAAGCGAAACTTTTGGCTGAGAGAGCTGGGAGTGACAAACTGCGCTATACCATAGGGGAATTGCAGAGAGTGAAAGAAGCTGTCGAGGCAGAGAGGCTGTAGTATGCTAAATCCACAAAAATGCAGAAGAAGCAAGAAGAGATGTAGGACAAACAAAACCATACAAATGACTTACTTCAGCAAGTGTTGTCTCAAATGACTCAGTAGAAGCAGCAGCAGCAGAAGGAGCAGCAACAACAGCTTCAACTGTCGCAAGGTAAGTAACTTGTGGTTGAAAATTCTGAGTTCTTGGGCTAGGAAAGTTAACTGGTGTGGAAACTTGTGAGTCTTTTGGGCAGGGAAACTTGTGAGTCTTTTGGCTCATAAACTGTTGTGGAAAGTTTTTAGCTATGGAAGCTTGTGAGGCTTTTGACTCAGAAATTGCTGTGGAAATTTATGTGGAAACTCATCCTAAAATTCATTTTCAAATTCTATTATTTGATGCATGTGGTGTAAAATGGGTCACAAATGATTAGGGCTAGTAGAAATTTACTTGCACAAATGGCCCCCTGATCTCACGCTGACGCCAGCATGCATCCGCGATGAAAACAAAATTGTCTCAGTTGTTCTTGATGAAACATTTCTATCACAGGTAAAAGCCGACGTGGCCGCCTTTCATTGGCCAACTATCGATACAAAACAGAAACATCATGACCAATGATGACGTCATCACAAATAATTCTTCATCGGTAGGTAATACGTGTCCCATTTTGATTTGGCAACATGTCGTTCTGCGGCTTGCCCACGTGGCCTCGTCCAATTGGCGCAGGCTTGGCCATGCCAACCGTCCATGTGTCATCATGGCGTCGAAAGGTGGCGACGAACAAAATTCGTCATAAGCTGTGTGATGTCGTAAACGGAAAGGATGGCGTCATGAATAGATTGGATGACGTCACGGATATGGAGTCAACAGAATCAGGACGTGATAGAAAAAAAACATCAGGAAGTCGATAACGTCCGAGACGCCGAACATGACGTTACCAAACATCGCTGATGGCCACCATGGTGTCGTCTGCCACGTGGCCTTAGTCGTGATGAAATAAAAACGTCATGAACAATCGGGCATGGGCTAGGCCGGTCCAGTTCGCCGCGACGAAATTACAGGAATGTCACGATCGGGCGTACCATTTTCAAACAAAAAAATTCACAGTATGTGACCTATTTTTTTCATCGCAGAATTCGTCATGGATGTCCATCTAGGATGTTTTGACCTTCATCCATGATGATATCAGATCGTCATGAACCACTCAGACTCTTATAGTGAATCAAACATTGTATCGCTCATATAAAGTGCCATCATTTAAATTAAGCGCATCATGACATTGCTTCAATCATAAGCGAACTAAAAAGTAGATAAGCAGTAGAATCTTTTTGTGCATCATGCAGAGTAGCTAGTGAGAAAGTTTATTAAGCAATCAAACACTAGGTGCAGCATATAGACTACCAGATCATATTAGCATGGTTATACTACATATGTATATATATAGAGAGAGTAACTATATATCATACAAGAAGAATTATGCTCTTTATATCCAGGGGTAATATTGTTACTTCTCTTAATCAAAAAGTACACTATATACATACTATTATGTTTTACTATACTAGTTAATTTTGGAGTATCATAAGTAGTATCATGCAACCCTGTTGACAACATAGATTGCATGATACTACTAGCTATGATACTCCCACCATGGATAGTCTAGACAGTATTGTACACTAGTATCATACATGTGATAGACCTATGACACTACCCACAATGTAGCAAGAGTAACATAGACTAGTGGCATATGCATGTTTACTATACTATGTTACTACCTCCCAATACAATAGAAAAATATCATAATAGACTATAAATTAGAATATAAGTGGATATACTTAAATCACCACCATGTAACCATGGTCTAGTTAATGTATATATAGATAGATATATGATCATGAGTCAAATATAGCAAGAATGGATCATCACCATGATTGAGTGAACAAAATGAATTATAAATTGAGTGATTTACGATAGGTCATTGTGTAGTACCATTAAAGGTAACCTTGTTCGAATCATCGACCAAATCAGGTAGTGCCTTATACAAACAAGCATCTGATACTAAACACATCGCACTAAAAACAACGGACTTACATTACTCTTTGTGCAGTCCCATTATAGGCCATCCTGTTGTTAGATTGTTTGTTTAACACATCCACTTGCCATCGGATTGAAGACAAGTACACCATGAGGGGGTCCTCGGGGCATCAGAAAGTGTGGGGTGTGAAATGTACGGTTGCCCGGGATGGCTAGCACACAAATGTACCTAGGTTCGAATCCGCCTGTGGTGGACGGATCCTCACTACAAGAAAAGTTGGCTTTTACAATGGACGATTTTCGTGGTTGAAGGCCCTTTTCCATTACTAAAGATTCTTCCGTGACGGATGGCCTTCGTGGTAAAAGCCCCATCACAAATGAATTAACCATGGTTTTTTTTCGATCGTGGCGGATCGCACCCTTCAGCCACAAAAACTTGTTCCGTCATAGATGTGTTCACCAGTCTTGGTGACTGCTAATGTCATGCGAACTGCTAGGTGGCAGCTGCCGTTAGCGACTGGTTACCGCCGTTAAGGGCCATAGAAACCATGGAAGAAGCCATGCCCAGCCAAGGCCTACTTAATACTAACAGGGCCAGCCCATCAGGGGAGCCCAATAAGAAGATGGCCCGTTACTATTTTGTCCTGCACTGTTTTAAATGGGCCCAAAAATGTAGCCAGCAGCGGCCCAGGAACTTTCAGGCCTGATTATGTTTTGGCCTACAGAAGGCCCATGTTGGTCTAACACTGTGCGGCCCATTAGCAGCCTGCGCCAAGTCGCTCCTATAAACATAAGGCCTGCGGTTAGCCCATCATGTTTATCACAACCCATCGTCGACCGCCTACTAACGGCCCTTTTCTGAGATGGTCTATTACTGTTCTGGCATGTTACTGTTTTGGCATGTTACTATTCTGGCATGTTATTGTTCTAGCCTTTTACTGTTCTAGTCTTTAGCTGTTCAGGCGCACAAACGGCCATTTACTGTTCTAGCCTGGTAAATTGGTCGGCCTGTTACTACCCTTGTCCGGAAATTTCTCGGGTCGTACTATTTAGGCTCGTCATTGTTATGGCCTTTTACTATTGTGGTCCTTTACTATTACGGCACTCTTGTTTTGGCTTTATTCTTGTTCTATGATTTTACGGTTTGTTGCTATTCTTTGTAATGGGATGTTTTTGTTCTGGCCTGCTACTATTACGACATGTTACTGTTACAACCCGTTAGGCTTGTTACATTTATGGCCTATTACTGTTACGGCTTGTTACTATTACGACCTGTTACCATATGCGGATTGGCCCATTACATTTACAGTTTCATCATTTCTGAAGCCCACGCCAATATCATAAAACGTGTATAATAATCCAGCATTTTTTACTGTTTGTCATTGGCCGAATACACAACGGGCCAATAACAAAGCACGGTATTATACCCTAACCGACCTGCCTGGCGTAGTTACCGTAACGACTACCGCAATGTGTGTACATCTTCAACTAAATGCCTAGATGGCCTACACGAGTTATCTAGATATTACATTAGCTGCAAACTGCTTAAAATTATTACATATTATCAACTTAGGGGAAAGAAAAATCAGCATTTCAGTTGACAATCAAGTTGATAGCAGAGTCCTCAATTTCCTTTCTCAATTGATCACCTGCATCTTCCATTCAGTGTGACAACTACATTGGAGGAGACATGATCTTGCAGCCCCATCTTTGGTGGGGCTAGCAATAATTGCAGTCTGAAACTAAGTAATAACAAGTTAATACATCAAACAAGACAGACTACTCATTTGACTGAAATGACAGGAGCTATGAACTAGAGTTTACAACTAGTCAATGGTTCAACTATTGACAAACACGTCAAACAAACATGACAAGGAAGCACGCATTAAACAAGTGTGACTACCGTGAAACGAGCAATCAAAAAATGTGTGTGTGTGGCTTAGAATTTGAGCAGATATAAACTAGCCAGGTCATTTTGAACAAATATATATGGAAGCAGTTCTATACCCTAAAATTCAAGAGACGTTGGGTGACTCAAAATTTGTGTTGAGCCACAAAATGGCATGCAGTTACTGCCATAGCGAAGAATGAGCCAGATAGAAATTATAACCGCATCATACTAGAACTTGTAGAGCAGGAATGCAAACCACGAATGAACTATATATTGTAGAGGATAGTTATATCGTGACTTAGGACGAACCAAACCCAGAACCAGATGCGAGATATAATGGCGTCGCTCGTGAACCTGTAGAATAGGACAAACAAGCATTAGACAAGTGTGCCTAGAATGAAATGAGCAATCAAACAAAGTGTTTCTTAGAATTTCAGCAAATATATATGGAAGCAGTGGCATCTCCTGGAATGCATATAGTCGTTGGGTGACTCAGAATTTGCGGTGAGCTACACAATGGCATGTAGTTACTGTCATAGCTCAAAATCAACGAGATAGAAATTGTAATGGCATCATAAGAGAAATTCTAGAGCTGGAATGCAAACCACGAGTGAACTACATAATACAGGATAGTTATGCTGTTGCTCAGGACGAACCAGCACTAGATAAGGAGTAATGGCATCCCTTGTGAACCTATAGAATAGGCTATGCAAACCAACACGTTCATTGTTCCATTTTGAGCTCTATGCAAGAAAAAGGAAATAGTTAGTGATGCAGGTTTTGAAGAACCAGATGGCATTATGGAAACAATGAAATTATAATTGAATTAGTACAAAGAGTTTAAACGACTACTATAGGATAGCAGAACGATGCCAAGGAGGAAATAATAGCAGGAACTGATCTCAGGACAAACTAGATAGATTCAAAAACTGTAGAGCATGGAATTCACACTAATATTTTCCACTGACTATAGGTTTTGCAAGAATTAGATAGTAGCAGGTAATTACTGTTGTATGGAGTAGCTAAGCACATGTGCATGAAAAAATAACAGACATGTGCATGAATTGAAATGTGTAGAGCAGCGAATGCAAACCAACATGTCTAATGACCTTGGATGTACTAGCACAAAGAACAGGCATGCCCAGTGACCTGTATGTACTAGCATGATTACAAAAATGCAGTTCACTACGACAGGCATGAACCTGCTATACTGCTGACAAAACAAAAACAGGTTGGAGATTTGGTTAACCTTTGTCGGAGAGGCGTCTAAGCATCATCGGTACCGTGCGAGTGACGTCCAGGTCACCGAGGGTGCTACTGTTACGGTGGTTGTTGGCATCGGGGAAGCAGATCTTGGGTGGTCGATGCCGGCTTGAACACGGTGGACGAGAGCGTTGTTGAGGCAGATCCAGTGCAGTGAACGGCGATGGCCATGCAGCTAGTCTGGAGCGGTGGACATGGAACTTCTCGAACTAGATAACATCCGGTGGACACCAGTGAAGCATATCCGGTACGGTTTGGTAGCTTTAGGAGGCAAGGAAGTAGATCTTGGGCGGTCGATGACGCCATCGGTAGCGAGGAAGTAGAGCTTGGGCGGTCGATGATGCCATATGCGGTGAGGAAGCAGAGCTTGGGCGGTCGATGATGCCATATGCGGTGAGGAAGCAGAGCTTGGGCGGTCGATGATGCCATCGGCGTGGTGAACGACACCGGAGCTCCGATCCAGTGGCAGAGAGATCCGGTGAACTAGATCCGGTGGGTGAGAATCGGTGAAGCGGCTCCACAGTGACGTGCGAGACCAGAGATCAAGCCGGTGTGCAAGGTGGCCGTGGAGGCGACAGAGGAGCTTGGGATTTTTAGGAGGGCCAGCGGGAAAACTGTGCGAATCGGGACCATAGTACAGGTCAATATCAATATAATTATTACCGTGCCCCCGAGCTACTGACTTTAGCATGCCCATCTATCGCCTGAACAATGGATAGAACAGGAAATTTAAAGACAAAAGTTTTTGAAACAGAGGGGCGCGAAATGCTTCAAGGTCTGTGTGTGATATTGCCGCTTGATTGAGATTTGAATTTGGACTGTGTCCAGCTAATAATAATAGAAAAATGGTACTATTCGGTGGGAGATTTTGGCTCAAAGGATTTGAATCGATGGGGCGGGAAATGCTTCAAGGTCGGTGGGTGATTTGGCGGCTCGATTCAGATTTTGAATTTGGCTAGCGTCCATCTAGTAATAGAAAAAGGTAGTAGACCATAACCTATCTGTCCAGGAATTCAAGGCCGAGAGTCACATCAACTGATCATCCATATCTATATTAGTAAAAGGAACATGACACAATTTCCATACCACTATATAGTGCTTACACTTCTCTTCAAAAGAAAAAATGACTATGTTGCTTCACAATTTCCATATCACTATATAGTGTAGGAATAACTTAGAACATCGGCAGTTGCATATAGATTGGCAAAAACTGACATTGGTGACCATTGGATCTCTTTAAGTACATTTGATTATGTCCTGTCTAGCATACAGAAGATCCCATTATTGTTTGCCTCTAGCACCGTGAATATACTATGCACATAAAGTACAGATAACATGGCCCACTCAAATGACTTTAAGTCTCTATTAACAAAATCATGTCATATTTGAACTAGAACCTCTAGAAAGTGGTAGATTGCTATCGAAGTTCTACAAAAAGATTTGGGTGGTATGCATCAGGTAGTTAATGTATCAAAAACAATCGAGAGTTTTGACAAATTCAACTTCCTTCTAAGAATTTGTATCTTGAAAATTTTGAACCCGTTTTGAAACAATCACATGTAATAAAGAAAAATAGAAAGACAAATATTTACGCATGGCATCCTATCACGTCACGTGTACATCCTTCCAGGAAAATGATAACCATGGGATTTGACAACTTCTAGAAACCAGGCCCGCCATATTTTCCCACCATGTATGAATATTATTAGGTTTCAATCCTGATGACCAAAAAAAGGTCATGGCCATATCGACATCATAGTTAATGTACTGTTCCCACATTAATCTGGTATATGGGTGCATCTTGGCATTGTAGGAAATGTTGCCGGTGGGAGTCTCAACATTGGGCCTGTTTTTTTAAACGGGCAAGGGATGAGTTTGCCCTTTTTCTACGAACACACTCCATCATTGGAGCAAGCAATACTGATGATTAAGTCTTCATTTGTGTGCATGCCTTGTTCTTACATCAATGCATGTGTGACCAATATATATTCAACCCAAGAAGCCCAAGCCACATCTAGATTGAGAAGGCCATGTTTCAAAAGAAAAGAAAAACAATCTACTTCCATTGATAAAAATAGTACCAGTACAAGAGTATTAGTTCTAAAAAATACTTTAATAATAACAACATCAACACATTTGAGAGATTCGGTAGCTTTTGAAAGATTTATCAGTACATGCCATATTCTGCACTCGATCTGAACAATTCCCAATACATAGGAATTATTACAAAATATATTAGTAGTTGCAAAACTCCATACAAAATACTTGGTAGAAGTATAAAACTACTCTTAGTAGTACCTTAATCTAGATAGGAACGATTACATGTCTCATCATATACTCCAAACATGCATGAGAGAAAGAGAGAGGTCAAAATCACCACAAGATCTGTAGGCCAATGATTCAACGTGTCCAGATCATGGTCGGGTAGCGCTTGCTTTCCTACCTTGCACACTTCTCTCGTTTTACCGTCGTTTGTGGATCCTCATAATAGGCTTTCTCCCATTCACCCTTAGCAAGATAGATGTAAAATTCACGGATCTTTCCAGCCATTTCGACCACTCCAATTGCAAAGGGAATCTACCACTAAAATAAAAAAATTAATTAATATTAGAACAGAGGGACTAGAAAATTACATAGTACATTCATATTAGGATCATCAGGAGAATATTAAGATGTGATATCTCACAATGGGTTGACGTCTTCATCGATCAACATTGGAACTCCACGAGGAACTCCGACCAACAATTGAGGAGCTTGACAATAAGTCCCTGGTACCGACAGGTAATGGTTGAGCGCATCCAACGCGGCTTCGGTCGGCGACTCCACAATCTTTGGCTCGGAATAAAACTTGAGCTGATAGAACCTGTAACATCCCAAATCTTTAATCCAATTGATCAAGATCCAAATCACCCAATTTAGGGTTAACAAAAACTTTTTCTATTAAAAATCCTTAAGCATTCATATGAGTGTTGCATTTAAATAGGAGTTGTTTTGAAATGCCATGATTGAGTGATCTATTGGTTGTAAAATTACTCTAAGGTGAATTGAACATCATCTAGATCATCCCCAAACAAATCCCAAAGAAAAAGAAATCAAAATGAATTAAATAAGGAAATGGTCACTTTTGCCATTTTAATCACCTAGCCCACTTTGGCTACTCCTAGCACTCAAATGCAAACAGAAACAAATGTGTATATTTGCACCCCTTGCTAGTACAAGTAGTGATGTACCAAGGCCCACTTTGTGATCTTCCAAAAACATTCAAACTCTAATTTTAAATGACATTTGAAAATTGAATCTAGTTCATATGTATAGATCACACTTATTCAAAAACCAATCAAATGAACTCCATTTAAAAATCTCAAGCAAACCTAGATACTTAAGCATAAGATAAACCACTCCACCAAAAATCTTTGAAAAATTCAAATCTTTTATTCATGCGGCCATAGTGTCGAACACTTGGCGGGCATGAATCACACTCTAGTTCTAGCTCACTATTTCTACAGGGTTTTGCCACCCATTTGACCTCAACTTACTCCCTCTGTCCCCCTAGCTCTAACCAGACCATAATCACCCCACCCCCTTGTCCCTAGCAGCAGTGCACCGCCACCCTGATGCCATGCTCACCGGTCGAGCATGCCCACCTCGCAGCAAACCGCCAGCCCTTCTCCGCCGCTCCAGGAAGTAAAGCGCCACCTCACCGCCGCCCACGGTCCATCCCACGATCATTGCCAGCCCCTGGACCACCGAGGAGACACCACGCACTAAGTCTGTTTGTGCAACCAGAGCACGCCTTGAGCGCCCTCGCCGTAAAGCCCACGCAGCTCCGCCTTGACCATGCCAATCCGCCAGACACGGTCGTGCACCGCCGCACGACCCATAGTGGCCGGGAGCACCGCGAGCACCGCCTTAGTCCCTTAGAGCACGGGAAGCTCCCGACCGTTAGCCACCGCCCCTAGCGTCCCAATTAAGCTCTAGATGATCGCCAGGGAACCGCCCACCGTCCGCCTACCTCGCCCACGCCGGTAGCCCCCTGTGCCATCGTCACTGACGAGCTCTGTCCACACCCTTCGGTACCCTCGTCGAGCCTATATAAGGAGGTCACCCCCAGCCTCAATCGCCACACCATTCCACACCCCTCTCTCTAGTGATCGTTTCCCCTCTCTCGTCGGAGCCGCTCGAGCCGCCCATCACCGGAATCCTGCCGGAGGTAGCCGTTATGTAACAACCTCGGACCCTACGCTCTAAGATCAAGCCTGGATGAACCAAAAGTGGTTAAAGTAGTACAGCGGGGGCTCAGGGCCACCCACATGTAGGCCTGTCGGTCGCCCTAACAAAATTCAAGAACATCAGGACAAGAGCGAGCGGTGTAGGCAACAAGCGAAGAGCTCAAATACATACACAAGTGGGTATGTATGCAAGCTACCTTACAACAGTTCTCAGAGCCATACCATCTAAAAGAAATAGAAATATTGCAACGCGATACGGCAAGATCCAAATATCCTAGATAGAGATAATAGTGTAGGATAACTCCTCATGCATCAAACATCAGAGTATCAAGCGGAAGCGGGAAACAAGATCCGAGTACGGACAAGAAGCAAATCGGCATAAGATGCCACATAAATAAGCACATCCCGCCCACAGATCTCACGGATCCTCATCCCCGGAATCTCTACACCGAGTGATCATTGCCAACATCATCTGTCTCCTCCACCAAGTATCCATCTTGCGAATTCACCTATTCATCTGAATCAAACAATTTATCGTGTGAGACCCTAGGGGTACTCAGCAAGTCTTTATGCCTCTAAACGGGACAAAACCTGAGGGTGAAGCAATTGCAGCAAAAGATAATATCTAACAAGTCTATAGATACTCGCTAACCATCCACCTAACCAATGATAGACGGATGTACGTTAATTAGAACAACAGTTATAACAGTATAAAGTAACAGATCCATCCTCCTTCTCGCTTACCAATGAGAAAGCAGACGAACAACCCATCCGTTGGCAGTTTTATTAACCATTCCATGAGTATTGCACTAATTACTAGTCAGATATTTAGTCAAATTAAAAGGGATGCTTTAGTAATGCTTGTCTATGATCAAGAAACTGTGCTCCAAGTCATCCATAACCATGGACACGGCTTTCAGAAAGATTTACCCTGCAGGGGTGCACAAATAGCAACACACACTCGATCAACCTCGGAAAAACCAACTCAAAACCCAACGAGGCATTCACGATAAAGCGATCACAGGATTCATAAAATATTTCAAGGGGCCACCCTATTAAGCTACCCGCAACAAAGTTGGCCGACTCCGGAACGGACCCAAGGTTTGCGTCAATGGCTGTAAACGACTGGGAACCCAAAAATGTGACTAGGCTTGTCGATACCGCGAAAACACTCCGCATCCAAAACACTACAGGTGCTCCACGCACAATCTTAAATAAAACAGTAACATGGCATAAGTACAGGATAGTAAATAAAACCCCAAACTAGTTTGTGGCCCCAAGAAATAGAAATGAATCAAGCTCTGGCTCAGGGGGGTCCATAATGCCTCCCGGATGTGGATAGTGCGAATAGTCAATGAACAGGAATCAAGTACTTGGGGTCCTACGGGACACAAGTAAGCAGGAAAAACCAAATAACAGATATTGCCCACCGGTGCCTCTTTCATTAGTTATCCCATACTACTCAGGTTAAGTTGTTTAGGTACCTCATTATCCATCAGACTCTCACATACCCTACACATGCTGTTCTACGACTCGCATGGCTCAATCAACTCCCGTAGTAATGGCTCATGGGATGGAGGAACAAGCTCGGTGGGGTTTAAAGTAAAGGCTATGCAGTACTTGGGATTCAATTTAATGCATTCGCGACTCAATGATGCAAGAATAAGATAGAGGCAATAGGTACTATATGTATGCAAGCATGTGGTAGTGCTTGCCTGGTAGTTCAGTTGAAGCGAGAGATGGATCTGGGTAGTACTCCTGGGATTCTTCATAATTTCCCTGTTCAGCGTCTATTCGAAAGAAGAACCAAACAAACAAGGGCCAACATAAATAAAGTGCACAAACATATGAATCAAATGCGACAAGCAAACAAGCATGCCATGATGAATGATGCACAATTTACATGGCAATAATGTAGCATGGCAAGGGTGAGGTGTGAGGACAAGAATAAATCATTTTATTAAGTTTTTAGTCATGCTTTGCTCCCATATAACTTGCTATCCACTTAATATTTATATGATGCATGCTTCAATTCATATCATGGAATGCATAAACAGAACGGGCTCGTCGCGCTGATCGATTTAGACATATCATTTGTCAAATTTGGAGTGATAGAATTAAAGTTATTAATTAATTGAGAAAAGGCATTTTTATTGCAATTAAACAATTTCGAAAATTTAAATTAGTCAAACATTATTTTGAATGGCATATTTGAAATCTTCACATTTTCCTGATTCAAAAACATATATTATTTGGCTATATCAGATAAAAGTTTTTAAATTCTAGATATAAATCATTTAAACAAATTCTGGAAAAGATTTTTATTAAACGGAAAAGAACCGAGACTTTTTACACTCGGAGGAAGCTAGCCACCGTCACTGACAAGTGGGGCCTGTGCTGACTCAGCGCTCGGTGACACGGCGGGATTGGCTTGGGTTTTTCTTACCGCGCGTTTGACTAGCCACCGAGACCGACAGGTGGGGCCGGCAGATCCGCGGGGCCACACACGGGCGCGCCAGCGGGGGCCTGCCACGTGTGGGATCCGGGGGAGCGCGGGTTGAGGATCCGCCAACCACGGGGGTCTTTTTGCAAAAAGGGGAAGGGGCTGACTGGTGGGTCTAAAGGGGCCGCGGAGGGACTAGCCGGTGAGCGACGAATACTGCGAAGGGTGTTCTAGCAAAAGCTCTTGCGACGCTGACTGACGAACTGAAGGAAACAACCCGCGGTTCAGAACATCGGCCGATCTTGCAAGGTCGAGACTGGGCAATATGCTGCACCAAATCGAGCGTTTAAGAGCTCGATTTAAAGAGGGGAGGTTGATCTACGGGTTTGGTTCAGAAAGCAACGCCGGCGGGGCACTGTGGCGGTCGGGATTCGACGACGAACAGGAGGCTGCGGGGGAGCGTTGCTGCTGCTGTCTGCCAGAGCGCGGCGCGCAGCGCAGCGAGTCGGCGGCAGGGGATGGCGATATAGGAAGGAGGGACCGTGTCTGGCAGGAGAGGAACTCACCGGCGGCCTACTGGCGCAGATAGCTTGCTCGGGAGGATTGGATCAGCGTCGGGGCTCGTGTACAGTGAGCTCCTGGCACATGCGGCCACCGGCGTCCTGCAGCTTCTCCGGCGAGCTCCTGGCGGGGGTCATGTACAGGGCGAACAAAAGGAAGCCGGGGAGTGTCCTGGTGCTCCTGGATCGGCTCGACGTCCACCTGAACGAAGAAGGACAGAGGGGTGGTCGTGGCTAGGGTTAGATGGATGCATGGCCATGGCTATAGCAGGTTCGGGGAGGAAGAAGGGAGGGAGAGAGGGACCTGGGCGCCTCCTGGATGGGATCTGAGGTGGGGTGAGGTGGTGGGATAGAAGAGAGAGGGAAGGAGAGCACATGGCAGGCCTCCCTCTTCTCTGTTTATTCCTTGCTCAAGGAGAAAGGTGGGAGAGGAGGGCAGGTAGGTGGTTGTTGTATCTCCTCTCTCTTGTTTGCTCTCGCTACTGCCAACGTGAGAGAGAGGGGCTGGTGGAGATCAGGAAAAAGGGTGGTGGTGGCTGATCAAGGGAGAGAGGGATGGGGAACACATGGGGTGTGATGGCTTATGCACAAGAAAAGGAGGGAAGGTACTAGGTGTGGAGAAAGAGGAAGGGAGAGAAGAGGGCTAGACTGGGAGTGTAGAAGTAGTAGGTAGATAGGACTCATACATGTGGCCACGACTAGGGCATAGGAGGGTTGAGGCTTTGATGAGGATTAGGGGTGGAGAGAGAGGGATCGGCCAAGCTGGGTGGAAGAGAGGGTTTAAGTGAGAGATTAAAAAGGTGCTTATGTTTTGATGGGGTAGGATAGCTAAGCATTATGGCATTTGGATATGGAAGCCCACATACATGCATATGAGATACATGTAGGGTTTTGCAAGGTGGGTTTGGTTTAAATTCAACCAAACCAAGGAGATCAAGGAAGAGAGAAAAACATGAGAAGAAACATGTGTGCATGGCCCATGCATTTTAATGAATGCTCCCTCTAGTAGTGAAAACCACTAGAATTGCTCATGGCATTTATCTAAGCAAGATTCCCAAATTTTGGAATAAGGGCCAACAAAAGAAATTACAGCTTGTCTACCACATGGACTAAATAAAAGATCATGCATAAATATAAGGTGGCCAAGCTTGTGTGTATGAGCCACTAGGCATAATATGGCCAAAGTTATATTCTTACATGAGCATTTGTTCAAATTCAAACCATATGTAAGCTTGACAAGGATTCCACCCACATAGCATGCAAAGGTGGCTATATGTCTCACCACATATCAACAATGTGAAAACATCATGAGGCATATGGGAGCATGTGGAATTATAAGTGGATCCATCCCAACCCACATGAGCTAGAGGTTAACCCAAATAAAATGCAAAGCTCACATATAGTTGGATGGTGGGAATATGGGGTGGTGATAAGAAAAGGTGGTGGAGTTAATAAAAGATATGCCCCCAACTCAACTTGGGCATCAAGCATTTATCAAGAACCAAATACAATATATCAAGAGACAAATACAATTAATAATGCATATGAGATAAGAACCAAATGAAAAGGGTTTCATATGATGCTCAAATGCAAGGTGGCATGATGACATGAGCATGATATAATTATGATGCAACAATTATATGTAGGAAGTAGCATATATATAGACTAGGCTAGTAGCATTGCAATTGTTAGACAATTGGGATGCTACAACTCTCCCCCACTAAACAAGAATCTCGCCCCGAGATTCCTAGGAAAAAGAAACCAACACAAGGAGAGGCGCGTGTTCGGAACGAAGGTGACCCTCATGTTCCCAAGTTGATGCACAACGGAATGGTGCGACCACTACACCTTGCAAACTTGCTAGACTTGTTGCGAGTCTTGCGTTTTGCTTGAGACACAAAGGGTTAGAAGAATTGAAGGATTGTCGTGAGACAAGAAGGATAGGATGAACATAGCTCTGGTTTTCTCGAGAAACATGATAAAAGAATAGAACCCCTTGTGAAAGAAATAGAAAGATGATGTATCACGAAGAAAGGAACGACACACCATTAAGATTAAAGTTTTACAGATACAAGAGAAGATAAATCTTGTCTCGCTGGAAGAAAGAGCTACTTTGGAGAAGTTATCAACCACTATGAAAATAGCATTGTACCTTCCCTCAGATTTGAGAAAGGAAGTTCAGAAACAATATCGCCTTCAAACAATAGAGTTCATTGATATCAACGGAAAGATTTAGTTAGATGTTGTCGGATTAGATTCTTATTGCACCGGTAAGAACTAAGGATCACACAATTGAGATGCGCGGATATATCTTCTAGACAAGGAGGTGATGCTAGATTATGGTGGAATCCCGAGAAGAAAAGAATATGGAGGATCTGGATTTTATTGTAGAGATACTTATTGCTTTCTTTAACCTTGAGGCTAATGCAATAGATTTGCGACTGATGGCATCAACCATAATTGGCTTTACCACAGAAAAAGAATTGATGAAACAAAGAGAGAGATAGTTTCCTTTCATCTTGTTTGGGGATGTCGAGCATCGGTAGAATGACGAGGATAGAAAAGAGTCTGCGTTTGTTCCCACCAGATAATTGAAGATTTTGCTCCATCTAGAATAAACAGACCACCAACAAGATATTATTGATTACTTTCTTCGAGAGAGCACTTCGGAAAACAAGGACGGAAGTAAAAGTATCGAGGAATAAAGGCCACTTCTACTTCTGTGGAACGAGTTAAATCACATTAATCCACCAATTCAATGTACAAGAGCGAATGATAAGAGTAGTGGTATGGTAGATACTCCATCCCACACCCAAAGAATTACTCCGTACATGAATAAGAAAATCATGCAACCCAACTCCCAAAGACAGACTAAAGATCCTGACAAGAAGAACTCGTGGAACTCCGTAAGAAAAATAAAGATATGATGCAAATGATTCGCCGGATCCCATATAGATAAGGATGATGATGTTGTCGTCATGTCGGAAGATCCAAACCACCGAAAAAATATGAAGAAAGATTACGGAGAATGGCTGCAAGATTCAACAAATAATGAAAAAGATAGCACCAACTTGAATAGAAAGATTACAAAAGATCTGAAAAGTCTTCGCGGCCTATGGTGGATTGAGGATAGGAGATGGAATGAGAGGGTTTCAAAAGATTACTTGACGAGACAGAGGTGAAAAGAACTCCATGTTCTTCTTGAAATGATTGAGAGAGATTTAGCAGTCTTGAGGAAATCTTCAGCGGAACGACGATGATAACTCTCCAACAAAGAAAGACTCCGGGTTTGATTAAAGGTGGAGGATGGAATTAACAATGGACTTGTTGATTCTAGAATTGAAGCGATGTATTTAGCAGAAAGACGTGGTCGAGATAGGTGACTTCAAGAAGCCCAAATTCACACTGTGAGAACTTTGCACACAAGTGGTGTTCACAAAGCTTGAGAGGATGATAAGAATATTTTCTTCATGTTCTTCCATTGATATAGAATAGGCAAGGATATCATCAAGATATACCACCATGGATTAACAAGATATTCCGAGAATATCAAGTTCAAGAGGTGGGAGAAACAGACAAATGCTCGAAATACTTTCTGAGCTCGACGCTCTTTGAAAGATCAACATTAAGAGCAAGGATTCGTGTTGAAGAAGATGCACTGGCAGAATAGATTATCTGGTCCTTTGGAAGAAAAAGAGATGCCGTCTGCTTTACATTGTCGATCGGATCACCGGCTACAAGGATAAAGAGATCTTGGATAAAGAAACAATGATAGCTCATACCTTAAGCAAAGCTATCAGAGACGAAAAGATGCAATTCCCTCGTATCAAAGAGAATTTTGCAGATATGGAGTTCAAAAAGATGTGAGGCATGATAAACAGATGATAGACCACCGTAGTGCCTTGAGAAAACTCCGGATTGCCAAAGATACTTGAATATGCATAGATATGATCACGGTGTAACTCAATCACAGGAGATAACCGCCACCATTTGGAGGATTGTGTCGATAGCATTGACCATACTCCACTCATGATAAGTGTCATATAGCTTTGCCGAGAACCAAATTACGATTAGAAGCATCGGATCGACACATGTTATGTATTTAGCCCAGAAGAATTGATGATGAAGTAAAACTCCAGGATTAAGCGCCAGTGACAAAAGAATGAGTTAGCATGATCATGCCAATAAAAGGAAGATAGATAATTTTTCACACACGACTGAAGAGGAGTGTGGAAACACAGATGTATCAAAGAAAAATTTCCCGCATTTTTCGGCATTAAAATACCAATAGATGCGCAAACCACTTATTAGATAGAGATCAGCAACTCCACATTCTGTGAAAGCATGCTGGAAGGAAGAACACCCTTAACAAGATGGCACCGGTTAACAAGGAGTCGGATAGATCGCGTCGGTTTACAAAAGCCTTTCAGTATGGAATGTACCAACAGTTGATAACCAAAGGCAGCTTGTGACAACAAGGTTGGATGCAACAGATAGACAAGGAATTACACACTCACACACACACAACCTATGGTACTACGGAACCCAGAACACGTGAATCCTAGTTTGAATTTTTGGAATAGGATTGAAAACTTTACACTTTCTTACCAGAAAAGGGTGGGTGGATGGGTAAGAAGAAAAATGGAAGAAGTCCTACTCTCGCGTTTTGTTTTTCCCTAGTATACATAACTACCAAAATATTTGCTAGACTGACAACGACCACTTGGCTGAGACCCTAAAGGGCGGGATGGCTCTGATACCAATTGTAACAACCTCAGACCCTACGCTCTAAGTTCAAGCCTGGATGAACCAAAAGTGGTTAAAGTAGTACAGCGGGGGCTCAGGGCCACCCACGTGTAGGCCCGTCGGCCGCCCTAACCACTTTCAAGAACATCGGGACAAGAGCGAGCGGCGTAGGCAACAGGCGAAGAGATCAAATACATACACAAGTCGGTATGTATCCAAGCAACCTTACAATAGTTCTCAGAGCCATACCATCTAAATGAAATAGAAATATTGCAATGCCATACGACAAGATCCAATATCCTAGATAGAGATAATAGTGTAGGATAGCTCCTCATACATCAAACATGAGAGTATCAAGCGGAAGCGGGAAACAAGATCCGAGTACGGACAAGGAGCAAATCGGCATAAGATGCCACATAAATAAGCACATCCCGCCCACAGATCTCATGGATCCCCATCCCCGGAATCTCTACACCTAGTGATCGTTGCCAACATCATCTGTCTCCTCCACCCAGTATCCATCATGCGAATTCACCTGTTCATCTGAGTCAAACAATTTATCGTGTGAGACCCTAGGGGTACTCAGCAAGTCTTTATGCCTCTAAAGGGGACAAAACCTGAGGGTGACGCAATTGCAGCAAAAGATAATATCTAACAAGTCTATAGATACTCGCTAACCATCCGCCTAACCAATGATAGACGGATGTCCGTTCATTAGAACAACAATTATAACAGTATAAAGTAACAGATCCATCCTCGTTCTTGCTTACCAACGAGAAAGCGGACGAATAACCCATCTGTTGGCAGTTTTATTAACCATTCCATGAGTATTGCACTAATTACTAGTCAAATATTTAGTCAAATTAAAAGCGGTACTTTAGTTATGCTTGTCTATGATTGAGAAACTTTGCTCCAAGTCGTCCATAACCGCGGACATGGTTTTCAGAAAGATTTACCCTGCAGGGGTGCACAAATAGCAACACACATTCGATCAACCTCGGAAAAACCAAGTCAAAACCCAATGAGGCATTCACGACAAAGCGATCACAGGATTCATAAAATATTTTAGGGGGCCACCCCATTAAGCTACCCGCAACGAAGTTGGCCCACTCCGGAACGGACCCAAGGTTTGCGTCAATGGCTGTAAATGACTGGGAACCCAAAAATGTGACTAGGCTTGTCGATACCGCGAAAACACTCCGCATCCAAAACAGTACAGGTGCTCCATGCACAATCTTAAATAAAACAGTCACATGGCATAAGTACAGGATAGTAAATAAAACCCCAAACTAGTTTGTGGCCCCAAGAAATAAAAATGAATCAAGCTTTGGCTCAGGGGGGGTCCATAAGTGCGAATAGTCAAGGAACAAGAATCAAGTACTCGGGGTCCTACGGGACACAAGTGCGCAGGAAAACCAAATAATAGATATTGCCCACCGGTGCCTCTTTCATTAGTTATCCCATACTACTCAGGTTAAGTTGTTTAGGTACCTCGTTATCCATCAGACTCTCACATACCCTACACATGCTTTTCTACGACTCGCATGGCTCAATCAACTCCTGTAGTAATGGCTCATGGGATGGAGGAACAAACTCGGTGGGGTTTAAAGTAAAGGCTATGCAGTACTTGGGATTCAATTTAATGCATTCGCGACTCAATGATGCAAGAATAAGATATAGGCAATAGGTACTATATGTATGCAAGCTTGTGGTAGTGCTTGCCGGGTAGTTTGGTTGAAGCGAGAGATGGATCTGGGTAGTACTCCTGGGATTCTTGATAATTTCCTTGCTCGGCGGCTATTCGAAAGAAGAACCAAACAAACAAGGGCCAACATAAATAAAGTGCACAAACATATGAATCAAATGCGACAAGCAAACAAGCATGCCATGATGAATGATGCACAATTTACATGGCAATAATGTAGCATGGCAAGGGTGAGGTGTGAGGACAAGAATAAATCATTTTATTAAGTTTTTAGTCATGTTTTGCTCCCATATAACTTGCTGTCCACTTAATATTTATATGATGCATGCTTCAATTCATATCATGGAACGCATAAACAGAACGGGCTTGTCGCGCTGATCGATTTAGACATATCATTTGTCAAATTTGGAGTGATAGAATTAAAGTTATTAATTAATTGAGAAAAGGCATTTTTATTGCAATTAAACAATTTCGAAAATTTAAATTAGTCAAACATTATTTTGAATGGCATATTTGAAATCCTCACATTTTCCTGATTCAAAAACATATATTATTTGTATTATTTGGATTTATCAAATAAAAGTTATTAAATTCTGGATATAAATCATTTAAACAAATTCTGGAAAAGATTTTTATTAAACAGAAAAGAACCGAGACTTTTTACACTCGGAGGAAGCTAGCCATCATCACTGACAAGTGGGGCCTGCGCTGACTCAGCGCTCGGTGACACGGCGAGATTGGCTCAGGTTTTTCTTACCGCGCGTTTGACTAGCCACTAAGACCGACAAGTGGGGCCGGCAGATCCGTGGTGCCACACACGGGCGCGCCAGCGGGGGCCTGCCACATGTGGGATCCGGGGGAGCGCGGGTTGAGGATCCGCCAACCACGGGGGTCTTTTTGCAAAAACGGAGGAGGGGCTGACTGGTGGGTCTACAGGGGCCGGGGAGGGACTAGCCGGTGAGCGACGAATACTGCGAAGGGTGTTCTAGCAAAAGCTCCTACGACGCCGACTGATGAACTGAAGGAAACAACCCGCGGTTCAGAACATCGGCCGATCTTGCAAGGTCAAGACTAGGCAATATGCTGCACCAAATCGAGCGTTTAAGAGCTCGATTTAAAGAGGGGAGGTTGATCTACGGGTTTGGTTCGGAAAGCAACACCGTTAGGGCACTGTGGCGGTCGGGATTCGACGATGAACAGGAGGCTGCGGGGAGCGTTGCTGCTGCTGTCTGCCAGAGCGCGGCGCGCGACGCGAGCGGCAAGGCACGGCGCAGCGAGTCGGCGGTAGGAGATGGCGATATACGAAGGAGGGACCATGTCTGGCAGGAGAGGAACTCACCGGCGGCCTACTGGCGCAGATAGCTTGCTCGGGGAGGACTGGATCAGCGTCGGGGCTCGTGTACAGTGAGCTCCTGGCACATGCGGCCACCAGCGTCCTGCAGCTTCTCCGGCGAGCTCCTGGCAGGGGTCATGTACAGGGCGAAGAAGTGGAAGCCGGGGAGTGTCCTAGTGCTCTCGGATCGGCTCGACGTCCACCTGAACGAAGAAGGACACAGGGGGGTCGTGGCTAGGGTTATATGGATGCATGGCCATGGCTATAGCAGGTTCAGGGAGGAAGAAGGGAGGGAGAGAGGGACCTGGGCGCCTCCTGGATGGGATCTGAGGTGGGGTGAGGTGGTGGGATAGAAGAGAGAGGGAAGGAGAGCACATGGCAGGCCTCCCTCTTCTCTGTTTATTCCTTGCTCGAGGGGAAAGGTGAGAGAGGAGGGCAGGTAGGTGGTTGTTGTCTCTCATCTCTCTTGTTTGCTCTCACTACTGCCAACATGAGAGAGAGGGGCCAGTGGGGATCAGGAAAAAGGGTGGTGGTGGCTGATCAAGGGAGAGAGGGATGGGGAGCACATGGGGTGTGATGGCTTATGCACAATAAAAGGAGGGAAGATACTAGGTGTGGAGAAAGAGGAAGGGAGAGAAGAGGGCTAGGCTGGGAGGGTAGAAGGAGTAGGTAGATAGGACTCATACATGTGGCCACGGCTAGGGCATAGGAGGGGTGAGGCTTTGATGAGGATTAGGGATGGAGAGAGAGAGGGATCGGCCAAGCTGGGTGGAAGAGAGGGTGTAAGTGAGAGATTAAAAAGGTGCTCATGTTTTGATGGGGTAGGATAGCTAGGCATTATGGCATGTGGATATGGAAGCCCGCATACATGCATATGAGATAAGTGTAGGGTTTTGCAAGGTGGGTTTGGTTTAAATTCAACCAAACCAAAGAGATCAAGTAAGAGAGAAAAAACATGAGAAGAAACATGTGTGCATGGCCCATGCATTGTAATAAATGCTCCCTCTAGTAGTGAAAACCACTAGAATTGCTCATGGCATTTATCTAAGCAAGAGTCCCAAATTTTTGAATAAGGGCCAACAAAAGAAAATAGAGCTTGTCTACCACATGGACTAAATAAAAGATCATGCATGAATATAAGGTGGCCAAGCTTGTGTGTATGAGCCACTAGGCATAATATGGCCAAAGTTATATTCATACATGAGCATTTATTCAAATTCAAACCATATGTAAGCTTGACAAGGATTCCACCCACATAGCATGCAAAGGTGGCTATATGTCTCACCACATATCAACAATGTGAAAACATCATGAGGCATATATCGGAGCATGTGGAATTAGAAGTGGATCCATCCCAGCCCACATGAGCTAGAGGTTAACCCAAATAAAATCCAAAGCTCACATATAGTTGGATGGTGGGAATATGGGGTGGTGACAAGAAAAGGTGGTGGAGTTAATAAAAGATATACCCCAACTCAACTTGGGCATCAAGCATTTATCAAGAACCAAATACAATATATCAAGAGACAAATACAATTAATAATGCATATGAGATAAGAACCAAATGAAAAGGGTTTTATATGATGCTCAAATGCAAGGTGGCATGATGACATGAGCATGATATAATTATGATGCAACAATTATATGTAGGAAGTAGCATATATATAGACTAGGCTAGTAGCATTGCAATTGTTAGACAATTAGGATGCTACACGTTGCAGAGGAGGAGAAGTACCCGTCGATTTCGTCCACCACAGCCCCTGTCGCGACCTCGCCTGAGTCCGCCGTCGTCGTCCAGTTCGTTTGCCCGCATCGCTGCACTAGCTGGAGCCCTGGTATGCACCCACCGTACCCCCATTGACCGCGGTAGGGTTCAGTCTCGCCGGCGATGTGTCCGTCGTCGACGATGACTGTGAGCCGTTAGATTTAGCTCTAACCGTGTGGTCCTTATCGCCCCGTACCGCTTCGGGTTTTATGTGCCGCTGACGTGTGGACCCCCCCTTGTAAGTTGCCCTCTGCTGCTGGCGTCCTTTGGGCCCATTTAGTTTCCTTGTTGACCCGATGAATTCAAATATGTGTTTTTCTATTTTAATTAAAACTTAGTTCTATCCACTAGTTTAAAAAATCATTCAAGAGAGTTATACGAATCCAAATGGAGTGATTCTATTTTTTTTGGAAAGCTAATTAAAAACTCTATCCAAGCTTGTTGGATTTAAATCATTTAGAGTTAGAGATCTCTCCTAGTAAAAATAACAAGACAGAAGCTTTTGAACATTCAAACATTTTTATAAAATCAACCATAGTAGCTTTTGAGTTGATTCCAACTCTCAAAAATCACATTTAACCATACCTATCTGAATATGTAATAATATTGAGGTTTGCATGTAGTGAATTTGGACTAGTACCAAAATAATGCAATATAGGCATTTCTAGTCACTTTAAATCATTAATTATTATCCTTGAACTTATTAAAATGTGATCCAACATTTAAATCACATTCCCATATGTTAGAATATGTGGTGATGACATGTGTCCACGTGATCCCATGTTTTAATTGGAGAATATTAAATCTTAGTTAATTTCAATGAGTAGAAATTACTTTTCTCAAATAAAATAAATGAAGCTAGTTCATTAAACCTTGTGATGTTTGTGATGATACTAGATCATCAAATGTGTGCCTTAGTGTGCTAAGTAGACTAGTTAAGTATTGTTTGGTGATTGTGTATCCCGTATGTATTTATAGACGGTAGTACCGACCAAGCTTTCGAGGAGGAGGAGTTCTACCAATAAGAGGAGGAAGAGAATTTCAACCAGTACACCAACCAAGGCAAGCTATTATTGGCAAGCTAACACTTGCAAGTTTGATACCAAGCAAGCCATCATTAACAATGCAAGATAACCCTTGCAAGCTATTGTTAGCAAGTAGACTTAAGCTAGATAACCTAAGAAAATGCATTAGGCATGCTTTGGTTATCCCTTTTGACTTATACCTACTCCAAGTTTTATTTACAAGCTTTACTTTCTTTACTTTACCAAAATTCCTTTACTTGTTTAAAGGTAGCATAAAGAGTATAAAACTTGACCTATCTAGTTAGACTTAGATATCATTCTATGGCATGAGATTGAGATTAGCATCCCACCTTAGTTAACACTCTTAACTTAGTAGTTTAGAGCTAAACCAAAACTTGATTCACTCTAGATGGGAATACTTGGTGAACATGATTTGTGAAAACCATGGAATGATGAGTCATTCTATTGATATGTTTTGACATGTGTGGAGAAACACAAATGGTTTATGATGATGAAAATGTTAAGGCATGAGCCTTAGCCCTTTCATAAAAACTGATGGTTGGGTTTATATGTGATACCATTCCAATTTTACCGTACAACCACAATACCTTAATTGGGTAAGGCTTAGCCAGAAGTTTATATGCATTAGTATTAGTTCCCTCGCGGGAGAGGTTTGAGTTGAGGCTACCTCTCGATGTTGTCCACCTATGTAGTGCCTAGGATGACAGATGGTCATGGCTGGGAGGCCATGCTCATAGGAGAGGTGCTTATACTAGATTGTGTAAAGGAAAGGTTATGTTTGATTATCTGCATACTACGTATGATGATTCAGGGTTATCCCTGACAGATGTATCGAATCTTGTGGTGAAAGTGTACCACCTATGCAGAGTGTCAAACTATTCGAATAGCCGCATCCGCGGTTATGGACAGTTGGAGTGGCCATACTGTTCCGTTGTCAGTTGTTTGCAAAACAACTTATGAAATGAATTGTGACATGACTTGACCACAATAGAGTTGTGACTATGACAACTAAGTTCCCACTTAGGTGTTTTCAAACTTTATTTTATCTTTCTTTGTTTCTGAACTCCGCTTAGATTTCAAACTTAACTTTACAAATAGATTTAGAGTTAGCAGTTCATACTAGAACTATCGTATTTATTAGTGGTAGTTTGCGAGTACTTAAAGAGTACTCATGGCTTTGTCCCTGGCTATTCCTATGGCCAGACTATGAGGAGGACTACCCTGAAGGAGGACAGCAGGACGGCTATGACAACTAGGATCATCTCCCATCATCAGCATTGCTTGTGACTCTAAAGATGGACCCCACCGCTACGCTATTTATTCCGCTACTTGATTGTACTAAGACTAGATCATGAGATCCTTTATTTGTGTAAGACCTTATTATGGTTTGTAATGGATCATGTACTATGATATCCAATCTATTATGTCTCGCAAAAATGGCAATCCTGGGATTGCGAGGTATGTCATAACATGCATCTGGGATTAAATATCCGGGTGTTGACAGAACCCACAAAAATTGACCAATGATGATATCCTCACCTCATACTCCTCCAATTCCCATGCCGTGGACCTTACGCGGCTGACGGACATGACAATCTCCGTGCTGTGCCCGTCAATCTGGCCGATGCCGATGACATTTGTTCTCCGCGAGCACCCTACATGCCCCGGCTTAGACTGGTCCCATTGTTTGACGTTGTAGAGGACTGTGAGCACCTCGATCAAGTGGGTGGGTTTGAGGTGCCGATACAATGTTAATTTGTTGCGACCTAGTTGCATCCTGGCTCCGTGGAGATAAATAGGTTGTGGATGCAGGAGATCATGTGGGCTTAGAATTCGTTGAAGGAGATAACTTGTGAGCAGTTGTAGTTCGGGTAGTTGTAACCTTCTCCGTCGATGACTTGGCGGTGTAGCTCCTTGGAGCATGTGGCTAGCCGAACGATGCTTTTAGCATCAAGACACTCAGCGATTTGGTTGACGATGTCCTCGCTGACCTTGCTAAAGCCGCTGCACTGCCGTCTCTCCCTCGAACCTCTCCAAATTTTGTACATACGATCCGCCATCACGTCGAGGAGGATTGGGGGCGAGGGCAGATCTATATAGAACTGTTTGGGTTTTTTTGGAGGAGAGGGGTGGTGGTCTGGAAGGAGAGATGCCCCGGGCGAGATGGCGAGGAAAATGTGTGATCCACACAATGGAGAGGATCCCAAATACGGCCAGGCGGTGTCGATGAGATGGGAAAGATGGGGTGGCTCTTTGGAAGAGGTTTTTTCTTTTCTTGTAATAAATTAACCATGTCACCTCCTGGCGTAGTATAGTCTCATCACATCGGTTTGACTAGACACATTATTTATTTACAGGTTCTACTATAGTACCGTTTGCATAAGTAGGAGTAGTAGGTAGGAGTATTACTCTACCTCTGTCCCGAGGAATAAGGCATCCTTGTTTTGCGTGTTTTTCTTTGACCAAGATTTACTCTAAATATATAGTATAAAGAATGTTTGTAAAAATTAGTATTATTGGAAAGTTTAACTCTACCTCCAATAGTACTAATTTTACACAAATTAATCAAGTGTATTAGTTACTCTATTTATTCGGTCAAATTTTATACAATGTAATCAAGTATGTATCTTCTCGGCACCCGCGTGCACACCTACTAGTTGATCTCTCCCTCGTTCGGAGTGTGGCGCTTAGCACATGTGCCATGGTTAGGGTTGCGAGCGGGATCCCGTGAAAGCCCTGCCTCTAGTTCATTTGAAGTTTCTATAGGAGTACTTCAAAATGAACTAGAAGCGAAACTTCCATGGGATGCCGCTTTCAACTCTAACATTGGTACAACGGCTCTTTGTCTATATATCGTGTGTTCATCAGCTACGTTGTGTTGGTGTGCATAGGAAGGAACCACTTTGGGCGTTGGGTTGGGGCAGCGGCAAAAAAAGTAGTCACGGATCAAACTTTTCGGGTTTCGATTTTTTCACTTGCTTGATCCCAAAAATCGCATGGAAGGTTATTACAAGGATAAACACTCACAACACTAGAGAAGGGATATTGTACTCGGTATGTATATATAAATATATACACATCCCATCGCATTCGATGCACTTCATTAGCAAGATCTGGCAAAAGTGAGCACCGCACTGATTTCCTTTTTGTTAAGCAAGTTGTTGTTCTAGTACAAACGGTATGGCTCAGCTAGTGGGTAGAGAAGGAGAGCTAGTCCCGACTAATTTCCATGCTTATTTTCAGGCCCATTTGTACTAAAACAAGGGTTAGGTGTAATTTTCTCATTTCTGAGGTCCTTGATGTAACATGTACACTTCCTCTAACCATGTTAAGTTGCTAACCGAAGTATCTCGCTCCTTCTAGGCCAAACCTAGTTGAAAAGACGTGCCACCACACCACATTTCAGACAAAGTGGACCATGCTTTCTTATAACTTCCTTGTTTTAGAGTTTTTGAATCTTTCTAGCTACGTAACTTCCTCCACTTAGAGGACTTTATGCCGATTTAACGAAATTATGTCAGATATGAACTACTCCCTCCGATCGATATTACTTGTCGCAGAAATGGATGTATCTGGACATGTTTTAGTGTAGACACATCCAATCTAGGGACAACTAATATGAATCAGAGGGAGTACTAGTATGCATGATAGGTTCCTCTTGAATTTTACAGATATCGTTTGTTGGTACCAATGTCGTCAATATATCGAGAACCATCGCGAGATTTTAAAAATTCAACTAACTTCATACTAAGAATATGCATGCCTTCGAATTTGATAATGTTTTGAAGACATTGAAATAAAACAAATAGTAAACCAAATACTATCATGTGGCGTCCTCTTATGCGTATTGCTCGCGATAAAAAATCAGAAATTTGTGCTTGGCACTTCTTTTCAAAACAAAAAACGACTATGTTGCTTCACAATTTCCATACCACTATATAGTGTACGAATAACTTCAAACATCGGAAGTTGGATATAGATTGGCAAAACCCGACATTGTTGACCATTGGATCTCTTTCAGTACATTTAATTATGTCATGTCTAGCATATAGAAGATCCCATTATTGTTGGCCTCTAGCACCATGAATATACTATGGACAGAAAGTACAGAGAACATAGTTTTGAATGCCACAAGCCAAATTTCCAGATATAGTAGACAATGTTTTATGTATGATTCCCAAGTTTTATGAATTTTCAAAGCTTCTGAGCTAACTCGAACCACTCAAATGACTATGTTTGTATTAACAAAATCATGTCATATTTGAACTAGAAGCTCTAGAAAGTGGTAGATTTCTATCGAAGTTCTACAAAAAGCTTTTGGTGGTACGCATCAGGTAGTTAATATATCGAAAACAATCGAGAGTTTTGACAAATGCAAATTCCTCCTAAGAATTTGTATCTTGACAATTTTGAACCCGTTTTGAATCAATCACATGTAATAAAGAAAAACAGAAAAAAAAATATTTACGCATGGCATCCTATCACGTCACGTGTACAGCCTGCCAAGAAATTGATAATCATGGGATTTGACAACTTCTAGAAACCAGCCCTATGATATTTTCCCACCATGTATGAATATTATGAGGTTTAAACAATGATGACCTAAAAAGGTCATGGCCATATCGACATCATAGTTAATAAACTGTTCCCACATTAATTTGGTATATGAGTGCATCTTGGCGTAGTAGGAAATGTTGTCTATGGGAGTCTCAACATTAAGCATGTTTGATTCGCAGGATAGAAAAAACAAAGGAATAGGGAAAACACAGTATTATTAGAATATCATGTCCAGTTGAATCCTACAAGATTTATGGAGCCTACAAGAATTTTTCTTAAAGAAGTGTTTGATTCACAGGAAAGTAAAGGAATTGCAACATGAGGCTGAGGTAGATTGTTCTTAAAATTTGATGGAAGGCATGTGCATGGCGTCCTTTTGCATGTATCACATGCCATGCAAAATGATAAACTTGTGTTTTGACAAATTTTCAAAAACCAGGTTCACAAAATTATCCTGCAATGCGTATGAATAGGTTTCTAGTCGAATGACCAAGGTCAATGCCATATCCTGTGATCCACATCATAGTTAATGGTAATTTCCCCATATTATGTAGATTGGTACATCTTGGCATTATTGTAAAATATATGTTGCCAAGGGGAGTTTCCAAGAAGTATTATGAAAAGAGATGATCTAAAATTTCCAAGTGATAGGATTTTTTTTGCGAAAACTAGAACGTTGTTTTCCGCAAAGCAAATAGTAGTACTAGGAAAATGAAGGATCAAAATGGAGGGGGAAACGAAGAGATACTGTAGAAGAGATTATGGGGTTAGAGAAGGCAGTCTAAGAGGGCTTCAGCGAAGAGGCGTTGAACACGGTTCGATGTCAAAGCAAAGTTATGAAAAAAGAGATAGAAACAGAGCCACCGTAGTACCATGGCACACGTGCGCAGCGCCACACTATGGACGAGGGAGATATCAGCTAGAGGATGGGCGTGATGCAACAAAGGAGAGAGTAGTATACAATTTATTTTCCTTGCATAGAGGAGGAGTACCACACTATAAGGCTACAGGAGTGAGCACCACGCCGATTTTCTTTGTTAAGCAAGTACAAGTGACCTCATAAAAATGAAAATTGCATCCAAGTCCATGCATTTAGCACAAGGACACTGAAACTTAGCAATGAAGTGTGTGTTTTGAGGTTTGCGCATACTAGCGTTCAACATGCTAAAGTAGAATCTTTCTAGATGCTAAGAATGGAAAAGAAGATCCAATGGTTAGCAACATTTGGATTTGCCTGTCTTGATCAAACATTCATTGTTCTGTACACTATGCAGGGGTATATATGGTATTGTGAGAGATAAGAGACAAGATAAAGATAAGATAAGAAGTATTGTGAATGGCCGATATAACTTTAGGTCTCGTAGGAGCGAGGTGCTCGAGAGTTAACACGGTCAGTGGAAGTACATGTTACATCAAGGACCTCATAAAAAATAAAAAATTACATCCAAGTCCATGCATGTAGAATAAGGACCCTGAAACTAAGCAATGAAGTGTGTGTTTTGAGGTTTGCGCATACTAGCGTTCATCGTGCTAAAGACTTTCAGTAGAATCTTTCTAGATGCTAAGAGTGGAAAAGAAGATCCAATGGTTGTTAGCAATGTTTGGATTTGCCAGTCTTGATCAAACGGTAAATGGTTCATACACTCTATAGTGATGGTATGATATTGTAAGAGATAAGAGAAGATAAAGATAAGAAGTATTACGAATGGTCGATCTAATGGTAGGTGTCGTAGGAGCGAGGTGCTTGAGAGTTAACACGGTCGGTGGAAGTACAAGTTACATCAAGGACCTCATGAATATGATAATTATTGCATCCAAGTCCATGCATTTATTAGCACAAGGACCCTGAAAACTAAGCAATGGAGTTTGTGTATTGAGGGTTGCGCATACTAGCGTTTATCGTGCTCAAGTAGAGTCTTTCTAGATGCTAAGAATGGAAAGGAAGATCCAGAAGTTGGAAATGTTTGGATTTGCTAGTCTTGATCCAACGGTCAATGTTCAAAGTAACTTAGTCAACTATGCAGTGATTTATTGTAATGTAAGAGATAAGACACGATAAAGAGAAGATAAGAAGTACTACGAATGGCCTACCAAATGGTAGGTCTCGTAGGAGAGAGGTGCTTGAGAGTTAACACGGTCGGTGGAAGTACAAGTTGCATCAAGGACCTCATAAAAATTAAAATTGCATCCAATTCGATGCATTTATTAGCACAAGGACCCTAAAAACTGAGCAATGGAGTTTGTGTTTTTAGGTTTGTGCATAGTAGTGTTCATCGTGCTAAAGTAGAATCTTTCTAGATGCTAAGAATGGAAAATAAGATCAAGAGGCTGGCAATGTTTGGATTTGCTAGTCTTGATACAACGGTCAATGTTCAAAGAAAATTCATACACTATGGAGTGGTTTATTGTATTGTAAGAGATAAGACATGATAAAGAGAAGATAAGAAGTATTGCGAATGGCCTATCAAATGGTAGGTCTCGTAGGAGAGAGGTGCTTGAGAGTTAACACGGTCGGTGGAAGTACAAGTTACATCAAAGACCTCATAAAAATGAAAATTGCATCCAAGTCCATGCATTTATTAGCACATGGACCCTAAAAACTGAGTAATGGAATTTGTGTTTTCAGGTTTGTGCATACTAGCATTCATCATGCTAAAGTAGAATCTTTCTAGATGCTAAGAATGGAAAAGAAGATCAAGAGGTTGGAAATGTTTGGATTTGCTAGTCATGATCCAACGGTTAATGTTCAAAGTTAATCCTTACACTATGCAGTGGTTTACTGTATTGTGAGAGATAAGACATGATAAAGAGAAGATAAGAAGTACTGCGAATGGCCTATAAAATGGTAGGTATCATAGGAGAGAGGTGCTTGAGAGTTAACATGGTCGGTGGAAGTACAAGTTACATCAAAGACCTCATAAAAATTAAAATTGCATCCAAGTCGATGCATTTATTAGCACAGGGACCCTAAAAACTGAGTAATGGAATTTGTGTTTTCAGGTTTGTGCATACTGGCGTTCATCATGCTAAAGTAGAATCTTTCTAGATGCTAAGAATGGAAAAGAAGATCAAGAGGTTGGAAATGTTTGGATTTGCTAGTCATGATCCAACGGTTAATGTTCAAAGTTAATCCGTACACTATCGTTAGTTTCTTGTATTGTGAGAGATGAGACATGATAAAGAGAAGATAAGAAGTACTGCGAATGGCCTATAAAATGGTAGGTATCGTAAGAGAGAGGTGCTTGAGAGTTAACACGGTCGGTGGAAGTACAAGTTACATCAAAGACCTCATAAAAATTAAAATTGCATCCAAGTCCATGCATTTATTAGCACAGGGACCCTAAAAACTGAGTAATGGAATTTGTGTTTTCAGGTTTGTGCATACTGGCGTTCATCATGCTAAAGTAGAATCTTTCTAGATGCTAAGAATGGAAAAGAAGATCAAGAGGTTGGAAATGTTTGGATTTGCTAGTCATGATCCAACGGTTAATGTTCAAAGTTAATCCGTACACTATGTAGTGGTTTACTGTATTGTGAGAGATGAGACATGATAAAGAGAAGATAAGAAGTACTGCGAATGGCCTATAAAATGGTAGGTATTGTAGGAGAGAGGTGCTTGAGAGTTAACACGGTCGGTGGAAGTACAAGTTACATCAAAGACCTCATAAAAATTAAAATTGCATCCAAGTCCATGCATTTATTAGCACAGGGACCCTGAAAACTAAGTAATGGAGTTTTGCGCATACTAGTGTTCATCGTGCTAAAGTAGAATCTTTCTAGATGCTAAGAATTTAAAAGAAGATCAAGAGGTTGGCAATGTTTGGATTTGCTAGTCTTGATCCAATGGTCAATGTTCAAAGTTAATCCGTACACTATGTAGTTGTTTATTGTATTGTATTGCAAGAGATAAGACACGATAAAGATAAGATAAGAAGAACAGTACTGCGAATGGCCGATCTTTTCAATAACCTTCCCTCCCGATGTTTGGGAAGCAAGTGAATATTTTGAAAACCGGAAAACTTTGAATTTTTGTGCTGCCAAAGACCAAAGTGGTTTCCTTCCTACGTACTCCTCGTCCCTACTCCACACCAATGCGCGGATGTCGAACACGCTAGAGACACAGAGCCGCCGTACCAAGGCACACGTGTGTAGTGCCACGTTGTGGACGAGGGGAGTGAGGTTAGCCGGACTAGTGCGTGAGGGGAAAGGGGAGGAGAGATGGATCATAGGGAAGGAGAGACAAACCACATGATTTTTTTGGCATGCATAGGTCTTGAAATTTACTACTCCACTAGTAGAGTGTAGTACACTATAAGGTCACAGGAGTACCTGGTGTCAGAAACCCATCATAACTTTGCTCTGACATGGAACCGCCTTCAACTTCTCTTCGCTGCTTCCCTCTGCCCCTGCCAACATTTTATTCTCTCAGCATGTACAGTGCATGGACAGAGGTGATCATATGTCTAAGCAAAGAAATATACTACTCCTGCATTGTGTAAAAAAGCACACCTTAATAAGGCCTACTATGTGGCATTCGCTAAGGTTCACCTTATACATAGTGGAAAAAATAAAGTTATCTTTAAGCCTAAGGTGCACCTCAAGCTTGTGGGTTACCCATAAAGAATAGAAATATCATTTTCCTACTCTCCCTATTTCATGTGATCATTTTCAAAACGGGTTTAGAAATTTCAAGATCCAAAATCTTTTTTTTGAGGAAGATGCAAAATCTTAGCTAGAGGTCGAACCAATCATCATCAATTGAGAATGTTCTTTCCTTGTAGTTGGACACTCACACCAATGACACTTCTTTTACAAGAATATATGCACCTATCTACCTTCGAAAAGACAATTAATTTAAGAGCAATCTATCACGCTTACTTGTAGCTCAAGTTTGACCTAATTTTGTTAAACGGTCAAGATGCAAAATCTTGTAAGAAGTTGAACCTGTTGTGGACGAGGAAGAGACAAGCCGGACTGTGCACCCACGGCTGTAGAGAAGAAATCGATGGAGGATGGATGGTGAGAGCCATTGAAGGAGAGATAAAATGCAACTTGTTTTGCGTGCATATAATAGTAGTAGGTCCATACATATACTACTATTGGAGTGTACCCTGTACCTCATGTCAGTAGCCCATCATAGCTTTGCTCTGACATTGCACCGCCTTCAAGTCCTCTTCTGTGTTGATCTTGTGCTGCCTTTTTTTTAAGTCTCGTGCTGCCTCCCTCTTATTCTCTACTTGTGTTGCTCAGGTTTGACCAAATTTCGTTAAATTGTCAAGATGGAAAATCTAATCAAGAAGTTAAACCTGTTGTCCAAATGCTCGTGGTTTGAGGTTTGCGCATACTAGCATTCATTGTGCTAAATTAGAATGTTTCTAAATGCTAGGAATGGAAAAGAAGATCTAGCGGTTGGCAATGTTTGGAATTGCTAGTCTTGATCCAACGGTCAATGTTCAAAGTTAATCCGTACACTATGTAGTGGTTTATTGTATTGTAAGAGATAAGACATGATAAAGAGAAGATAAGAAGTACAGCGAATGGCCTATCAAATGGTAGGTCTCGTAGGAGAGAGGTGCTTGAGAGTTAACATGGTCGGTGGAAGAACAAGTTACATCAAGGACTTCATTAAAATGAAAATTGCGTCCAAGTCCATGCATATATTATAACAAGGACCCTAAAAACTAAGCAATGGAGTTCGTGTTTTGAGGTTTGCGCGTACTAGCGTTCATCATGCTAAAGTAGAATTTTTCTAGATGCTAAGAATGGAAAAGAAGATCCAGCGGTTGGCAATGTTTGGATTTGCTAGTCTTGATCCAACGGTCAATGTTCAAAGTTAATTTGTACACTATGCAGTGATTTATTGTTGTAAGAGATAAGACACGATAAAGAGAAGATAAGAAGTACTGCGAATGGCCTACCAAATGGTAGGTCTCGTTGGAGAGAGGTGCTTGAGATGAGTTAACAAGGTCGGTGAAAGTACAAGTTACATCAAGTACCTCATAAAAATGAAAACTACATCCAAGTCCAAGCATTTATTAGCACAAGGACCCTGAAAATTGAACAATAGAGTTTGTGTTTTTAGGTTTGCGCATACTAGCGTTCATCGTGCTAAAGTAGAATCTTTCTAGATGCTAAGAATGGAAAAGAAGATCCATCGGTTGGCAATGTTTGGATTTGCTAGTCTTGATCCAAAGGTCAATGTTCAAAGTTAATCCATACACTTTGCAGTGGTTTATTGTATTGTAAGAAATAAGACACGGTAAAGAGAAGATAAGAAGTATTGCGAATGGCCTATCAAATGGTAGGTCTCATAGGAGAGAGGTGCTTGAGAGTTAACACGGTCCGTGGAAGTACAAGTTACATCCTGGACCTCATAAAAATTAAAATTACATCCAAGTCCATGCATTTATTAGAACAAGGACCCTAAAGACTGAGCAATGGAGTTTGTGTTTTTAGGTTTGCGCATATTAGTGTTCATTGTGCTAAAGTAGAATCTTTCTAGATGCTAAGAATGGAAAATAAGATCAAGAGGTTGGCAATGTTTGGATTTGCTAGTCTTGATCCAACGGTCAATGTTCAAAGTTAATCTGTACACTATGAAGTGGTTTATTGCATTGTAAGAGATAAGACACGATAAAGAGAAGATAAGAAGTACTGCGAATGGCCTATCAAATGGTAGGTCTCGTAGGAGAGAGGTGCTTGAGAGTTAACATGGTCGGTGGAAGTACAAGTTACATCAAAGACTTCATAAAAATGAAAATTGCATCCAAGTCCATGCATTTATTAGCACAGGGGCCTTGAAAACTGAGTAATGGAGTTTGTGTTTTTAGGTTTTTGCATGCTAGTGTTCATCGTGCTAAAGTAGAATCTTTCTAGATGCTAAGACTGGAAAAGAAGATCAAGAGGTTGGAAATGTTTGGATTTGCTAGTCTTGATCGAACGTTCAATGTTCAAAGTTAATCCGTACACTATGAAGTGGTTTACTGTATTGTAAGAGATAAGACACGATAAATAGAAGATAAGAAGTACTGCGAATGGCCTATCAAATGGTAGGTATCACAGGAGAGAGGTGCTTGAGAGTTAACACGGTCGGTGGAAGTACAAGTTGCATCAAAGACCTCATAAAAACTAAAATTGCATCCAAGTTCATGCATTTATTAGCAAAGGGACCATGAAAACTGAGTAATGAAGTTTGTGTTTTTAGGTTTGCGCATACTAGCATTCGTCGTGCTAAAGTAGAATCTTTCTAGATGCTAAGAATGTAAAAGAAGATCCATCGGTTGGCAATGTTTGGATTTGCTAGTCTTGATCCAAAGGTCAATGTTCAAAGTTAATCCATACACTGTGTAGTGGTTTATTGTATTGTAAGAAATAAGACACGATAAAGGAAAGATAAGAAATATTGCGAATGGCCTATCAAATGGTAGGTATCGTAGGAGAGAGGTGCTTGAGACTTAACACGGTCCGTGGAAGTACAAGTTACATCATGGACCTCATAAAAATTAAAATTGCATCCAAGTCCAGGCATTTATTAGCACAAGGAACCTAAAAACTGACCAATGGAGTTTGTGTTTTTAGGTTTGCACATAGTACTGTTCATCGTGCTAAAGTCGAATCTTTCTAGATGCTAAGAATGGAAAATAAGATCAAGAGGTTGGCAATGTTTGGATTTGCTAGTCTTGATCCAACGGTCATTGTTCAAAGTTAATTTGTACACTATGAAGTGGTTTATTGTATTGTAAGAGATAAGGCACGATAAAGAGAAGATAAGAAGTACTACGAATGGCATATCAAATGGTAGGTCTCGTAGGAGAGAGGTGCTTGAGAGTTAACATGGTCGGTGGAAGTACAAGTTACATCAAAGACCTCATAAAAATGAAAATTGCGTCCAAGTCCATGTATTTATTAGCACCGGGACCTTGAAAACTGAGTAATGGAGTTTGTGTTTTTCGGTTTTTGCATACTAGTGTTCATCGTGCTAAAGTAGAATCTTTCTAGATGCTAAGACTAGAAAAGAAGATCAAGAGGTTATAAATGTTTGGATTAGCTAGTCTTGATCCAACGGCCAATGTTCAAAGTTAATCCGTACACTATGCAGTGGTTTACTGTATTGTAAGAGATAAGACATGATAAATAGAAGATAAGAAGTACTGCGAATGGCCTATCAAATGCTAGGTATCATAGGAGAGAGGTGCTTGAGAGTTAACACGGTCGGTGGAAGTACAAGTTACATCAAAGACCTCACAAAAATTAAAATTGCATCCAAGTCCATGCATTTATTAGCACAGGGACCCTGAAAACTTAGTAATGGAGTTTGTGTTTTTAGGTTTGCGCATACTAGCATTCAGCATGCTAAAGTAGAATCTTTCTAGATGCTAAGAATGTAAAAGAAGATCCATCGGTTGGCAATGTTTGGATTTGCTAGTCTTGATCCAAAGTTCAATGTTCAAAGTTAATCCATACACTGTGTAGTGGTTTATTTTATTGTAAGAAATAAGACACGATAAAGAGAAGATAAGAAGTATTGTGAATGGCATATCAAATGGTAGGTCTCGTAGGAGAGAGGTGCTTGAGAGTTAACACGGTCCGTGGAAGTACAAGTTACATCTTGGACCTCATAAAAATTAAAATTACATCCAAGTCCATGCATTTATTAGCACAAGGACCCTAAAAACTGAGCAATGGAGTTGGTGTTTTTAGGTTTTCGCATAGTAGTGTTCATCGTGCTAAAGTAGAATCTTTCTAGATGCTAAGACTGGAAAAGAAGATCAAGAGGTTGGAAATATTTGGATTTGCTAGTCTTGATCCAACTGTCAATGTTCAAAGTTAATCCGTACACTATGCAGTGGTTTACTATATTGTAAGACATAAGACACGATAAATAGAAGATAAGAAGTACTGTGAATGGTCTGTCAAATGGTAGGTATCGCAGGAGATAGGTGATTGAGAGTTAACACGGTCGGGGGAAGGACAAGTTACATCAAAGACCTCATAAAAATTAAAATTTCATCCAAGTCCATGCATTTATTAGAACAGGGACCCTGAAACTGAGTAATGGAGTTTGTGTTTTTAGGTTTCCGCATACTAGCATTCATCGTGCTAAAGTAGAATCTTTCTATATGCTAAGAATGTAAAAGAAGATCCATCGGTTGGCAATGTTTGGATTTGCTAGTCTTGATCCAAAGGTCAAGGTTCAAAGTTAATTTATACAGTATGTAGTGGTTTATTGTATTGTAAGAAATAAGACACGATAAATATAAGATAAGAAGTATTGAGAATGGCCTATCAAATGGTAGGTCTCGTAGGAGAGAGGTGCTTGAGAGTTAACACTGTCCGTGGAAGTACAAGTTACATCTTGGAACTCATAAAAATTAAAATTGCATCCAAGTCCATGCATTTATTAGCACAAGGACCCTAAAAATTGACCAATGGAGTTTGTGTTTTTAGGTTTGCGCATAGTAGTGTTCATCGTGCTAAAGTAGAATCTTTCTAGATTATAAGAATGGAAAAGAAGATCAAGAGGTTAGCAATGTTTGGATTTGATAGTCTTGATCCAACGGTCAATGTTCAATGCTAATCCATACACTATGGAGTGGTTTATTGTATTGTAAGAGATAAGACACGATAAAGAGAAGATAAGAAGTATTGCGAATGGCCTATCAAATGGTAGGTCTCGTAGGAGAGAGGTGCTTGAGAGTTAACACTATCCGTGGAAGTACAAGTTACATCTTGGAACTCATAAAAATTAAAATTGCATCCAAGTCCATGCATTTATTAGCACAAGGACCCTAAAAACTGACCAATGGAGTTTGTGTTTTTAGGTTTGCGCATAGTAGTGTTCATCGTGCTAAAGTAGAATCTTTCTGGATTATAAGAATGGAAAAGAAGATCAAAAGGTTGGCAATGTTTGGATTTGCTAGTCTTGATCCAACGGTCAATGTTCAATGCTAATCCATACACTATGGAGTGGTTTATTGTATTGTAAGAGATAAGACACGATAAAGAGAAGATAAGAACTATTGCGAATGGCCTATCAAATGGTAGGTCTCGTAGGAGAGAGGTGGTTGAGAATTAACACGGTCGGTGGAAGTACAAGTTACATCAAAGACCTCATAAAATGAAAATTGCATCCAAGTCCATTCATTTATTAGCAAAGGGACCCTAAAAACTGAGTAATGGAGTTTGTGTTTTTAGGTTTGCGCATACAAGCGTTCATCATGCTAACGTAGAATCTTTCTAGATGCTAAGAATGGAAAAGAAGAACCAGCGGTTGGCAATGTTTGGAATTGCTAGTCTTGATCCAACGGTCAATGTTCAAAGTTAATCCGTACACTATGCAGTGGTTTATTGTATTGTAAAGATAAGACACGATAAAGAGAAGATAAAAAGTACAGCGAATGGCCTATCAAATGGTAGGTCTTGTACGAGAGAGGTGCTTGAGAGTTAACATGGTGGGTGGAAGAACAAGTTACATCAAGGACTTCATTAAAATGAAAATTGCATCCAAGTCCAAGCATTTATCAGCACAAGGACCCTAAAAAACTGAACAATAGAGTTTGTGTTTTTAGGTTTGCACACAGTAGTGTTCATCGTGCTAAAGTAGAATCTTTCTAGATGCTAAGAATGGAAAAGAAGATCAAGAGGTTGGCAATGTTTGGATTTGCTAGTCTTGATCCAATGGTCAATGTTCAAAGTTAATCCGTACACTATCCAGTGGTTTATTATATTGTAAGAGATAAGACACCATAAAGAGAAGATAAGAAATACTGTGAATGTACTATCAAATGGTAGGCCTCGTAGGAGAGAGGTGCTTGAGTTAACACGGTCGGTGGAAGTACAAGTTACATCAAATACGTCATAAAAATTAAAATTGCATCCAAGTCCATGCATTTATTAGCAAAGGGACCCTGAAAACTGAGTAATGGAGTTTGTGTTTTTAGGTTTGCACATACTAGCGTTCATCGTGCTAAAGTAGAATCTTTCTAGATGCTAAGAATGTAAAAGAAGACCAAGAGGTTGGCAATGTTTGGATTTGCTAGTCTTGATCCAACGGTCAATTTTCAAAGTTAATCCGTACACTATGTTGTGGTTTATTGTATTGTAGTGCAAGAGATAAGACACGATAAAGATAAGATAAGATGTATAGTACTACAAATGGCTGATCTTTTGAATAACCTTCCCTCCCGATGTTTGGGAAGCAAGTGAAAATTTTGAAAACCAGAAAACTTTGAATGTTTTTTCCGCCAAGGACCAAAGTGGTTTCCTTCCTATGTACTCCTCGTCCCTAGTCCACACCAACACGCGGCTGCCGAACACGCCCGAGAAATAGAGCCTCCATACCAAGGCACACGTGCACAACGCCACACTGTGGACGAGGGGAGAGAGATTAGCCGGACCGGTGCGCGAGGGGAAAGGAGAGGAGAGATGGAGCACAGGGAAGGAGAGAGAAAACACGCGATTTTTTTGCGTGCATAGGTCATGAAATTTAATACTCCACTAGTAGAGTGTAGTACACTATAAGGCCGCAGGAGTACCTCGTGTCAAAAACCCATCATAACTTTGCTCTGACATGGAACCGCCTTCAACTTCTTTTCACTGCTGCCCTCTACCCCTGCCAACGATTTATTCTCTTAGCATGTATAGAGCGTGTACAGAGGTGACCATATGTCTAATCAAAGAAATATACTACTCCCGCATTGTGTAAAAAAGCACACCTTAATAAGGCCTACTATGTGGCATCCGCTAAGGTTCACCTTATACATAGTGGAAAAAAATAAAGTTATCTTTAAGCCTAAGGTGCACCTCAAGCTTGTGGGTTGCCCATTGAGAATAGAAATATCATTTTCCCTCTCTCCCTATTTCGTGTGATCGTTTTCAAAACGGGTTCAAAATTTTCAAGATGCAAAATCTTTTTTTTTGAGGAAGATGCAAAATCTTAGCTAGAGGTCGATCCAGTCGTCATCAATTGAGAATTTTCTTTCCTGGTAGTTGGACACTCACACCGACGACACTTCTTTTACAAGAAGAGATGCACCCATCTACCTTTGAAAAGACAATTACTTTAAGAGAAATCTATCATGCTTACTTGTAGCTCAAGTTTGACCTAATTTTGTTAAACTGTCAAGATGCAAAATCTTAGTAAGAAGTTGAACCTGTTGTGGACGAGGAAGAGACAAGCTAGACTGTGCACCCACAGATGTAGAGAAGAAATCACTGGAGGATGGATGGTGAGAGCCAGCGAAGGAGAGAGAAAATGCAACTTGTTTTGCATGCATATAATAGTAGTAGGTCCATACATTTACTACTATTGGAGTGTACCCTGTACCTCGTGTCAGTATCCCATCATAGCTTTTCTCTGACATCGCACCTCCTTCAAGTCCTCTTCTGTGCTGATCTTGCGCTGCCACTTTTTTTGAAAGTCTCGTGCTGCCATTTTTTTGAAAGTCTCGCATTGCCTCCCTCTTATTCTCTACTTGTGTAGCTCAGGTTTGACCAAATTTCGTTAAATTATCAAGATGCAAAATCTGATCAAGAAGTTAAACCTGTTGTCCAAACTCGGTGGTTTAAGGTTTGCGCGTACTAGCGTTCATCGTGCTAAAGTAGAATCTTTCTAGATGCTAACAATGGAAAAGAAGAACCAGCGATTGGCAATGTTTGAAATTGCTAGTCTTGATCCAACGGTCAATGTTCAAAGTTAATATGTATATTATGCAGTGGTTTATTGTATTGTCAGAGATAAGACACAATTAAGAGAAGATAAGAAGTACAGTGAATGGCCTATCAAATGGTAGGTCTCATAGGAGAGAGGTGCTTCAGAGTTAACATGGTCAGTGGAAGTACAAGTTACATCAAGGACTTCATTAAAATGAAAACTGCGTCCAAGTCCACGCATTTATTATAACAAGGACCCTGAAAACTAAGCAATGGAGTTCGTGTTTTGAGGTTTGCGCATACTAGCGTTCATCGTGCTAAAGTAGATTTTTTCTAGATTCTAAGAATGGAAAAGAAGATCCAGCGGTTGGCAATGTTTCGATTTTCTAGTCTTGATCCAACGGTTAATGTTCAATGTTAATTTGTACACTATGCCGTGATTTATTGTATTGTAAGAGATAAGACACGATAAGGAGATGATAAGAAGTACTGCGAATGCCCTACCAAATGGTATGTCTCATTGGAGAGAGGTGCTTGAGATGAGTTAACACGGTCGGTGAAAGTACAAGTTACATCAAGAACCTCATAAAAATGAAAATTTCATCCAAGTCCATGCATTTATTAGCACAAGGACCCTGAAAACTGAACAATAGAGTTTGTGTTTTTAGGTTTGCGCATACTAGCGTTCATCGTGCTAAAGTAGAATCTTTCTAGATGCTAAGAACGGAAAAGAAGATCCATCGGTTTGCAATGTTTGGATTTGCTAGTCTTGATCCAACGGTCAATGTTCAAAGTTAATCCATAGACTGTGCAGTTGTTTATTCTATTGTAAGAAGTAATAGACGATAAAGAGAAGATAAGAATTACTGCGAATGGCATATCAAATGGTAGGTCTCGTAGGAGAGAGGTGCTTGAGAGTTAACACGATCGATGGAAGTACAAGTTAGATCATGGACCTCATAAAAATTAAAATTGCATCCAAGTCCATGCATTTATTAGCACAAGGACCCTGAAAACTGAGCAATGGAATTTGTGTTTTGAGGTTTGCACATACAAGCGTTCATCCTGCTAAAGTAGAATCTTTCTAGATGCTAAGAATGGAAAAGAATATCCAGCAGTTGGTAATGTTTGGATTTGGTAGTCATGATCCAATGGTCAATGTTCAAAGTTAATCTTTACACTATGAAGTGGTTTATTGTATTATACGAGATAAGACACGATAAATAGAAGATTAGAAGTACTATGAATGGCCTACCAAATGGTAGGTCGCGTAGGAGAGAGGTGCTTGACAGTTAACACAGTCCGTGGAAGTACAAGTTACATCAAGGACCTCATAAAAAAGAAAATTGCATCCAAGTCCATGCATTTATTAGCACAAGGACCTTGAAAACTGAGCAATAGAGTTTGTGTATTGACGGTTGCGCATACTAGTGTTCATCGTGCTAAAGTAGAATCTTTCTAGATTCTAAGAATGGAAAAGAAGATCTAGAGGTTGGCAATGTTTGGATTTTCTAGTCTTTATCAAACGGTCAATGTTCAAAGTTAATCAGTACACTATGCAATGATTTATTGTATAGTAAGAGATAAGACACGATAAAGAGAAGATAAGAAGTACTACGAATGGCCTACCAAATGGTAGGTATCGTAGGAGAGAGGTCCTTGAGTGTTAACACGGTCGGTGGAAGTACAATTACATCAAGGACTTCATAAAAATGAAGATTACATCCAAGTCCATGCATTTATTAGCACATTTCCCGGAAACCTGCGCAATGGAGTTTGTGTTTTTAGGTTTGCGCATAGTAGCGTTCATCGTGCTAAAGTAGAATCTTTCTAGATGCTAAGAACGGAAAACAAGATCAAGAGGTTGGCAATGTTTGGATTTGCTAGTCTTGATCCAGTGGTCAATGTTCAACGTTAATCCGTACACTATGTAGTGGTTTATTGAGTTAATCCGTACACTATGTAGTGGTTTATTGTATTGTAAGAGATAAGACACGATAAAGAGAGGATAAGAAGTTTTGTAAATGGCCTATCAAATGGTAGGTCTCGTAGGAGAGAGGTTCTTGAGAGTTAACATGGTCGGTGGAAGAACAAGTTACATCAAGGACTTCATTAAAATGAAAATTACGTCCAAGTCCACGCAGTTATTATAAGAAGGACCCTGAAAACTAAGCAATGGAGTTCGTGTTTTGAGGTTTGCGCATACTAGCGTTCATCGTGCTAAAGTAGATTTTTTCTAGATTCTAAGAATGGAAAAGAAGATCCAGCGGTTGGCAATGTTTCGATTTTCTAGTCTTCATCCAACGGTCAATGTTCAAAGTTAAATTGTACACTATGTAGTGATTTATTGTATTGTGAGATAAGACACGATACAGAGAAGATAAGAAGTACTGCGAATGGTCTACCAAATGGTAGGTCTCGTAGGAGAGAGGTGCTTGAGTGTTAACACGGTCGGTGGAAGTACAAGTTACATCAAGGACCTCATAAAAATGAAGATTACATCCAAGTCAATGCATTTATTAGCACAAGGACCCCGAAAATTGCGCAATAGAGTTTGTGTTTTTAGGTTTGTGCACAGTAGCGTTCATCATGCTAAAGTAGAATCTTTCTAGAGGGTAAGAACGGAAAAGAAGATCAAGAGGTTGGCAATGTTTGGATTTGCTAGTCTTGATCCTACGGTCAATGTTCAAAGTTAATTTGTACACTATGTAGTGGTTTATTGAGTTAATCCGTACACTATGCAGTGGTTTCTTTTATTGTAAGAGATAAGACACGATAAAGAGAGGATAAGAAGATTTGCGAATGGCCTATCAAATGGTAGGTCTCGTAGGAGAGAGGTTCTTGAGAGTTAACATGGTCGGTGGAAGAACAAGTTACATCAAGGACTTTATTAAAATGAAAATTGCGTCCAAGTCCACGCATTTATTATAACAAGGACCCTGAAAACTAAGCAATGGAGTTCGTGTTTTGAGGTTTGCGCATACTAGCATGCATTGTGCTAAAGTAGAATTTTTGTAGATGCTAAAAATGGAAAAGAAGATCTAGCGGTTGGGAATGTTTAGATTTTCTAGTCTTGATCCAACGGTCAATGTTCAAAGCTAATTTGTACACTATGGAGTGATTTATTGTATTGTGACATAAGACACGATAAAGAGAAGATAATAAGTACTGCGAATGGCCTACCAAATGGTAGGTCTCATTGGAGAGAGGTGCTTGAGATGAGTTAACACGGTCGGTGAAAGTACAAGTTACATCAAGGACCACATAAAAATGAAAATTGCATCCAAGTCCATGCATTTATTACCACAGGGACCCTAAAAACTGAACAATAGAGTTTGTGTTTTTAGGTTTGCGCATACTAGCGTTCATCATGCTAAAGTAGAATCTCTGTAGATGCTAAGAATGGAAAACAAGATCCATCGGTTGGCAATGTTTGGATTTGCTAGTCTTGACCCAACGGTCAATGTTCAAAGTTAATCCATACAATGTGCAGTGGTTTATTGTATTGTAAGAAATAAGACACGAAAAAGAGAAGATAAGAAGTATTGTGAATGACCTATCAAATGGTAGGTATCGTAGGAGAGAGGTGCTTGAGAGTAAACACGGTCGGTGGAAGTACAAGTTACATCATGGACCTCATAAAAATTAAAATTGCATCCAAGTCCATGCATTTATTAGCACAAGGACCCGGAAAACTGAGCAATGGAGTTTGTGTTTTGAGGTTTGCACATACTAGCATTCATCATGCTAATGTAGAATCTTTCTAGATGCTAAGAATGGAAAAGAAGATCCAGCGGTTGGCAATGTTTGGATTTGGTAGTCTTGATCCAACGGTCAATGTTCATACTTAATCAGTACACTATGCAGTGATTTATTCTATAGTAAGCGATAAGACACGATAAAGAGAAGATAAGAAGTACTGCGAATGGCCTACCAAATGGTAGGTCTCATAGGAGAGAGGTGCTTGAGAGTTAACTCGGTCGGTGGAAGTACAAGTTACATCAAGGACCATATAAAAATAAAGATTACATCCAAGTCCATGCATTTATTAGCACAATGACCATGAAAACTGCGCAATGGAGTTTGTGTTTTTATGGTTTGCGCATAGTAGCGTTCATCGTGCTAAAGTAGAATCTTTCTAGAGGCTAAGAATGGAAAAGAAGATCAAGAGGTTGGCAATGTTTGGATTTGCTAGTCTTGATCCAACAGTCAATGTTCAAAGTTAATCCGTACACTATGCAGTAGTTTATTGAGTTAATTCGTACACTATGCAGTGGTTTATTTTATTGTAAGAGATAAGACACGATAAAGAGAGGATAAGAAGTTTTGTGAATGGCCTATCAAATGGTAGGTCTCGTAGGAGAGAGGTGCTTGAGAGTTAACATGGTCGGTGGAAGAACAAGTTACATTAAGGACTTCATTAAAATGTAAATTGCGTCCAAGTCCATGCATTTATTATAACAAGGACCCTGAAAACTAAGCAATGGAGTTCGTGTTTTGAGGATTGCACATACTAGCATTCATCGTGCTAAAGTAGAGTTTTTGTAGATGCTAAAAATGGAAAATAAGATCTAGCGGTTGGCAATGTTTAGATTTTCTAGTCCTGATCCAACGGTCAATGTTCAAAGTTAATTTGTACACTATGCAGTGATTTATTGTATTGTGAAATAAGACGCGATAAACAGAATATAATAAGTACTGCGAATGGCCTACCAAATGGTAGGTCTCGTTGGAGAGAGGTGCTTGAGATGAGTTAACACGACCGGTGAAAGTACAAGTTACATCAAGGACCACATAAAAATGAAAATTGCATCCAAGTCCATGCATTTATTACCACAGGGACCCTAAAAACTGAACAATAGAGTTTGTGTTTTTAGGTTTGCGCATACTAGCGTTCATCATGCTAAAGTAGAATCTCTGTAGATGCTAAGAATGGAAAACAAGATCCATCGGTTGGCAATGTTTGGATTTGCTAGTCTTGACCCAACGGTCAATGTTCAAAGTTAATCCATACAATGTGCAGTGGTTTATTGTATTGTAAGAAATAAGACACGATAAAGAGAAGATAAGAAGTACTATGAATGACCTATCAAATGGTAGGTATCGTAGGAGAGAGGTGCTTGAGAGTAAACACGGTCGGTGGAAGTACAAGTTACATCATGGACCTCATAAAAATTAAAATGCATCCAAGTCCATGCATTTATTAGCACAAGGACCCGGAAAACTGAGCAATGGAGTTTGTGTTTTGAGGTTTGCACATACTAGCGTTCATCATGCTAATGTAGAATCTTTCTAGATGCTAAGAATGGAAAAGAAGATCCAGCGGTTGGCAACGTTTGGATTTGGTAGTCTTGATCCAACGGTCAATGTTCAAACTTAATCAGTACACTATGCAGTGATTTATTCTATAATAAGCAATAAGACACGATAAAGAGAAGATAAGAAGTACTGCGAATGGCCTACCAAATGGTAGGTCTCGTAGGAGAGAGGTGCTTGAGAGTTAACTGGGTCGGTGGAAGTACAAGTTACATCAAGGACCTTATAAACATGAAGATTACATCCAAGTCCATGCATTTATTATCACAATGACCCTGAAAACTGCGCAATGGAGTTTGTGTTTTTAGGTTTGCACATAGTAGCGTTCATCGTGCTAAAGTAGAATCTTTCTAGAGGCTAAGAATGGAAAAGAAGATCAAGAGGTTGGCAATGTTTGGATTTGCTAGTCTTGATCCAACAGTCAATGTTCAAATTTAATACGTACACTATGTAGTAGTTTATTGAGTTAATCCGTACACTATGCAGTGGTTTAATTTATTGTAAGAGATAAGACACGATAAAGAGAGAATAATAAGTTTTGCGAATGGCCTATCAAATGGTAGGTCTCGTAGGAGAGAGGTGCTTGAGAGTTAACATGCTCGGTGGAAGAACAAGTTACATCAAGGACTTCATTAAAATGAAAATTGCGTCCAAGTCCACGCAGTTATTATAACAAGGACCCTGAAAACTAAGCAATGGAGTTCGTGTTTTGAGGTTTGCACATACTAGCATTCATCGTGCTAAAGTAGAATTTTTGTAGATGCTAAAAATGGAAAAGAAGATCTAGCGGTTGGCAATGTTTAGATTTTCTAGTCTTGATCCAACGGTCAATGTTCAAACTTAATCAGTACACTATGCAGTGATTTATTCTATAGTAAGCGATAAGACACGATAAAGAGAAGATAAGAAGTACTGCGAATGGCCTACCAAATGGTAGGTCTCGTAGGAGAGAGGTGCTTGAGAGTTAACTCGGTCGGTGGAAGTACAAGTTACATCAAGGACCATATAAAAATGAAGATTACATCCAAGTCCATGCATTTATTAGCACAATGACCATGAAAACTGCGCAATGGAGTTTGTGTTTTTATGGTTTGCGCATAGTAGCGTTCATCGTGCTAAAGTAGAATCTTTCTAGAGGCTAAGAATGGAAAAGAAGATCAAGAGGTTGGCAATGTTTGGATTTGCTAGTCTTGATCCAACAGTCAATGTTCAGAGTTAATCCGTACACTATGCAGTAGTTTATTGAGTTAATCCGTACACTATGCAGTGGTTTATTTTATTGTAAGAGATAAGACACGATAAAGAGAGGATAAGAAGTGTTGTGAATGGCCTATCAAATGGTAGGTCTCGTAGGAGAGAGGTGCTTGAGAGTTAACATGGTCGGTGGAAGAACAAGTTACATCAAGGACTTCATTAAAATGAAAATTGCGTCCAAGTCCATGCATTTATTATAACAAGGACCCTGAAAACTAAGCAATGGAGTTCGTGTTTTGAGGATTGCACATACTAGCATTCATCGTGCTAAAGTAGAGTTTTTGTAGATGCTAAAAATGGAAAAGAAGATCTAGCGGTTGGCAATGTTTAGATTTTCTAGTCTTGATCCAACGGTCAATGTTCAAAGTTAATTTGTACACTATGCAGTGATTTATTGTATTGTGACATAAGACGCGATAAAGAGAATATAATAAGTACTGCGAATGGCCTACCAAATGGTAGGTCTCGTTGGAGAGAGGTGCTTGAGATGAGTTAACACGACCGGTGAAAGTACAAGTTACATCAAGGACCACATAAAAATGAAAATTGCATCCAAGTCCATGCATTTATTACCACAGGGACCCTAAAAACTGAACAATAGAGTTTGTGTTTTTAGGTTTGCGCATACTAGCGTTCATCATGCTAAAGTAGAATCTCTGTAGATGCTAAGAATGGAAAACAAGATCCATCGGTTGGCAATGTTTGGATTTGCTAGTCTTGACCCAACGGTCAATGTTCAAAGTTAATCCATACAATGTGCAGTGGTTTATTGTATTGTAAGAAATAAGACACGATAAAGAGAAGATAAGAAGTATTATGAATGACCTATCAAATGGTAGGTATCGTAGGAGAGAGGTGCTTGAGAGTAAACACGGTCGGTGGAAGTACAAGTTACATCATGGACCTCATAAAAATTAAAATGCATCCAAGTCCATGCATTTATTAGCACAAGGACCCGGAAAACTGAGCAATGGAGTTTGTGTTTGGAGGTTTGCACATACTAGCGTTCATCGTGCTAATGTAGAATCTTTCTAGATGCTAAGAATGGAAAAGAAGATCCAGCGGTTGGCAACGTTTGGATTTGGTAGTCTTGATCCAACGGTCAATGTTCAAACTTAATCAGTACACTATGCAGTGATTTATTCTATAATAAGCAATAAGACACGATAAAGAGAAGATAAGAAGTACTGCGAATGGCCTACCAAATGGTAGGTCTCGTAGGAGAGAGGTGCTTGAGAGTTAACTAGGTCGGTGGAAGTACAAGTTACATCAAGGACCTTATAAAAATGAAGATTACATCCAAGTCCATGCATTTATTAGCACAATGACCCTGAAAACTGCGCAATGGAGTTTGTGTTTTTAGGTTTGCACATAGTAGCGTTCATCGTGCTAAAGTAGAATCTTTCTAGAGGCTAAGAATGGAAAAGAAGATCAAGAGGTTGGCAATGTTTGGATTTGCTAGTCTTGATCCAAAAGTCAATGTTCAAATTTAATACGTACACTATGTAGTAGTTTATTGAGTTAATCCGTACACTATGCAGTGGTTTATTTTATTGTAAGAGATAAGACACGATAAAGAGAGAATAAGAAGTTTTGCGAATGGCCTATCAAATGGTAGGTCTCGTAGGAGAGAGGTGCTTGAGAGTTAACATGGTCGGTGGAAGAACAAGTTACATCAAGGACTTCATTAAAATGAAAATTGCGTCCAAGTCCACGCAGTTATTATAACAAGGACCCTGAAAACTAAGCAATGGAGTTCGTGTTTTGAGGTTTGCACATACTAGCATTCATCGTGCTAAAGTAGAATTTTTGTAGATGCTAAAAATGGAAAAGAAGATCTAGCGGTTGGCAATGTTTAGATTTTCTAGTCTTGATCCAACGGTCAATGTTCAAAGTTAATTTGTACACTTTGCAGTGATTTATTGTATTGTGACATAAGACACGATAAAGAGAATATAATAAGTACTGCGAATGGCCTACCAAATGGTAGGTCTCGTTGGAGAGACGTGCTTGAGATGAGTTAACACGATCGGTGAAAGTACAAGTTACATCAAGGACCACATAAAAATGAAAATTTCATCAAAGTCCATGCATTTATTACCATAGGGACCCTAAAAACTGAACAATAGAGTTTGTGTTTTTAGGTTTGCGCATACTAGCGTTCATCATGCTAAAGTAGAATCTCTGTAGATGCTAAAAATGGAAAACAAGATCCATCGGTTGGCAATGTTTGGATTTGCTAGTCTTGACCCAACGGTCAATGTTCAAAGTTAATCCATACAATGTGCAGTGGTTTATTGTATTGTAAGAAATAAGACATGATAAAAAGAAGATAAGAAGTACTGTGAATGACCTATCAAATGGTAGGTATCGTAGAAGAGAGGTGCTTGCGAGTAAACACAGTTGGTGGAAGTACAAGTTACATCATGGCCCTCATAAAAATTAAAATGCATCCAAGTCGATGCATTTATTAGCACAAGGTCCCGGAAAACTGAGCAATGGAGTTTGTGTTTTGAGGTTTGCACATACTACCGTTCATCGTGCTAATGTAGAATCTTTCTAGATGCTAAGAATGGAAAAGAAGATCCAGCGGTTGGCAATGTTTGGATTTTGGTAGTCTTGATCCAACGGTCAATGTTCAAACTTAATCAGTACACTATGCCGTGATTTATTCTATAATAAGCGATAAGACACGATAAAGAGAAGATAAGAAGTACTGCGAATGGCCTACCAAATGGTAGGTCTCGTAGGAGAGAGGTGCTTGAGAGTTAACTCGGTCGGTGGAAGTACAAGTTACATCAAGGACCTTATAAAAATGAAGATTACATCAAAGTCCATGCATTTATTAGCACAATGACCCTAAAAACTGCGCAATGGAGTTTGTGTTTTTAGGTTTGCGCATAGTAGCGTTCATCGTGTAAAGTAGAATCTTTCTAGAGGCTAAGAATGGAAAAGAAGATCAAGAGGTTGGCAATGTTTGGATTTGTTAGTCTTGATCCAACAGTCAATGTTCAAAGTTAATCCGTACACTATGCAGTAGTTTATTGAGTTAATCCGTACACTATGCAGTGGTTTATTTTATTGTAAGAGATAAGACACGATAAAGAGAGGATAAGAAGTTTTGCGAATGGCCTATCAAATGGTAGGTCTCGTAGGAGAGAGGTGCTTGAGAGTTAACATGGTCGGTGGAAGAACAAGTTACATCAAGGGCTTCATTAAAATGAAAATTGCGTCCAAGTCCACGCATTTATTATAACAAGGACCCTGAAAACTAAGCAATGGAGTTCGTGTTTTGAGGTTTGCACATACTAGCATTGATCGTGCTAAAGTAGAATTTTTGTAGATGCTAAAAATGGAAAAGAAGATCTAGCGGTTGGCAATGTTTAGATTTTCTAGTCTTGATCCAACGGTCAATGTTCAAATTTAGTTTGTACACTATGCAGTGATTTATTGTATTGTGACATAAGACACGATAAAGAGAATATAATAAGTACTGCGAATGGCCTACCAAATGGTAGGTCTCGTTGGAGAGAGGTGCTTGAGATGAGTTAACACGATCGGTGAAAGTACAAGTTACATCAAGGACCACGTAAAAATTAAAATTGCATCCAAGTCCATGCATTGATTACCACAGGGACCCTAAAAACTGAACAATAGAGTTTGTGTTTTTAGGTTTGCGCATACTAGTGTTCATCATGCTAAAGTAGAATCTCTCTAGCTGCTAAGAATGGAAAACAAGATCCATCGGTTGGCAATTTTGGATTTGCTAGTCTTGATCCAACGGTCAATAATCAAAGTTAATCCATACAATGTTCAGTGGTTTATTGTATTGTAAGAAATAAGACACGATAAAGAGAAGATAAGAAGTACTGTGAATGACCTATCAAATGGTAGGTATCGTAGGAGAGAGGTGCTTGAGAGTAAACACGGTCGGTGGAAGTACAAGTTACATCATGAACCTCATAAAAATTAAAATTGCATCCAAGTCCATGCATTTATTAGCATAAGGACCCGGAAAGTTGAGCAATGGAGTTTGTGTTTTTAGGTTTGCACATACTAGCGTTCATCGTGCTAATGTAGAATCTTTCTAGAGGCTAAGAATGGAAAAGAAGATCAAGAGGTTGGCAATGTTTGGATTTGCTAGTCTTGATCCAACGGTCAATGTTCAAAGTTAATCTGTACACTATGTAGTGGTTTATTGTATTGTATTGTATTCCAAGAGAGAAGACACAATAAAGAGAAGATAAGAAGTACAGTATTGTGAATGGCCAATCTTTTGAATAACCTTCCCTCACGATGTTTCGGAAGCAAGTGAAAATTTCAAAAACCGGAAAACTTTGAATATTTGTGCCGCCGAGGACCAAACTGGTTTCCTTCCTATGTACTCCTCGTCCCTACTCCACACCAACGCGCGGCTGCCGAACACGCCAGAGACACAGAAGCGCCGTACAAAGGCACACGTGCGCAGCGCCATGCTGTGGACGAGGGGAGAGAGATCAGCCGGACTAGTGCGCGAGGGGAAAGGGGAGGAGAGATGGATCATAGGGAAGGAGTGAGAAAAGACACGATTGTTTTGCGTGCATAGGTCCTGAAATTTACTACTCCACTAGTAGAGTGTAGTACACTGTAAGGCTTCAGGAGTACGTCCTATCGGAAACGCATCATAACTTTGCTCTGACATGAAACCGCCTTCAACGTCTCTTTGTTGCTGCCCTCTTCCCCTTCCAACGTTTTATTCTCTCAGTATGTACAGCGCATGGACAGAGGTGACCATATGTCTAAGCAAAGAAATATACTACTCCCGCATTGTGTAAAAAAGCACACCTTAATAAGGCCTACTATGGAGCATCCCCTAAGGTTCACCTTATACATAGTGGAAAAAAATAAAATTATCTTTAAGCCTAAGGTGCACCTCAAGCTTCTGGGTTGCCCATAGAGAATAGAAATATCATTTCCCCGCTCTTCCTATTTCATGTGATCGTTTTCAAAAGGGCTTCAAAATTTTCAAGATGCAAAATCTTTTTTTAGGAAGATGCAAAATCTTAGCTGGAGGTCGAACCAGTCGTCATCAATTGAGAATTTTATTTCCTGGTAGATGGACACTCACATCGACGACACTGCTTCTACAAGAAGATATGCACCCATCTACCTTCGAAAAAAAATTTAATTTAAGAGCAATCTATCACGCTTACTTGTAGCTCAAGTTTGACCTATTTTTGTTAAACTGTCAAGATGCAAAATCTTAGCAAGAAGTTGAACCTATTGTGGATGAGGAAGAGACAAGCCATACTGTGCACCCGTGGCTGCAGAGAAGAAATCGATGGAGGATGGATGGTGAGAGCCAGCGAAGGAGAGAGAAAACGCAACTTATTTTGTGTGCATATACTAGTAGTAGGTCCATACATTTACTACTATTGGAGTGTACCCTATACCTCATCTCAGGAGCCCATCATAGCTTTGCTCTGACATCGCACCGCCTTCAAGTCCTCTTCTGTGCTGATCTTGCGCTGTCTTTTTCTTTGAAAATCTTGCGCTGCCTCCCTCTTGTTCTCTACTTGTGTAGCTCAGGTTTGACAAAATTTCGTTAAATTGTCAAGATGTAAAATCTTATCAAGAAGTTAAACCTGATGTCCAAACTCTCGGTGGTTTTCCATATACTCCTAATTCACCCCCGATGGGTACCACCAAAAGCTTTTTGGTAAAACTTTCATAGAAACCTACGATTTACCTATCGCCGTCCTCCTCTCTGTTGCCGACCGCCGTCGCGGTGCTGGGTCGCTGCTCTAAACCACCACCACCATCACCGCCGATGTCACCTTCAAAAGATGCACCCATCTACCTTCAAAAAGACAATTAATCTAAGAGCAATCTATCATGCTAACTTGTAGCTCAAGTTTGACCTCATTTCCTTAAGTTGTCAAGATGCAGATTCTTAGCAAGAGATTGACTGTCTTGTCCAAATTTCAGGACCTTACTATATGCATGCATGCAAAACAAATTATGTTTTCTCTCTCCTTCACTTCCTCATCACCATCCACGCACACCCTGGCCAGCTGATGTCTCTCCCTCATCCACAACGTGGCGCGTGTGTCGACTTTCCTTGTCGTTCCATTTCACAACCTGTGAATAGGAAGCACCAAGCACACCCTGGCTCTTCGTACTTTTTGACTTCTTCGATGTAAATCGTACTCGCTCCCATCGACCGTGTCAAATTTTAACTACAAGTAAGCGCGATTGACAGATTCCTCCTAAAATTTTCCAAAATACTTTTGAAGCTAACCAGGAATTTAGTAGATTGAATAACACCGAAAATCTTTTTCATAAAACTTCCAAACCAACCTACAATTTACTTGTAGTTCAGATTTGACCAAATTTCGATAAATTGGCACAAAGTCTTATTCAAGTCGGCAGAGTTAGCTAGGAAGTTTTAAAATTCGCAAAACATGGGAAAACCGAGAATGTTCATTCCTAATAGTTGGAAACTCACACCAACGACATCGTTTACTAAAACAAGATGCACCCATCTACCTTCGAAAAGACAATTAATCCAAGAGCAATCCATCATGCTAACTTGTAGCGCAAGTTTGACCTAATTTTGTTACGTTGTCAAGATGCATATTTTAAGCAATAAGTGGAACGTGTTGTCAAAATTTCAGGACCTTTTACGGTATTTATGCACACAAAACAAATTATGTTCCAGACCGACTGATCTCTCCCTCGTCCACAACATGGTGTTGCCCACACATACGTCGACTTGCCTTGTCATTCCATTTCACACCCTACAAAGAGGAAGCACCAAGCACACCCCTAGCACGCTAGGTCGAAAATGTGAGGAGCGTTTTTTGTGTGAAGCGAAGACAGTAGTACGAAGGGTATGGCTCAGTTGCTCGCTCGAGAAGGACCCGACTGCTTTTCCTTGCTTAACATTAGGGCTCTTTCTGCTAAATTTATGGACCTCTATGTAATTTTCTATTTTTTGAAGTCTTCAATGTAAACCGTACGCGCTCCCACCGACCGTGTCAAATTTTAACTACTAGTAAGCGCGATAGATAGATTCCTCTTAAAATTTTCCAAAAAAATTTGAAGCTATAACCAGGAATTCAGCACATCAAAAACAACCAAAAGGCTTTTTCGTAAAACTTCCAAACCAACCTACAATTTACTGTACTTCAAATTTGACCTAATTTTGATAAATTGGCATAGAGTCTCATTGAAGTTAGCAGAGTTGGCTAGGAAGTTTTAAAATTTCAAAAACATGGGAATATCGAGAATGTTCTTTCCTGAAAGATGGCAAACTCACACCAATGACATCGTTTACTAAAAGAAGATGCACCCATCTACCTTCGAAAAAACAGTTAATCCAAGAGCAATCTATCACACTAACTTGTAGCTCAAGTTTGACCTAATTTCGTTAAGTTTCAAGATGCAATTTCTTAGAAAGAAGTTGAACATGTTGTCAAAATTTCAGGACCTTTTATTTACTATATATATGCACGCAAAACAAATTATGTTTTCTCTCTCCTTCTTCACTACCTCATCAGCATCCACACACACCCTTGCCGGCTGATCTCTCCCACGTCCACAATGTGGCGCTGCCCACGTGCGTCGACCTACCTTGTCGCTCCATTTCACACCCTACACAGAGGAAGCACCAAGCACATCCCCCATCACGTTAGTTCGGAAGTGTGAGGAGTGCTTTTTTTGTGAAGTGAGTATAGTAGTATGAAGGGTATGGCTCAGTTTCTCGCTCGAGAAGGACCCACCTGCTTTTCCTTACTTAACTTTAGGGCCCTTTGTGCTAAATTTATGGACCTCTACATGTAATTTTCTCTTTCTTGAGGTCGTCGATCTACACCATACTCCCACCTATCGTGTCAAATTTTAACTACAAGTAAGCGCGATAGATAGTTTCCTCTTAAAATTTTCCAAATTTTTTTGAAGCTAACCAGGAATTTAGTACATCGATAACCACCAAAGCAACCTCAATTTACTTATAGTTTTTTCGAAAAAATTCCAAAGCAACCTCAATTTACTTATAGTTCAAATTTGACCTAATTTCGATAAATTGGCACATAGATTCATTCAAGTCGGCAGAGTTAGCTAGGAAGTTTTAAAATTCGCAAAACATGGGAAAATCAAGAATGTTCTTTCCTGATAGTTGGAAACTCACACCGATGACATCGTTTACTAAAAGAAGACGCACCCACCATCTACCTTCAAAAAGACAGTTATTCCAAGAGCTATCTACCATGCTTACTTGTAGCTAAAGTTTGATCTAATTTCATTAAGTTGTCAATATGTAGAGTCTTCGCAAAAAGTTGAACCTCTTGTCAAAATTTCAGGACCTTTACTATATATATGCACGCAAAACAAGTTGTGTTTTCTCTCTCCTTCACACTGCCTCATCACCATCTAGACGCACCCCGAACGGATGACCTGTCCATCATCTACAACATGGTGTTGCCCACGTGCGTTGACCTGCCTTGTCGTTCCATTTCACACCTTGCAAAGAGGAAGCACCAAGCACACCCTAGCATGCTCGTTCGAAAGTGTGAGGAGTGCTTTTTTGGGTGTGTGAAGCAACTACACTAGTACGAAGGGTATATGTCTAAGTTGCTCTCTCGAGAAGGACCAGACTGCAATTCCTTGCTTAACTTTAGAGCCCTTTATGCTAAATTTAGGGACCTCTATGTAATTTTTTTTAGGACTTCGGTGCAAATCGTACTTTCTTCGACCGTCCATATCAATTTTTAACTACTAATAAGCGCGATAGATAGATTCCTCTTAAAATGTCCCAACAAACTTTTGAAGCTCTAACTAGGAATTCAGTACATCGAAAACCACCGAAAGCTTTTTCGTAAAACTTCCAAGCAATCTATAATTTACTTGTAGTTCAAATTTGACCTAATTTCGATAAATTGGCATAGAGTCTCATTCAAGTCGGCAGAGTTAGCTAGGAAGTTTTAAAATTCGCAAAACATGGGAAAATTGAGAATGTTTTTTCTGATAGTTGCAAACTCACACCTAGAACATCATTTACTAAAAGAAGATGCACCCATCAACCTTCGAAAAGACAATTAATCCAAGAGCTATCTATCATGCTTACTTCTATCTCAAGTTTGACCTAATATAATTCCGTTAAATTGTTAAGATGTAGAATCTTAGCAAGAAGTTGAACCTATTGTCAAAATTTCGGGACCTTTACTATATATATGCGCGTAAAACAAATTGTGTTTTCTCTCTCCCTTCCTACCTCATCACAATCCACACACACCCTGCTGGCCCGCTGATCTCTCCCTCGTCTACAAGATGGCGCTGCCCACATGCGTCGACATGCATTATTGTTCCATTTCACACCCTGCAAAGAGGATGCACCAAGAACACCCCAGCACGCTGGTTCTAAAGTGTGAGGAGCGTTTTGTGTGTTTGTGTGAAGCAAGTACAGTAGTACAAAGGGTATGGCTCAGTTTCTCGCTCGAGAAGGACCCGAGTGCTTTTCCTTGCTTAACCCTAGGGCCCTTTGTGCTAAGTTTATGGACCTCTATGTAATTTTCTCTTTTTTGAGGTTTTCGATGTAAACCGTACTCCCACCGACCGTGTCAAATTTTAACTACAAGTAAGAACGATAGATAGATTACTCTTAAAATTTTCCAAATACTTTTTATGCTAACCATGAATTCAGTACATCGAAAGCTTTTTCTTAAAACCTCCTAGCTTATAGACAAATTCTGCCACCATAGGTGACGCCCTATTACTAGTATGAAAATAGAAGCTGTAAATAGTATTCTGCTGACGTGACAAGAAAGTACTGCACTAGGAAGTGACATGTTTAATTTATTGCATAGGGGCGCGTTTTACACGCATTGATGCTAGACGGCGTCCTCGATGCAGCCGCTTCTTACAGCAGAAGAAAAGAAAAAACCTCTTTCAAAGAGCCATCCTATCTTCCCCATCTCCGTTTAGTTTATCCCCACTCGACGATGTCGCCTGGCCGCATCTCTGGGGCGTGCTTCACACATTTTACTCCCCATCTTGCACGCTGCATCACTCCCTCTAGGCCACCAGCCCTGTCCTCCAAAAACCACCAACAACTCTACATAGATCGAACCTCGCCCCAATCCGTCCGTACGGGATGGCGGATTTGAGGTACAACCCGCGGCAGTGCGGCTAGAGCAAGGTCGGCGATGCCGTCTTCAACAAAATCACTATGTGTCTGGACACTATCAGCGCCGTTAGGCTGGCCACATGCTCAAAGGAGCTCTACCTCTAGGTCTCTGGCGGAAAACATAGCAGGTGACCCAGCGACCGCTATTGTTCATTGGTCTCCTACAATGACATCTACGGGCACAAGATCTAGTGCTGCTACGCCCCATGCGCAGCCTACACGAAGAGAGGATGCGAGTTTGTCACCCGGCCATTGACTGTGCACGAGCTCTTTGACCACTTAAAACTTTCCCAGAAGATGTACTATTTGCCCCAAGTGACCTACTCCAACAAGTACTGGTACCCGACTAACCGGGTGCACGCACCAGAGATCATCGCCATCGGGAAAAAGGGCACGGAGTTTGCCACCCTAATTGGAGGGTACACCATGGACATCTTCCTATCCGCCAGGTACGTAAGGTCGGCGACGTGTGAATCGCCGCGGTACAAGGTGATGTTATGGTTGTTGCCGTCATGGAATAAGCTCCATTCGGTCAAAATGGCAGCGACATCTGAGCAAAGGAGCAGGCCTTCATTGGCTAAAGTCTTGCTAAAAGGGCTCATGTCGTACCTGTCGAAATCGTGGCGTTACCTGCGAGCTTCTCAAGATGTTGTCGGAATTCCCCCTGGATTACAAGAATATCAACCAAGAGTGAGTTAACACATATAAATCTTCTTGTGATGATCCCAATATGAATATATGTAATGTCGTACTAATTAATTACTTTATGTTGGTGATAGACCCAATTGGTATGGGTTATCCAGCCAAATATGTCTTCATGTTCAATGCTCGCTGATGTTGTCTAATGGAACTGCATGGTGTGTGGATGCGAGTTCGCCGCAATTCCGTTTGTGCTCCACTCCCACCTTAGAGAAGCCCGCGCCATGAGGTTGTGCATTTTACACTATGGTAGGAAAGGCAGGTACATCTCTAAGCCGGTGCCGGCACCGGGGTGGAAAATGTAGATATTGGGTTAACCGCGTTCGATGACACGGTGTTCAACAGGCGCGATGTTGTCATCTTGATATGTGTCGTGTGCGTCAGGCCGGCGGCGCGCGTGTCGCTGCAGTTCATGGAGAAGTTGAGCTATGCACATCCAAATTTCTTGTGTGAGAAGGTATTCTATGCGAATTCTAAAGCCACTTGCTCTTTGTCGTTTTGTTGGTCTAATCTGGTCGCTCGTCATCGAAATTGACCATCATAGTTCACCGTGGAATACAAGCTTCGTATCAACAAAATTATGACCATAGATGCAGAGGTGGGATATGTGGGGGACTTCTAAACTAACTCTAAACTAAGTGGGATAAGCGAGATAAGTGAGATTTGTTAAATCCTACTTGTCCCACTTCTCCCACTTAGTTTAGAGTTAGTCTAGGGGTCTAAAATTAAGGATCACACATATCCCATTTGTCCCACTTCTGCATCCCTATTTCTTAGCGATTAACCCATCTTTATCTTCTTGTGATGATCCTAACATGAACACATGTACTCCTCGACCAGATTTTTCTTATCATTTTGGGACATGTGGTTCCTAGCTTAAGGTAGTTCTGAGTATTTTGTATGGAGTTCTGCTACTGCTAATCTATTTTGTAGTAGGAGTGATACCTATGTACTGGTACTTGTTCAGACCGATGGATCTAGTGCAGAATAAGGTCTCTCTTTCCTTTTGAATCATGGCCTTGCTACATCTACCGAATTTCAATGTCTGCATTACTGAATCTATCAATTCCTTTGGTCATTATCTATACTGCTAAATCGGTCACTTTGAAATGGTGCTAAACCAGTCAAGTACCGCTTATTATGAACTGGGAATCTGATGATATTTTTCTGTCTTATTCAGTACTGCTGAATCTTTCAAATGCCATTGAATCTGTCGAACTTTCTGTTGTTGCTATTACTAAAGTATTTTTTAGAACTAAGTAGATGGTCTTGCTCTTGATTTGGAACATGGCCAGAATATGTTATCTCTGTCCTTTTGAATTATGGACTTGCTATATCTATAGGAATTCAGTGTCTGCATTGTTAATTTGCCAATACTTTTGGTCATTATCTGTACTTCTAAATCGGTCAGTTTGAAATGTTGTTGAATCTGTCAAGTGCCGCTGATTATGTATTTGGAATCTTTTGATATTTTTTTGTTTTATTTAGTGCTGCTGAATCTTTCAAATGGTAGTGAATCCGTCGAATGTTCTATTGTTGCTATTACTAAAGTATTTTTTAGAACTAATAGTGATGTATTGGTACTTGTTTAGATCTAGACCAGTAGATGGTCTTGCTCCTATTTAGGAACATGGCTAGAATATGTTCTCTCTGTCCTTTTGAATTATGGCCTTCCTTCATCTATTGAATTTCAGTGTCTACATTGTTAAATCTGTCAATACTTTTGGTCATTATCTATACTGCTAAATCGGTCACTTTGAAATGTTGTTGAATCTATCAAGTGCTGCTGATTATGTGTTGGGGATATGCTATATGGGTATCCTCATAGCATGTCACCAATCCGCCTAACCCGGGTGGCCCATATTTGGTAGCAAGGCCTATGGCCTACTAGGCGGCCCAATTAGACGGATCCTGAAGGAAGGCCCATGCCGGATAAAGGAAGGCTACGCAGGAGTCACCGATATACTCGGATCCTTGGAGTACAAGACACGGAAGACTAGTTCATGTAGATGTAGGACTCTTTACCTTGTCCGGCAAGGACCTTTCCCTATAAACCCTAGGTCTTGGAGCCTTTGTAAGCCAGCCTGCGGGAGCCTTTAGGGCACAACTTCTCTGATTGCAGCGTACAATGCGCAACACCTCGCACAGCGAACCTATCTCTGTAACTCGGTGTATTGCCATTATAGTGATTTATAGCAGGAGTAGAGTTCCGCCATCATTGTGGGACTTGAACCTGGGAAAGCTATGTTACCTCATACCCGCCAACTCTCCGCCTTAACCCACGTCTCTAAACACGCACTGTGAGGACCCCTCCATGGCACACTCATCGGCAATACCACGACAGTTGGCGCCCACCGTGGGGCAAGAGGCTCTTTGAGCTCTACATCGGGCGAGCTCCAATCTCTTCGCGGGAATCAGTGACACTGTAGCCATCGGTCGTGTTCTCTTCTTCGGCAACGTCCTGATCGTCCCTCCAGATGAGTTCTGGGTGCCAGCAAAGACAAACCCCACGCGCTGCTCCATCATCCCCTTCTGAGACATCCACATCTTCATCGGCGAAACTATCTCGGGTCCTAGCTCCCAGGAAGTCGGAACTCGTCAAGCCCCGCACGGACCGCCTATGAGAAGGACACGTTCGCGGAAGAATCTGGACCATACCTCTCTTTGGAGTATGGTGGCTCGGATCAGGAAATTTCAAGGCCCACCCAAACCGCCCCTATGCAGGATATAAAGGTGGAAGGACCCCGCAAATCCGCTTGGCTTCCCCGAGCGTTAGAGATGCGCAGGTCACACTTTGTCGGCATCGTCACCATCTTCGATCTGGCCAGATGTGTTCAAAGGGATGGAGAATCCCCCCGCGAATACCTTGCCATATGGATGAGGGTGAGGGAAACCCTAGAGGGCAACCGCGGCGACGAGCTCGTGTACCACTTCGTGGAAGGGCTCACACCTAGAACCCTCCTCTGACATACCCTCCAAAGGCGGCAGGCCGCGGGCCCTCTCATCCTTGGTTAGATGGTTGCCAACGTCAAAGAATACGCGGACGCCAATGAAGAAGCCAAGGGAGCAATTACCATTGAAGTCGTAGGACGTAACAACAACAATGGCTCGCCTCCATCACCCTCAACATCCGCCATCGCCAACACCGAAGTTAACTCTGACTCCGTCCTTGATGTGCTCTATGCTGACATCAATATGGATGTCGGTGCCTCAGACGTCAACTTGAAGGAATACGATGCTGTTATGAGCGAGATCGAGCAGGAGATCGAGAAGGAGGAGCACGCCGAGAAGACCAACACTTCCCACCAGGTGCTAGTCGCCATTGGGAGCGTGATGGAAGAAGACGGGCAGGAACGAGAATGTGAGAGAGCTCCCCGCATGCCAGCGGTCACCAGAGCAGTAGAAGCTAAAAATGTCACAGAGCCTCCGGCTCCGGCCAAGGCCGCGCCTCCTTCGGTTACCTGCCAGCCACCGATGCCGGAACTTACCATGGCCCCCAATACGGCCCGATAATCGAATCAGCCGCCAGTGCCACTGTCAATGTCTGCAGTTGGCAACCCACTAGCCACCCCCGCCCATATCCTCGTTGAGCCAATCACCGTCGCCCATATCCGGAGCAGTCTACGGCGCACTCCTCGTTGAGCCAATCACCGTGGCCCATATCCGGAGCGTTATGGAGCTTGATGAGAAGCGTGCGGAAATCTTGGCGGAGTCCAAGTGCATCGCAGAGCAAGGCACTAAGCTGGACAAAGACATGGCTAAGGCGACAAGAGCTATGGAGGCCGAATATAAGCAATTGTTGTTGAAGCATAAGGCAAAGAAGTTACCAACTCACGTCGTCCAAGATCCCGGCGTTCGGTGAGCCTTGGGATTCTATGGGTCTAAGCCGACAAAGGCCACCCCTTGCATAGATTCAAAGAGGAGGCAAGTCATGCCAACTCCCACTCTCAACATCGTTGTCGCCAAGACCCTCCTGGAGCAGGACAGGTCGCCAGAAGCAGTTTCTCAGGTGTACGACTTCATCGCTAAGGCATGCAAGCAACAGGAAAAGGCCACCTCGCAGAGGCTTGAGTCCAACCCAGAGCTTTGCCAGTCAACCCTGAACATCCGCAGAAGGCCAAAATCTCCCCGTGACGAAGGATAGCGCACAGGATCTACAGACCGAAGACGGAGGGAGGCACACAACAGGACTGATGCTGTCCCCATATCCTCCGACCATGGAGAAAAGGCTCGTCCCCACCGCTCTCCACCTCCACCACCATCTTGACGTCATGAGGAACCATCGTCGTGCCACCGCACAAGCATGCCACCTCCAAGGCGGTCACAACTCGGTATCGTTATACGCGATCAGGGAAAACATCCTCGGCATGCCGAAGAGAACAGCGGCCATGCGGACACAGGAGCAGGTCCCACAAGGAATCGCCACGTCCGACAAGCAACCGCGACAGGCGTGAGGAGTCGCTGGAGGGGAATAGCAAGAGAGCTAACCCACCGCCGCCATCGCCACCTATGTCATGGCGGATCTCACAAATCACGCCACAACTCTCCTCCCCATGACGAAAAAGGGAAGCAGCTAGAGCCATATGACGCACGATCGCTGCTGGACAAGATCCAAGAAGCTCGGGAGCTCCCATACCTTGGGCCATGGTGTTTTGGACCAGTCATACAGGCTACAACCTACCCCAAGGGCCTCCGGATAGACAGGACTAGCAAGCCCTACAACGGCACCGCCAGGCCAGCAAACGTGGTTGCAGGACTACAGCGAAGCGATTCATATCGCAGGGGGAAACCCCAACTTCACCGTCAAGTACCTCTGACTCATGCTGACGGGCACCGCCCGGCAATGGATCGACGACTTACCGGAGAAATCAATATGCAATTGGTTGGACATGCATGAAGCATTCACCAAGAACTTCGAGGGTACGTACAAACGTCCCTGCACTATCGGAGACCTACATCCGTGTGTGCAATAAAAGGATGAAACCTCCCGTGCCTACCTCTCTTGCTGGCTAGATATGAAAAATTCCTACGGAGGGGTGCACGAACAGACTTCTATGATCGCCTTCATTGATGGACTGGATAAGGGTACTTTAATCTGGCATACGTTGAAGCGCAGGCAAGACAACAATGACCTCAATCTCAACGCGTGATCGCCATGGCTAGCGAATTCGCCGCTGCTGACGACAACTCATGTGGATCATTGTCGGCAATAGCAATCCCTACCCAGGCCAAGAAAAACAACAACAACAAGCGTAAAAATCCGCCTGAAGAGAAGCAAGTAGCCGACATGATCGCCACAATGTTCAGTGGCAGAGGCAATGGCGGACAGTGTGGACGTGGCCAGGGAACCAGCAGTGGCCAGCAAAGGAGCGACACTACACCATCAGCGCCCCGCGTTCCCCAAATGTAGGAAGAGTACCGCAATATGTCGTGTTTCGTCTATCTCGACACCAATGGAAAATCCACCCACACCAATCGCTAGTGCAAGTTTGTCAATGATCTCAAGGAGGACCCTGAGTCCGGCTACAAGCGAAGTCAGAAGAACAGACCCCGCGGAAAGGCAAAGGGAAGAAGAAGGAGGAAGAACCCAAGGAATCAAGTGATATGGATGAGGACGTGGACCCAAAATCTTCCGACAAGGGAGAGGATAAAGGGACAAATCCCTTCGAAAAGAAGGCTCCATGTTACCACACCTAACTTGGTACCCCAACGTCCAGGCCTAGAAAACATCTCTGAGGATACTGATGGCTACCCTCCCTCCAGTTCCCTAGTATGTCAGGTGGTTGGAAGTTCCAATTACTTGGGATAGGAAGGATCATCCAGAACTTATCCCAACAGAGAAACAATATGCCATGGTCATCAACCCTTTGATTGACGGCACGGAGTTCACTAAGTGCCTCGTGGATAGTGGAACAGCATCAACATCATGTACCTGGATACACTACATAAGATGAACTTGATGGAGACCCAACTAAGGAAGAGCAACACCATGTTCCATGGGGTTGTCCCTAGACAACAAGCAAATTCACTATGCTGCATCACCCTTCCGGTCGCTTTTGGCGATGTTAACAATTACCGCCAAGAACGCATGACCTTTGAAGTGGTGCCTTTCAAGAGCGTGTACCACGTCATCTTCGGACGTGACATATTCCACTCCTTCCTCGCAAGGCCATGCTTTGTCTACAACAAACTCAAGATTCCCGGACCAAATGGCATCATCACCATTGACGGAAGCTTCACCAAGGCACGGGAGTCCGAGCTCAGCGAAGCCGCCTTCGCCGAAGCAGTCCTCTATGGTGAGGAGTTCAAGGAGATCCAGAACCAAGTAGATGCCTCGGAGATGGTGGCTTCGAAGAAGAAGATCACTACTGTTGAACCCGCCTTCAAGGCCGCCATCAAGACCAAGCAGGTGGAGCTTGTCGAAGGTGATTCCTCCAAGACCACCGCCATTGGCATGGACCTGGATCCCAAATAGGAAAGCGCGCTCGTCAAGTTCCTCCATGAGAATAGGGACATCTTTACCTGGCAACCTGCTGACTTGAAAGGTGTACCTAGGGAACTTGTTGAGCACAGCTTGAATATTGATCCGAATGCCAAACCTGTGAAACAACCTCTACGACGCTTTGGTGATGAAAGACGAAGGGATATAGGATATGAAATAGCTAGGTTACTTAAGGCTGGATTTATCCGAGAAGTTATTCAGACCCGATGGGTGGCAAATCCTGTACTTGTCCCCAAAAAGGGAACCAATGAATTAAGAATGTGCGTTGATTACACCGGCTTGAACAAAGCATGTCCGAAGGATCCATTTGGTTTGCCTCGCATTGACCAAGTCATTGACTCGATGGGTGGCTCGGAACTTCCGTGTTTTCTCAATGCCTATTCAGTATACCACCAGATCCTGATGACCAATTGGCCACTTCGTTCACCACACCCTATGGAACGTATTGCTACGTCACGATGCCCTTTGGGTTGAAAAACGCTAGTGCTACGTACCAGCGGACGATGCAACGTTTCCTACACACGACCAAATAGGTCGCAACGTACACGCTTACATGGACAACATCACGGTAATGTCAAAGAAATCAAATGACGTTATCGCTGACTTGCAGGAAACCTTCGACAATCTTCGGAAACACAACATGATGTAGAACCCAAAGAAGTGTGTCTTCGGGGTACCATCCGGCAAACTATTGGGCTTCATCGTTTCGCATCGTGGAATCGAGGTGAACCTAGGGAAAGTCAAGGCCATCCTCGACATTAAACGCCCGACATGCGTTGCAGCAGTAAGCCGGTTCATCAGCCGACTTGGTGAGAAGGCTATGCTGCTCTACAGGTTGCTCAAGAAGGCGGACAAATTCACATGGACGGACGAGGCTGACACGGCACTTCAGGAGTTGAAGAGAATACTCTCCTCCCCACCTATACTTGCAGCACCGGTGCCAAGGGAGCCTATGTTGGTATACATGGCGGCGACCAACCGAGTAATCAGCATCGTTATCGTGGTGGAGCGCAAGGAACCAACGCACGGATATGGAGTTCAGCGACCCGTTTACTATGTGAGCGAGGTATTGACAGAATCCAAGTAGCATTACCTGCACTACCAGAAGATAGCTTATGGAGTTTTCCTTGCTTGCGTAAGCTAAGGCATTATTTCCTGGAGCACCCCATAATAGTTGTGAGCAAAGCTCCACTGTCCGACATCATCAACAACAGTGATGCTACAGGGAGAGTGGCAAAGTGGGTCATTGAACTTGCCGCCTTCGACATCACCTACAAGCGACGTGATGCTATCAAATCACAAGCATTGGCGGATTTTCTTGCAGATTGGACAGAGCTACCAGAAGACACTCCTATGCTAGAGCCAGAGTATTGGGTCATGTACTTTGACGGATCCAAGTTACTCAATGGCTCAGGGGCTGGTGTATTATTGCAATCGCCAACAGGAGAAAGTTGCAATACGTCCTATAGATCCACTTCAACGCTACAAATAACATGGCGGAGTACGAGCCCCTCATTCACGGACTTTGTGTAGTCGTGGATATTGCCATCAAGTGCATAGTTTGTTGTGGAGATTCCGACTTGGTTTCCCAGCAAGTAGCTGGCACCTGGAACAAGCGAACCCCTATGATGGCGGCATATCAAGATGAAGTAGATGAAATAGCCAAGTGCTTTGACGGCTACGAAGTCAAGTACGTCAAGAGGGAGGATAATGAGGCGGCAGATCTGTTGTCAAAGCTTGGATCAACTCATCGACCAATTTTGCCAGGCGTTTTCCTAGAGCATTTACGGACTCCATCCGTGAAGGGACCGGACCCCGACAACCTGGATAGAGTGGACTCATTTGTTAACGCAGTAACAGTGACCTCTCCGGCTTGGACGAAGCCGTTCATGGATTATCTACAAGACGGAACTTTGCCCGCTGGCGAAGTCGAAAGCCGGCAAATAGTACGCAGAGAAAATGGTTACGTCATCATTGACAGCCAGCTATACAAAAGAATACCACACTAGTCTTCCTATGGTGCGTCTCCCAGCAACAAGGTATTGAAATCCTTAGAGAAATACATCTCGGATATTGCGGGCATCATGTCACTCCCCGATCGTTGGTGCCCAAGGCCTTCCAACAAGGATTCTACTAGATAACTGCCAAGGAGGAGGCCGACAAGTTGGTACAAACATGCCTTGGGTGTCAGTTCTATGCTAGACAACCAAATGTTCCAGCTGAAGAATTGCGAACAATACCAATAACTTGGTTGTTTGTAGTCTGGGGGCTGGACATGGTGGTACCTTTGTAAACAGCATCCTGTGGGTTCACACACTTGCTAGTAGCAGTGGATAAATTCATAAAATGGATTTAAGCTAAACCCATTAGAAAGCTTGATGGGGCAACAACCCTAAAGTTTGTCCGGGCTATAGTGGTGAGATTTGGTCTCCCACATAGCATCATCACCAACAATGGCAGAAATTTATCTCTCGGAGAGGTTGAGGAGTACTGTCATGAGAAAGGCATCTGCCTTGACCTAGCATTTGTGGTGCATCCACAGTCAAATAGGCAAGTTGAAAGGGCCAATGGACTAATTCTGCACGGTATCAAGCCATGCTTGGAGGCACCGGTATGTAGAGCAGCAGGAGCCTGGGTGGAGGAACTACCATCTATTTTGTGGAGTTTACGAACAACACCTAACAGATCTACCAGCTTGACTCGTTTCTTCATGGTTTATGGAGCAAAAGAAGTTCTCCCATCCGACATCCTCCACGATGCACCAAGAGTTTCCGCCTACAAGAAGGATGATGCTGAAGAATCCAGATGACTATCTGTGGACCTACTTGAAGAAGAGCACGTGCTGGCATGCTAGAAATCCACCGTCTACTAGCAGAAGCTGCGCGGCTACCATAGTCGCCGTGTAAAGCATTGGTCGTTTAAAGAAGGGGATCTGGTGCTTAGACTCAAAGCCCGTGATTTTGTTCTTATGTTCTAGATGGTGCTATTAAGAATCATGACCCGAGAACATAGTTCTGCGCTGAGAGTCTTCCGTCTCACGAAAGGTCAAGCATACGAACTAGAATAATGGATAATCCAGCACTTGTTTAAAAAATATATACACATGCTTGAAACAGATAAGTTGCAGGAAGCTTGAATACAAGTGTTCCGCCTTAGACAAGCATAAGTTTTTTCCACATACATTTTGCAGAGACACATTTAATACAGAATTTTTTTTTCATGGCTCTGCTGCAGGGGGCTTCGTGGTGGCATCATCAGGAGAGCCAGGCCGGGAGAGTTCGTCAAACTCAGAAGGAGAGGGGCTAGACTCAGATGAAGTCACATCATCATCCTGAATCTCGGCAGGCACAAATACATCCACCTTGACCATCTTGGCAACCCTGGTGTCGAAGCCATCGAGAGAACTCCTAATAGCATCGCTATCGATCTCTTGACCTTCCTCATCTATCTTGGGAAAGCCAGAGGTCACCAGGTTGATGTCGGCATTGTCATAATGCGCCTTGACTAAGGACAGGGTCATCCTTGCACCAGCCCGGATGCAAGAGGCTTTCCAGTTCTTGACTTTCTCAGGGGCTCGGTGCAGGATTTCCACGAACTTAGCTACTGAGTTTGCCGCCTTGAAGTTAATACCCAGAGGTTGAGCTATCTCCTTGGCTTGGGCGATGGCGGTGCTGACGAAGTTGCTGGCAAGAATCATGCATTCCTTCGAACTTAGAGCACCCTCACCCAAGTTGGCTAAGCCAATGGGAGTTGTGGTTTGCACAAAACACAAGGACCATGAGTACAAACAAGTAAAATGGTTGTCCAACTTACAGAAAAGACCAAGACGGAGAAAGGTTACCAAAGATGCTCGTTTCTGCTTGCATGCATGTCTCCGCCAAGACATCGCACTCCTTCTGGACTGACTTGAGCATCTCAAGACTCCTAGCATTTTTCTCTTTGGCAGCTTGGTTCTGGTCTTTGAGTTGTGCAATCTCATCCTTCAGGCGCTGCATCTCGACATCTGTAGACTCTTGCATAGCCTTAATCGTTTCCTCATGGTCCTTGACGGCATCGGCCAGGTCGTTCTTCAGAATCTTATTTTCATCATCGAGCTCCTAGATATGCTTGGATTGCTCGACGATGCTCTAGGCTTTAGCAATGTCTTATGTAAAACGGAAATCAAAAAGTGCTATCAGAAGACGGAAAAAATGACTCAATGGGAAAGCAAGGAGCTGTCGTAGGAAATATAATCTGGCTATTTTTGATTTGTTCCTTCAGGAATTTGGTTTTACCCTGTTCAAGGTCCATCTCCTTCCGAAGAGCAACAAACCTCTCATTGGCGGCTATCCTCCGTTTATTCTCATTCTGCACTTGATATAAGCATGCTTAGTTTCTCTAGAGCATCTAGTCGGAACTATTCAGTTTCACCTAAACGCTCAGGGGCTACAGTACACGATTTTAAAGTAAGCTAGTTTATCTAGAGCGTCTAGTCGGAACTTTTTCAGTTTCCACTAAACGCTCGGGGGCTACATGGACAAGTTCTACGCTTAGTTCTCTGGAGCACTCAGGCCAATAACTATTGACTTATCATCCTAAGAGCTCGGGGACTACAGTGGGATATACTACACAAAGTAAAGCAAGTGAAGTTCAAAAAACTTACGATAGCAATGATCCTGCGATTGTTGGCCAGATGAGCGTAAGAATCATGAAAGGTCCGAGCATTCTTATAGATTGTGTCGGCCTGCATGATGAAGGATCAACGTCGGAGGAGTCACAGCCAATGGAGAAGTCGAAGCCGGAGGAATGGATGAAGCCCTAGCTGCCTCCTGCACCTTCAAGGTAGTAGGTGGCACGGAGGCTCCCACCTCAATTGCAGCTTCCACGTCCACCTCTTCCACTTCCTTCCCCTTCTCGATGGCATCCTTAGCCAGAGCTTCAGCCACTTTATAAGAGGTGCTCTCCTATGTCGCCTAGCCGCTAGGAGAAACGTCTGCCTCGACAGAGCCTGAGACATCAAGGTTTGGATTGATATCTATCTCCATGGCAGAGGTCTCAGGGATGACAGGAGATGACGTCCCAGCGGGACCAACGGAGGGAATGGCAGCAGGAGTAGGGGGAGCGGTGGCCGGAGAGGGCTTTGCGGATGGACCTTGGTCGACATGTCACGAATGTTTTTTGACCCTCCAACATCTTTGGAGGATCGTTTCAATCTAACACCGGCTTTCCTTCTAAAACGTACAAGGTATAAGTACAAGAGTTGAAAAAAGGTGCGAGCTGAAAAATACAAGCCAGAGAATGAAAGTACTTACTCCACGGCAGGAGCCATGGTGAGGGGAATGCCGGTTGACTTATTCTTCTTCTACGCCTCTAAGGCGGAAGTGGATTGTTCGGAGACTCCACTCTCTGTTTTCTTGTTCTTCTTGGCCTCAGCAGCAGCGTTAGAGGTGAAGCTCTTCCGCTTTCGTGATGCCGGAGCTGGTTGATCCTTGGAGGCGTCGTCATCGGACACCACCTGGATAACCTTCAGCTTTGGATCGTAGACTTGGGAGGACATTTGATCTACCGTCAAGCTCGCCATCTGGATACATGGCAATGATTAGATGCACAACTTCAAGTCGGAAAAACCTTAGGGCATATAACGAGCAAGAAAGGAAACAGAAGCTACCTCTGGGCACTTACCGCAATCGAACATGTCAAAAGTGATCTTGAAGCCATGCTTCTTGTCCTTCACTCTGACGATGTCCTTTAGACTGAGCTTGATTGAGTCAGTAGAGAAGTTATCCCGTGAAATTTGCATGGGATCCCTCATGTCTTGGCTATACATGCACATCAGCTGGGCGCGGTGCTGTAGAGGCTGGATCCGCCTAATGTACTAGCACATGGCAAGATCCAAGCCCGTCAGACCTCCATCTACGAGCCATTCGATCCACCTTATTGCGCGATTGGCTTCGTCTTAGGAGGGAATAGAGGCTAGGGTCCGCCATGTGGGCACTTTGGTGGCAGCTCCATCGACGAAGTCGGGGTAGGTCTCAAGACGATCTGGCAGAGGGACATCTAGCCCGTAGAAATACATGCGCTCCCAGTTCTTGCAAGACTCGTGCCCTACGATGTCGGGGAAGCGCCGGCTAGGCCTGATCTTAAAGCTAATGGTTCCGCAGATCCGTAGTTCATCCTTGGACTCTATGGACTTTCTCTTGAAGGTGAAGAAATATACAAACAGATCTAATCTAGGTTTGATTCCTATATATCCTCCGCATAGAGCTACAAAGTTGCTAAGACTAGAATGATGTTGGGAGAGAGGTTGTGGGGAGTACCCGGAAGTACCAGAGGACATCCAAGAAGAAGTCGAAGACTGGTAGGCTTACGCCGCGTACCATCTGAGATTTGAGGTACACCTTCTCTCTGACTTGGGGAGAAGGGACCACCTCGCCGGCCGGTGTCGCCCGCCAGACGAACTTCTCCGCAGTAGGGAGATACCCCTCGTTGATTAGCTCTTGGAGATCTTCGGCGGAGAGATCAGAAGCTCTCCACACCCCCTTATGGGAGTTGTTTTCCTCTTCAGCGGCTTCGGGTGCCGCTCGTTGTTGGTCATCGCCGGCGGATTCCATCACGGCGGAGACAGGGACGACCACGCCCTCCAGTGGAACGATAACTCCCTGGGATGGCTCTGTCGTAGCCTCGAGAATCGCCGCCATGGAAGGAGCAGAGCTGCTAGAGGCCATTGTGACGAGGAGTGTGTGGAGGAGGAAGGGGTTCTGGTTAGGGTTTTCGTAGAGGAGCTCGAACGGTCGTGCGGCAGGAGGAAGATGAAGACTGGGAGCAAATGAGGGTAAAAAGAAATAAATTAACTGCGGTGGAAATATATAAGCCTCGCGTTAAGATTCATGCAAAAATATCTAATGGTTGGAACATTGCCGACGTGTGAACGTGCGTGGTAATTTCGCCACATCCTCCGTTTTTTACCTCTCCGCCGTTTCGAATTTCGCGCGCGTGAAAATAGCTAATGATCAATTCTTTTCTTCTGCGAGTTTCGAGGTAGCGTAGGCTTTACCCTAAGCCATCCTCCTGACAGTTGCACTGAAGGGTCATGTACGAAGATTCCATTGAAAACAGAGATCGTCTGACTTTGGAAACAAAGACTTAAGGAATCTCCGGCTACATTGCGAAGCCGGAGAGGATTGTAGAGTTCTTTGGGAGACGTTTGAGATATTGCTTGGCAAATTGCCGGCATCACTTAGACGAGATATTCAGAAATCAATGAGCAACATGATGCAAGATTTCAAAGTCCTCCGGGGGCTACTGTTGGGGATATGCTATTTGGGTGTCCTCAAAGAATGTCACCAATCGCCTAACCCGAGTGGCCCATAGTTGGTAGCAAGTCCTATGGCCTGCTGGGCGGCCCAGTTAGACAGATCCTGAAGGGAGGCCCATGCCGGATAAAGGAAGGCTACACAGGACTCACCGACATACTCGGAGCCTTGGAGGACAAGACACGAAAGACTAGTTCGTGTAGATGTAGGACTCTTTACCTTGTCCGGCAAGGACCTTTCCCTGTAAACCCTAGGTCTTGGCGCCTTGATAAGCCGGCCTGCGGGAGCCTTTAGGGCACAACTTCTCTGATTGCAGCGTACAACACGCAACACCTCGCATAGCGAACCTATCTCTGTAACTCGGCGTATTGTCATTATAGTGATTTATAGCAGGAATAGAGTTCTGCCACCGTTGTGGGACTTGAACCTGGGTAAGCTGTGTTACCTCGTACCCGCCAACTCTCCGCCTTACCCCATGTCTCTAAACACGGACTGTGAGAAGCCCTCTATGGCGTACTCGTCGGCTATACCACGACATTATGTGTTTGGAATCTATTGATATTTTTTTGTTTTATTTAGTGCTGCTGAATCTTTCAAATGGTAGTGAATCTGTCAAATGTTCTGTCGTTTTTATTACAGTACTAAAGTATCTTGTAGAACTAATACTGACGTACTGATACTTTTTTAGATCAAGGGCCTTGTCACAATCTAGATGAGGCTTGGGGCATTTTGGTTTGTATATGTGGGTCACACAGTCATTGATGTGAGTTGAAAGTATGCATGGAAAAACAGGCTTGATGGTTAGTTTTGCCTGCACCAAGGTTTTTAGTGTTGAAACATGAATTGATTCTCAGGATTGTTTGTTTGCGACCCGAAAGTTCATGGGCGAGTGCATGGAGGTACCCAAGTTCCCTGTAATTGCCGCGTTTCATAAAGTTGGGCTGCCAACTACTCAGAGGGGCCATTTCGAGGCAAACTCATCTCACACCTGCCAAATACAAACATTCCGTTAAACTGCCCCATGAAGTAGACGGTCGGCACCCACATGTCGGTCATCTGTCTGTGATGCAAGCACTAACGCGGCAACCTCTTAAGAAAATCGAGGAACTATGTGGATTGGATGCGTCGACCAATTTCACAAATCCATTCCCTCCTTTCCCCTAGCACCGGCAGCGTCGAAATCCACCCTCCAAGTAGGACGATCCCTTCGGACATTTGACTTTCGGCACCAAGTTGCTGCGCCTAGTCGCTGATCCTGAGCTCCAATGGCGCATGTCGTAGCCGCCGTTGCGAGGCTCTAGCCCACCTCCGCCGCCGACGAGCCGAGCAGCTCGGGGGATGGCAGATCCTACTACCAAGGAAGAAGATGTTCTGGCTACAAGCGGGTGAGCTACCCTTCTCTTTGCTTTTCGCACTAATTATAACTGCTAGCTGGCTACTGAACCTACCATTGTTTGTTAGCCCAACGCTGACAAACATATTTTGTCCACATTTTTCTGTCAAGTGGGATCTCCGCGGACCACCCTTACTTGGTTACGGTAGTCCTCTTCAGGTACGACTCTAAATCAGCAAGGGTGAAGGGCAAGTGGTATGGACACCGTTATATCACGATGGAAGAAGCGCCTGCGCAGATCTGCACTATATTTGGTATGGTTGTTGCTCTGCATAATTATGATGAATTATGGATGAAGCAGACTGTAAAGTTTAGCTTCATGGATGAACGTGGCATCATCGTTCCTCTAACATGTGACAGTCAGCTAATTAGGTTGATGAAAAGGTATGCTTCGGATTGCATGTTTGAGCTAAATTGTGATGTACTGGATGTGGAAGCTGATGCAACTGGGAGTCGCCCTTCTATTCTTGGACAGGGTGGTCACTCAAGCCCAATTAGCTCCTGGTAAGCAAAAGTCTCTTGGACTTCGCATGTTTGTGCTGAATTGTAATTTTTGTTTTATTTACTCTGTAGATATTGGGTAGTTATGCAACAGTAATGTTTCTTTGACAGGAAACGCCGCAAGGTTAGAAACATGGTTGCCAGGTCAGTCATTTTGCTGCCCGAAGAAGGTAAAAACAAGTGGAAATATGATGCTGGACACAATTCTAGTGTTGATTGTCTCGGCGATGCAGAGTACGTGAAGCTAAGAAAATTGGCACCGGGGAAGAGGAAGAATGCAGGAAATGAAGAAGCCTATGGACGTGAAGGCTTGGCACCCAGGTTGCGGAAGAAGGCCACTGGCAATGATGATGCATAGTAATGTGTTGAACTTGAACCTATATATGTAATTCAGTTAAATTCTAGAGCTCTATGTGTGGCACTTTGCTGGGCGAAACAATCTACCCACGTTCTCTAAGTAAAATGTACCGTGACTTAGGGTTTGGAAACGCCCGAGTCAGTAGTTGAATCTGAAATTGTGATTGTGCCACTACTATCTGAAAACACGCAGCACTGACTCCACGATTGCCGAGGGGCAGGAGGTCTCCAAATTCGATGGAATGTAAGTGGCATAGAAATAAATTATTTAAGCTGCTAACCTCCACGAAGCATCAACTTATTTCAGATGCTGCACAACGACGTGACAACATAAACTGCAATGGCAACCGATAATGCCCAGATGAGGAGGAAATTGGTACCACTTTCTTGCCTAATCTTGAGCCTGTCTATCTCACTACCTCCCTGGTACTGCATCACCTGCATCTGGCGAAGCTCCCGGATCTCCAGTAACCGGGTGTACGTGCTTCCACTTTATAAATTGTGGTTGTGCCATTGGCATGCGGCACAATCCACGTAGATTACGTTTAAACAAACCACCAATGTCAGAATACCACCATGATCAGACAAAAGGAAGTAATGCAGGGTTAAGACATATTAACGGGTGACCAATTTTTTTCCTCCCAGGACTACGGGACCACTAATTCAGACCGCTAGGTCAACAAGTACTATTATTACAACTTCAAAAGGCACTGAGATCAAGCTAAATAGAACTAGTTATCACACATCTCCTTGATCTTCCTAATCTTAGCCCGATGTGCATCTTTCTGCGAGAGCAAGGATTGAATCGTCTTCTCCTTCCTTTAGCATCTTCCTTGCACAGCTTTAATTGTTTCTCTGCATTTTTCCTCATGCACTTGTCAATACTCGTAGTTGTGAACTGTAGGACTTTGGCCTGGTGAAGATCATTCCTTGCTTGAGTCAGTTCTTGCTCTGCTTTAGCCTTCATGGCCAACACCACGTCCCTCTCCTTCTCGACTTTTCTAACCTCGTGTTGCACCCTCCTGAGATCTCGGTTAAGCTTCGTCGTGTCATATGGTTCCCATAGTTTCATCTCAACACTGTCAAAAAGTGAGATGAATATGGATTCTTTCAACTCAACAGTCATTTCCCATAGTTTGTTGTGGCATCCCGCTAAAACCACTACTAGAAAATTGCGTTGTTTTTGTGCATGGTATCGTCATGACCACATGCTCATGTCATCATGCCACCTTGCATTTGAGCACCATCATCATCATGCATCTGTTGTCTAAAACTATTTTCGAAAAACCCTATTTCTGTTTTCTAAATACCTAGCCTTTATTCAAATACAAAACCCGGGGTCTATGGAATATTTTGTTCTGTCTACAAACAGTTTTCAAACGCCCCGTTTTAAACCAATAAAATTTTATAATATTTTTAGGAGGCAGCCCGCCAGGCCCGAAAGCCCGGCCGGCCACCTCCAAACCCTAGTCTAAACATACCTCATCCTAAATCTACCCCACCCTAATCCTACCCAGCCCCTCCACCTCACCCCGCCCAATAGCCGCGCGACACCTCACCAACCCCCCTCCCTTTTCCTCCACCTCACCACACACACACGCCACACAACACACACCACACACACCTGATCCACCCACCGCCGCCCTCTCACACACGCTGCCAGACAGACCCACTGCCCCACTGCCACGATCCGCCCACACCATGGCCGGCCACCTGCACGCACTCCCGCACCCGGCCCCACCCCACACGCGCTCGTGCCTCTCTCTCTTCCCTCGCCTCTCTCTTTCCTCACCCCGACGCCCTGCCTCACCTGGCCGCCGCCGCCCTGCTTCCTCCACTCCGGCTCCACGAACCCGCCCCTCCTCCCTCGTTCTGCCGCGCCCCTCGAGCCCCATCGCCGGAGCCCGCCTCGCCTCCCTCCCTCTGCGGCGAACTCGTCCACCTCGGGCCCGCCGCCGTGCCGCCGGTCGCCCTTATCGCCGGCCGTCGTCCGCGCCTTCGTGCTCCCCGCCGACCCGTCGCCCTTCCTCGTCCCTCGTCGAGCCCCTTGAGCCGCCTCCGCTCTGCCTGCGCGCCGCCGTCGCTCGCCCCCTTCCCGGAGCTCCGCCCCGCCTCTGACCGTCCTCCGCCTTGAGCTCCGGCCTCCCTGCCGCCAGGACCGCCCTCTGCTCCGTTCGTGGGCACGGCCCCGTCTCCCTGAGCCTGAGCCTCTGCCCAGCCGCAGAGCCCCGCCTCCACCTCGACCAGCGTGCGCGCTGTCCCAGGGCCCATTCCCCTCCTCCCTATCAAGGACCTCCGCCCGCGTCTCCCTGGACCCTGACGTCGCCGCCGCCATCTGTTCCTCCGCGCCGTGTTCCCCTACTATTGTATGTGGGAGCCGCTCTGCGAGTGTCCTTTGAGCCCAAGACGGTGGCTCCCGTTGTTTTTTTTTGTTTGTATTGTGGTTTTCTCACGGCCACCATCGAGTCTGCCGCACGAAAGCATCCATGTGTGGATGCCTCTGTCTAGATCTTCACCAAGGCCAAGTGGGCTCATCCGTAAGATAGAAACCAATTGACGCAAGATCTTCGACGCCTTCGTGCGAAGCCAAAACCGAGGGGCCATCTTGTACCCGGTGTCATCTATTCAAGTTCGCCATCGGCAATGAAGTCGGTACCCGAAGAATCATCAACATCGACCTCTACGCCAAAACCCGAATGCGATGGTGACGCATTCCAAGATCTTCATCGTGGGCACCAAGTTCTCCTTCCTGGCTTTGAAAACCCGACCCCGAAGGCCACAGATGCGACAAGTACTTCTTCCCGGAGCCGATGCCCGAGATCTCGGACGACAAGGTCGTCGACATGGATACGCCAAGTACTGCCTCGAGGACGCCAAGTTCTTCACCCCGAACGCCAAGACCGACTCGATGGTGCGGACCCGACAAGACCTTCGCGACGGCAAGATCAACACCGACCAGGGCGGATCCGATGCGCCCTGACGGCAAACCAAGTCCTCCTTCCCGGCACATCAAGCTCTCCTTCCGTTGTCCGTGACCGTTTCCGTTGAACCGTTCCCCCGTCGAGCCCTGTCGAACCTCGAACCCCCGGAACCCAAGATCTTCCGAACCCAGATGTGTGAACCTTTTCCTGAGCCCCTATTTTATAAAAGCTATATATAAAACTGTTGCATATGAATTGTTCATACATGCATACATGTCTGTGGTTTGGAGGCATTATGCCGATTCACCTCATAATTAAATATGGAGTCCATCTGCGGGATATCTTTGTCTTCTTCCGGACTCCATTTCAATTGGTGTAGCGAACCGATGCCATGTTTCGCCCTGTTAATACAACATTTAAATTGCGGGGGTCTAAATAACTTGAACCGCCTAACTAATTGTCGGGACCCCGTTTCCACTTAATACTGCCTAATTGCACCGCATCTGCATCATATCATAATCATGCCGGATCTTCTGCCGTAGTATTAAATCTTGCATCCGGTGTTTCTTCTAGTGTTTGCTTCTTCGTGGATTAGGCCGATGAGTTGATGCGAGTATCGGCAAGTTCTCCGGATATGATCCTTCGACAGTGTTTCCTAGGCGAGCATCTCTTCCCCCTTTCTACCTATTTTGCATTTATAGTCTTTATTTCCTCCTATTGATCTCTTGATATCCGTGTCGCGATGCTTTAGTTTCTGTGCACCAGTTATATCCCGTGCAGCCTCTATATTGCCTTGGACACCTCCTATTACCTGTGTTTGGTAGATAGCTGGCCTTGCGAGTCGTAGATGCTTGCTCAGGTGCGATCTCGTGTTGTCGAGTACCCCAGTTGTTGGAATGCTGGCATATGCTTATGGTGGAGATGTTTATGGTGGATATGATCATGACTTTAAATACAACTATTAAAAATGCTAGCTATAACTAATGCAGAAGCATCGGTGGGAAATAGATGTTATTTGGTTCTTCCACACTCCCTTGTGTCTCGTAGGATTCCGAGTACTTAATAACTGTTCCTTGATTTTTCGCACTATCCACATCCGGGAGGCCTTATGGACCCCCTTGAGCCAGAGCTTGATTCATTTCTATTTCTTGGGGCCACAAAGTAGTTTGGGGATTTATTACTATCCTATACTTATGCCATGCTTTACCGCTTTATTTACGATTGTGCGTGGAGCACCTGTACTGTTTAGGATTGCGGAGTGTTTTCGCGGTATCGACAAGCCCAGTCACACTTTCGGGTTCCCAGTCGTTTACAGCCATTGGCGCAAACCTTGGGTCCGTCTCGGAGCCGGCCAACTTCGTTGCGGGTAGCTTAATGGGGTGGCCCCCTGAAATATTTATGAATCCTGTGATTGCTTTGTCGTGAAAGCCTCGTTGGGTTTTCAGTTGGTTTTTCCGAGGTTGATCGAGTGTGTGTTGATATTTGTGCACCCCTGCAGGGTAAAACTTTCTGAAAGCCGTGTTCGCGGTTATGGACGACTTGGAGCACAGTATCTCGATCATAGATAAGCATAACTAAAGTAGTGTTATAAACTTGACTTAATATGTGACTAGTAATCAGCTCAAGAATAACGGAATGGATATTAAAAATGCCAACAACTGGTGGATCTGTGGTGATCTATGTCATACTATACCTGCCTAGTAAGTATTGCAACTCCAATGGAATGTGATAAAAGTGCCAACAACTGCTGGGTTTTGGGGATTCCTCAGGACAATTATATCGGACTAGTAAAGGTTCCAACTACCACAGAATGGTAATTAAAACTGCCCACTACTTATGCTTCAGGATGACTCATGCTATCTATATCTGATTAGTAATTGCTGCAACTTTAACGGAAAAAGTAAAATTGCCAACTGTGTGAGTTCCTTGGTCCGACTTCCTCGTTTGGTCTCGAGGGCGAAATACCAGGATGGGTTTGTTTGGTGTTAGCTTCAAGTTAGATCCGAATAGGTTTCTCTTATCCCTCTCTGATAACCGCCCGTTGTATCGAGTCTCTATAGATTGTTTAGTCTTGTATTTCACGCTTGCTTGACCCACCATACCTATGTAGGCGAGAGCCGCCGAATTCTAGCCTCGCCATGTACTGGCAGGGTTACCCTTCCGTCTTGGCCTGGGAAGGGTTATGGATGCCATTGGTTATTCTCCAGGGCTCTTAGCCCCATTTGCATCTTGTCCATAGACGGACGCTCTATCGTTTTCAAGGTGATTTGGATCTTTGTACTGTATATATGTATTCTAGACTCATGGAGTCGTTGTTGTATATATCTGTTCTGTGGGTTCCATCGTGGACTAATGAGTAATGGTATTACTTCGTTTTCCACCCGCACGAAAGTGCCTGGTGGGCGTCCTTGAATCGTTTCTATGCGGGTTTGGCGGAAAAGGGCTAAAACTTGCATAGGGCCGATTCGAGGGTGTTACATTTGTCCAGTGTTTTCTGCATCGATTTGGGCCACTCTGGATCTACCCATTTGACAACACCGCAACTTCTGCCTTGCATCATTGCATGATGTCCTTAACCCCGTAAAAACCTCCTGCCTGTGTTTTGTCCTTTGAACGCTACAAATTTAGCAGGCACATATCCATGTTTACATACTAGAGGACTGTCTTCATCCGATAAACTGTGATAGTCGGAGTCATACAGCGTCTGGTTGGCCTAACACATCATACACGCATGAGTAAACAGAGTTGATCTAGCTCAAAATAGATAACTAGCCACAAATGATAGAGATCGAGATGAGATGACTCACATCGAAATCACCATCCCTATCGTCACGACGCGTTTCCTCGTCGTGTCCCCTTGAACCCATGGCGAGAGGGGAAGGGGTGGCTGCCGGAGAGGGGATTGGGATGGAGGCACCGTCCGCTTGCGGCTACGGCAGGATGGGAGTGAAGTGGGGAAAGTGGCTTCGAGGGGAAGGAAGAGAAGTACGGGGTGGAAGAGAAGTAATGGGGACGTGACACTGGAATATGGCCCATTGAACTCGTGAGTCGTGACACTCGCAACAGGGGAGCGCCCGGTGTTACCAGTTTGTCCAGAGCAAGTGGGCAGCAAGCATGGCCCATCATGCCGCAGAACAGCCTACTCGCGGATCGCTACCACGAAGACCATCCCAATCGTCCAAGCTCCCCGATCTAACGGTATGTAACAATCGTCATGCAGAACAACTGTTTTATGGCATGCCTTCTAGAAGACTCAGTCTAACGGCCACCATTGGGGGGCTAAGGTTAGGCCTTTCCTAATGTTAGGATCCATATGTGGTTTATGATAAGAACACACATGCAATAACACTGGTGATATGTGGTTTGTGAAAATAACACGCATACAATGACTCTAACTGTGTTTAATGAAAAGAGCACACATGCAATGACACTGGTGGATCCATGTGTGGTTTGTGAGAAGAACACACATGCAATGACACTAGGTGTGGTTAATGCAAAGAGCAGACATGCAATGACACTGGTGGATCCATGTGTGGTTTCTGAGAAGAACACACATGCAATGACACTGGGTGTGGTTCATGAAAAGAACACTCATCCAATGACACTGGTGGATCCATATGTGGTTTGTGGAAAGAACAGACATGCAATGACTCTAGTTGTGGTTTGTGAAAAGAACAAACATACAATGACTCTAGTTGTGGTTTGTGAAAAGAACACACATCCAGTGACACTGGTGGCTCAATATGTGGTTTGTGGAAATAACAGACATGCAATGACCCTCGCACACACGTTCAAGCCACCGGACAACCTCCACCTCCTCGCTCCAGCGAATCAGCGGAAGCAGCAAATCCTTCTAGACGCAAGGCCACCGGGAACATGTATCTCGCTAATCCGAGACCATGGGGGAATATCTAGAGGGGGAGAGAGATCCTTCACGAGGAGGTGTGGTTTATGAGTGGGGAGGGGGCTTTATATAGGAGGGAGGGAGACCCCTCCCCTCCCATAGCCGGCGCATGAGGGGGGGGGACTCCTCCCCTCCTTCATTCATGTGGTGAACCTCCACTCACATAAACATGGCCTCCATCCAAAATCCCACTCACATGTATTTAATTTCCACCAAATTAAATGCAACTCTCAATTAATAAAACTCTTTTATTTATTTTATTCAGAATTTTGTTAATTACTTTAATTAACAAACATTCACATAAAACCCCTTGCAACATTTCAATATCACATGCAGAACCACTTTCTGCAATTTACCCGAAACAATTCCGGTTTCTATCGAAACAATTCCTGTTTCTATCGAAACATTTCATGCGCTTTGCAAACCTTTTTGTCTAGAACATATGTGCTCCTAAATGGTGTCCAGCAACCCTTAAGTGTGTCACCCTATGGTTCACGAATAATGCAGACATGATTGAGACTCCTCTCAGATCAATAATCAGAAGCGGGACCTGGAGATCCATACTGACTCCTTCATATTCAACGATGACTTCTGTGATCATGAGAAACTTTAACGTCAGCAATTTAATCCCTTTGTCTCATGATATAATACATGTTCAAGATTTGATCACCGGTATCCAAATACCTAGTTTGATCTCGTTACCGACATGCACTCTTTTCTTGTTCCCGTGATATAACATTCTAGTGATCACATCACTTGCTTGCAAGCTATCTTAATGCGATATCACCGAGAGGGCCCAGAGTATATCTATCCATCATCAGAATTGACAAATTCCACTCTTGATCCACGAGCCTCAACATAACACCTTCATAGCACTGAACCCACCTTTATGGTCACCCTATTACAGTGTGACGTTTGATGTTATCAAGATACTCTTCCGGTGTTAGCAATTAACATGATCTCATGGTCTAAGGACTAAGACTACTTTGTATGATGTTATAGCAATATAAACATAATGAATTGATCATAATGCTATACTTTGGATGAATGTTCATCACATCATTTCACAAATGCTGTGACCTTGTTATTAACAACATCCAATGTCCATGATCAGGAAACCTTGATCATCCTGTTAATCAACAAGCTAGTCTATAAGAGAGGCATAACTAGGAACCCTTTTGTTTATTAAACACACATGTATTGATGTTTCCTATCAATACAATTATAGCATGCAAAATAAACATCTATCATATACAAGGAATACATAATAAAAACTTTATTATTGCCTCTCAGGGCATATTTCCTTCAGTCTCCCACTTGCACTAGAGACAATAATCTAGTTTATATAGTAATAAATCTAACACCCATGGAGTTCTGGTGTTGATCATGTTTTGCCCTAGGGAGTACTTTAGTCAACGGATCTGCTACATTCAGGTCCGTGTGCACTTTACAAATCTTTATATCTCCATCCTTGACATGCTCGCAGATGGAGTGAAACCGGCGCTTAATATGCTTGGAATTCTTGTGAGACCTTGGTTCCTTGGCGTTGTCTATGGCTCCATTATTGTCACAATAGATCACCATTGGGTCCAACACACTAGGAACCACACCTAGTTCCGTTATGAACTCCTTCATCCAAACTGCTTCCTGTGCCGCTTCTGAAGCAACAACATATTCCGCCTCCGTTGTTGATCCAGCCACCACAGGTTGTTTGGAGCTCCTCCAACTAACTGCTGCTCCGTTCAAGAGAAATACATATCCGGATTGAGACTTAGAGTCATCCGGATTAGTGTCAAAGCTAGCATCGACATAACACTTAGCGACTAGCTCTTCTTCACCTCCGTATACAAGAAACATATCCTTAGTTCTTCTCAAGTACTTAAGGATATTCTTGACCGCTATCCAGTGTTCCGAACCTGGATAACATTGGTACCTACTAGTCAAACTAATAGCATGTGCCACATCCGGTCTTGTACATAGCATGGCATACATTATAGAGCCTATGGCTGAGGCATAGGGGATCTTATCCATTATCTCTCTTTCTTCCGCCGTAGCCGGACTTTGAGTCTTACTCAATGTCTTGCCTTGCAACATAGGTAAGTACCCCTTCTTACTTCCGTCCATATTAAACTTATTTAATATCTTATCAAGGTATGTACTCTATGAAAGCCCAATTAGGCGTCTTGATCTATCTCTATAGATTTTAATGCCTAATATATATGAAGCTTCACCAAGGTCCTTCATCGAAAATTTGCTGTTTAGATAACTTTTAACACTGTTTAAAAGATCTATATCATTTCCAATCAATAATATGTCATCCACATATAATATCAGAAATGCCACATTGCTCCCACTCACTTTCTTGTAAATACATGCCTCTCCATAAGTTTGGACAAATCCAAACTCTTTGATCACCTCATCAAAGCGAAGATTCCAACTCCGGGATGCTTGCTTCAGTCCATAGATGGATCGCTGAAGTTTGCACACCTTCTCAGCATCCTTAGGATCGACAAAACCCTTAGGTTGTATCATATACAACTCTTCTTCAATATTACCATTGAGGAACGCAGTTTTGACATCCATCTGCCATATTTCATAATCGAAATATGCAGCAATTGCTAACATAATCCTAACTGACTTAAGCATCGCTACGGGAGAGTATGTCCTATCATAGTCAACTCCTTGAATTTGTCGAAACCCCTTTGCGACAAGTCGAGCCTTATAGATGGTTACATTACCATCAGCATCAGTTTTTCTTTTGAAAATCCATTTATTCTCAACGGCCTTTCAATCGTGAGGTAAGTCCACCAAGGTCCAAACCTGGTTTTCGTACATGGATTCCATCTCGGATTTCATGGCTTCTAGCCATTTGTTGGAATTAGGGCTCATCATCGCTTCTTAATACGTCGCAGGGTCATCTATTTCATCAATCATGATATTCATAACAGGATTGCCGTATAGTTCAGAAGTTGTACGTGTCCTGCTTGACCTGCGAGGTTCGGTAGTGTCCTCTTTCGGAGTTTCATGATCAATATCATTAGCTCTCTCTTCATTAGGTGAAGTCAACTCCGAAACAACTTCCAGTGCTGCGCTACTCGCCATTTCATGAAGAGAAGGTTCAATAACCTCTTCGAGTTCTACCTTCCGACTACTCACACCTTTCGCGAGAAACTCCTTCTCAAGAAAGAATTCATTCTTGGCAACAAAGACCTTTCCCTCGGATCTGTGATAGAAGGTATACCCAATCGTTTCCTTAGGGTATCCTATGAAGACGCATTTTTCCGCTTTGGGTTCGAGTTTATCCGGTTGAAGTTTCTTCACATAAACATCGCATCCCCAAACTTTAAGAAATGACAGCTTAGGTTTGTTTCCAAACCATAATTCATACGGTGTCTTTTCAATGGATTTAGATGGTGCCCTATTTAAATTGAATGCAGCGGTTTCCAGTGCATAACCCCAAAATGACAGTGGCAAGTCAGTCAGAGACATCATAGATCGAACCATCTCCAATAAAGTATGATTACAACGTTCTGACACACCATTACGTTGTGGTGTTACGGAGGCATAAGTTGTGAAACTATTCCACAGTCTTTCATATGTGTGCTAAACTCGTAACTAAGATACTCTCCTCCACGGTCAGACCGCAGAAATTTGATCTTTCTGTTACGATGATTTTCCACTTCATTCTGAAATTCTTTGAACTTTTCAAAGGTTTCAGACTTATGTTTCATCAAATAGATATACCCGTATCTACTCAAATCATCCGTGAAAGTAACAAAATAATGATATCCACCTCGCGCCGACACACCAATTGGTCCACACACATCAGTATGTATGATTTCCAATAAATCTGTTGCCCGTTCCATTGAACCGGAAAACGGCGTTCTAGTCATCTTGCCCATAAGGCATGGTTCACATGTATCAAATGATTCAAAATCAAGTGATTCCAAAAGTCCATCAAAATGGAGTTTCTTCATGCGTTTAACGCCAATATGACCTAGACGGCAGTCCCACATATATGTAGATATATCATTATCAAGTTTAATCCTTTTAGCATCAACATTATGAATATGCATAATACTACTATCGAGATCCAACAGAAATAAACCATTCAACACAGGTGCATGACCATAAAAGATATTATTCATATAAATCAAACAACCATTGTTTCCAGACTTAAACGAATAACCACTTTGCATCAAACACGATCCAGATACAATGTTCATGCTGGTCACGAAGCCAAATAACAATTATTCAGGTTTATAACTAATCCCGACGGCATATGGAGAGGCAGCGTTCCGACGGCGATCACATCAACTCTTGATCCATTGCCGACCCACATCGTAACCTCATCCCTTGCTAGTTGTCGCTTGTTCCGTAGCCCTTGAACCGAGTTACATATATTAGCAACCGATCCCATATCAAATACCCAGGTGCTACTGCGAGTACTAGTCAAGTACACATCAATAACATGTATATCACATATACCTTTGTTTGCCTTGCCAGCCTTCTTGTCCGCCAAATACTTGGGGCAGTTGCGCTTCCAAAGGCCAGTCCCCTTGCAATAGTAGCACTCGGTGTCAGACATAGGGCCAGCTCGGGGTTTCTTTTCAGGCACGTCAATAGATTTGCCGCCCTTCTTTCCCTTCTGCTTGCCTTTCTTGTCCTTCTTGAAACCGGTGGTCTTATTGATCATCAACACTTGATGTTCTTTCCTAATCTCCACTTCTACAGTCTTAAGCATTGACAGAAGCTCGGGAAGAGACTTCTTCATGCCCTGCATATTATAGTTCATCACAAACCTCGTGTAGCTAGGTGGCAGAGATTGGAGAACACGATGTATGCCTAAGTCAATAGGAATCGTTATTCCCAAGGACACAAGCTTATCGGCGTACCCAGACATTTTGAGTACGTGCTCACTAACGGAGCTGTTCTATTCCATCATGCAGCTAAAGAACTTTTCAGAAGCATTATAACTCTCTACGGCAGCATGGGTATCGAAAATCATTTTCAATTCTCCCATGGTATGAAAGGCATTGCCATTTTCGAAACATTTTCGAAGTTCTAGCTCTAGCCCATACAGTATGCCGCAATGAACTAAGTTGTGGTCCTCCTGACGAGTTATATAGACGTTCTTTTCCTCATCAGGGGCATCAGGAGCTGGTGGTGGGCCTAGCGGCGCCTCTAGCACATAGTTCTTTTGTGCAGCAGTGAGGAGAATCCTCAAATTCATAGCCTAGTTGGTGAAGTTGCTACCATTCGCAGCAAGCTTCTCTTTCTCCATGAACACATTGAAATTAAAAGCAGGTGGTGCCATCTACAACATAATTTGTAAAATATATTTAGACTAAGTTTATGATAGATTGAGTTCAAATAATCAATATTACTAATGAACTCCCACTCAAAAACGACATCCCTCGTGTCCTTTTGGTGATTACATGAACCAAATCCACTACACCAAGTCCGATCATCACGTGAGTCGGTGTAACTTCAAAGGCGAGCATATATATGGGCATCATATCAACTATATGACTCATGCTTAACCTTTCGGTCCGTGTTCCGAGGCCATGTCTATACATGCTAGGATCGTCAAGTAAGAACCTTAGTATTCACGTGTGTAAAACTGTCTTACACCCGTTGTATGAAAGCGTAGAGTCGAGAACACCCGATCATCACGTGATGCCTCAAAACACGATCCACAAAACGGTGCATACTTAAGGAAGAACACATTTTATCATGATATCTAAATGAGGATCATCTTATAATGCTACCAAAAGCGCCAAACCAGCAATATAAGATGCTAACACCTAATGTGTGAAGTGAGGTGATATGGTCCATGCATTTGATCTCTATCATTTGCATCGTGGTATGATCTCTATCATTCCTTTGTGTGTAAGGCCAGGGTCTATGGAACTTACACGTTAAGTGAGTTGTAAGAGTATCTATCATACATCTACTTACAACAATACCATATCAAGACACTAGCCCAGCAACGATCTAAACTAGACGCCTCTAATTTATCAATTGCTAGTTTTATGTGGCTTAGGGCTTTCGGAGATAGAATCGGTCTTACCTACGAACATGAACCACAACAAGGATAACCAAGTTATTAGCAACTCGTTGTAAATCAGATATTGACTATAGTAGGAGAGACAGACACCCGCTAGCCACTTATGCAAAACTAGTTGCATGTCAGTCGTGGAACCGGTCTCATGTACGATGACATGTAAGGTTGGTCCGGGCCGCTTCATCCCACTATGCCACCAATATCCAAAGTACATAGAAGATGCAATAACATGATCATCATCGCCCACATATAAACATATGTGTACTACCTGTGCAAAGAACCTACGCATAGATCAGGCTCTGATACCACTGTTGGGTCCGTAGCATAGAAAACAAAAAATTTCCTACGATGAGAACTATACGCCAAGATCTATCTACTAGATACAGAGCAACGGGTGGACATACATCCATGGAGAACTTACCCTCGAAGACAACGATTTTGTTAACGAGTAGGAACTCGCGGTTGATGTAGTCGTACGCTTGCGGATCTCAAGATCGTGTGGATGTCCGAGCGCCGCAAATTAGCAGCGCATCCGTCCTCGCACACACGTTCAAGCCACCGGACAACCTCCACCTCCTCGCTCTAGCGAATCAGCGAAAGCAGCAACTCCTTCCAGAAGCAAGGCCACCGGGAACATGTATCTCGCTAATCCGAGACCATGGGGGAATATCTAGAGGGGGAGAGAGATCCTTCACGAGGAGGTGTGGTTTGTGAGTGGGGAGAGGGGGGGGTTTATATAGGAGGGAGGGAGACCCCTCCCCTCCCATAACCGGCGCATGAGGGGGGTACTCCTCCCCTCCTTCATTCATGTGGTGAACCTCCACTCACATAAACATGGCCTCCTCCCAAAATCCCACTCACATGTATTTAATTTCCACCAAATTAAATGCAACTCTCAATTAATAAAACTCTTTTATTTATTTTATTCAGAATTTTGTTAATTACTTTAATTAACAAACATTCACATAAAACCCTTGCAACATTTCAATATCACATGCAGAACCACTTTCTGCAATTTCACCCGAAACAATTCCGGTTTCTATCGAAATAATTCCGGTTTCTATCGAAACAATTCCTGTTTCTATCGAAACATTTCCTGCGCTTTGCAAACCTTTTTCTCTGGAACATATGTGCTCCTAAATGGTGTCCGGCAACCCTTAAGTGTGTCACCCTACGGTTCACGAGTAATGCAGACATGATTGAGACTCCTCTCAGATTAATAATCAGAAGCGGGACCTGGAGATCCATACTGACTCCTGCATATTCAACAATGACTTCTGTGATCGTGAGAACCTTTAACGTCAGCAATTTAATCCCATTGTCTCATGATATAATACATGTCCGAGATTCAATCATAGGTATCCAAATAACTAGTTTGATCTCGTTACCGACATGCACTCTTTTCTCGTCCCGTGATATAACATTCTAGTGATCACATCACTTGCTTGCAAGCTATCTTAATGTGATATCACCGAGAGGGCCCAGTGTATATGTATCCGTCATCGGGATTGACAAATTCCACTCTTGATCCATGAGCCTCAACATAACACCTTCATAGCACTGAACCCACCTTTATGGTCACCCTGTTACGGTGTGACATTTGATGTTATCAAGATACTCTTCCGGTGTTAGCAATTAACATGATCTCATGGTCTAAGGACTAAGACTACTTTGTATGATGTTATAGCAATATAAACATAATGACTTGATCGTAATGATATACTTCAGATGAATGTTCATCACATCATTTCACAAATGATGTGACCTTGTTATTAACAACATCCAATGTCCATGATCAGGAAACCTTGATCATCTTGTTAATCAACAAGCTAGTCTATAAGAGAGGCATAACTAGGAACCCTTTTGTTTATTAAACACACATGTATTGATGTTTCCTATCAATACAATTATAGAATGCAAAATAAACATCTATCATATACAAGGAATACATAATAACAACTTTATTATTGCCTCTCAGGGCATATTTCCTTTAGATCCATGTGTGGTTTGTGAGAAGAATACACATGCAATGACACTGGTGGATCCATGTGTGGTTTGTGAGAAGAGCACACATGCAATGACATTGGTGGATCCATGTGTGGTTTGTGAGAAGAACACACATGCAATGACACTAGGTGTGGTTAATGAAAAGAGCACACATGCAATGAAACTGGTGGATACATGTGTGGTTTGTGAGAAGAACACACATGCAATGACTCTGGCTATGGTTCATGAAAAGAACGCACATGCAATGACACTGGTGGATCCATATGTGGTTTGTGAGAAGAACACATATGAATGACTCTGGCTGTGGTTCATGAAATGAACACACATGCAATGACACTGGTGGATCCATGTGTGGTTTGTGGAAAGAAGAGACATGAAATGACTCTGGCTATGGTTTGTGAAAAGAACACACATCCAATGAAACTGGTGGATCCATGTGTGGTTTGTGAGAAGAGCACACATGCAATCACACTGGGTGTGATTCATGAAAAGAACACTCATCCAATGACACTAGTGGATCCATATGTGGTTTGTGGAAACAACAGACATGCAATGACTCTAGCTGTGGTTTGTGAAAAGAACAAACATCCAGTGACACTGGTGGATCCATATGTGGTTTGTGGAAAGAACAGAAATGCAATGACCCTAGTTGTGGTTTGTGAAAAGAACAGATATGCCATGACACTGGTGGATCCATGTGTGGTTTGTGAGATGAACACACATGCAATGACACTGGGTGTGCTTCATGAAAAGAACACACATCCAATGACACTGGTTGATCCATGTGTGGTTTGTGAGAAGAACACACATGCAATGACTCTGGTTGTGGTTCATGAAAAGAACACACATGTAATGACACTGGTGGATCCATGTGTGGTTTGTGGAAAGAACAGACATGTAATGACTTTGGCTGTGGTTTGTGAAAAGAACACACATCCAACGACACTGGTGGATCCATGTGTGGTTTGTGAGAAGAGTACACATGCAAAGACACTGGTGTATCCTTACGTGGTTTGAGAGAAGAAGAGAAATGCAATGACTCTAGCTATGGTTCATGAATAGAACATACAGGCAATGACACTAGTGGACCCATGTGTGGTTTGTGAGAATAATACACATGCAATGACTCTGGCTGTGTTTCATGAAAAGAACACACATGCAATGACACTGGTGGATCCATGTGTGGTTTGTGGAAAGAACAGACATGCAGTGACGCTGGCTGTGGTTTGTGAAAATAACACACATCCAACGACACTGGTGGATCCATGTGTGGTTTGTGGGAAGAGCACACATGCAATGACACTGGTGGATCCATGTGTGGTTTATGAGAAGAACACACATGCAATGACACTGGGTGTGGTTAATGAAAAGAGCAGACATGCAATGACACTGGTGGATCCATGTGTGGTTTGTGAGAAGAACACACATGCGATGACACTTGGTGTGGTTCATGAAAAGAACACTCATCTAATGACACTGGTGGATCCATATTTGGTTTGTGGAAAGAACAAACATGCAATGACTCTAGCTATGGTTTGTGAAAAGAACAGACATGCAATGACTCTAGTTGTGGTTTGTGAAAAGAACACACATCCAGTGACACTGGTGGATCGATATGTGGTTTGTGGAAAGAACAGACATGCAATGACTCTAGCTATGGTTTGTGAAAAGAACAGACATGCAATGACACCGGTGGATCCATGTGTGGTTTGTGAGAATAACACACATGCAATGACACTGGGTGTGGTTCATGAAAAGAACACACATCCAATGACACTAGTGTATCGTTGTGTGGTTTCTGAGAAGAACAGACATGCAATGACTCTAGGTGTGGTTCATGAAAAGAACAAACATGCGATGACACTAGTGGATCCATGTGTGGTTTGTGAGAAGAACACACATGCAATGACTCTGGCTGTGGTTCATGAAAAGAACACACATGCAATGACACTGGTGGATCCATGTGTGGTTTGTGGAAAGAACAGACATGCAATGACTCTTGCAGTGGTTTGTGAAAAGAACACACATCCAATGACACTAGTGGATCCATGTGTGGTTTGTGACAAGAGCACACATGCAATGAAACTAGTGGATCCATGTGTGGTTTGTGAGAAGAACACACATGCAATGACACTAGGTGTGGTTAATGAAAAGAGCAGACATGCAATGACACTGGTTGATCCATGTGTGGTTTGTGGAAAGAACAGACATGTAATGACTTTGGTTGTGGTTTGTGAAAAGAACGCACATCCAACGACACTGGTGGATCCATGTGTGGTTTGTGAGAAGAGTACACATGCAAAGACACTGATGTATCCTTATGTGGTTTGAGAGAAGAAGAGAAATGCAATGACTCTAGCTATGGTCCATGAAAAGAACATACAGGAAATGACACTAGTGTATCCTTATGTGGTTTGTGAGAAGAACATACATGCAATGACTCTAGCTGTGGTTCAGGAAAGAAGACATGCAATCACACTGGTGGATCCATGTGTGGTTTGTGAGAAGAACACACATGCAATAACTCTGGCTGTGGTTCATGAACAGAACACACATGCAAGGACACTGGTGGATCCATGTGTGCTTTGTGGAAAGAACAGACATGCAATGACTCTGGCTATGGTTTGTGAAAAGAACACACAACGAGTGACACTGGTGGATCCATTTGTGGTTTGTGAGAAGAGCACACATGCAATGACACTGGTGGATCCATGTGTGGATTGTGAGAAGAACACACATGCAATGACACTAGGTGTGGTTAATAAAAAGAGCTGACATCCAATGACACTGGTGGATCCATGTGTGGTTTGCGAGAAGAACACACATGCAATGACACTGGGTTTGGTTAATGAAAAGAGCATAAATGCAATGACACTGGTGGATCCATGTGCGGTTTGTGAGAATAACACACATGCATTGACACTGGGTGTGGTTCATGAAAAGAAAACTCATCCAATGACACTCGTGGATCCATATGTGGTTTGTGGAAAGAACAGACATGCAATGACTCTAGGTGTGGTTCATGAAAAGAACATACATGCAATAACACTGGTGGATCCATGTGTGGTTTGTGAGAAGATCACACATGCAATGACTCTGGCTGTGGTTCATGAAAAGAACACACATGCAATGACACTAGTGGATCCATGTGTGGTTTGTGGAAAGAACAGACATGCAATGTCTCTGGTTGTGGTTTGTGAAAAGAACACACATCCAATGACACTGGTGGATCCATGTGTGGTTTGTGGAAAGAAAAGACATGCAATGACGTTGGCTATGTTTTGTGAAAAGAACACATATCCAATGACACTGGTGGATCCATGTGTGGTTTGTGAGAAGAGCACACATGCAATGACACTAGTGGATCCATGTGTGCTTTGTGAGAAGAACACACATGGAATAACACGGGGTGTGGTTAATGAAAAGAGTAGACATGCAATGACACTGGTGGATCCATGTGTGGTTTGTGAGAAGAACACACATGCAATGACACTTGGTGTGGTTCAAGAAAAGAACACTCATCCAATGACACGGGTGGATCCATATGTGGTTTGTGGACAGGACATACATTCAATGATTCTAGCTGTGGTTTGTGAAAAGAACAGACATGCAATGACTCTAGTTCTGGTTTGTGAAAAGAACACACATCCAGGGACACTGGTAGATCCATATGTGGTTTGTGGGAAGAACAAACATGTAATGACTCTAGCTGTGGTTTGTGAAAAGAACAGACATGTAATGACACTGGTGGATCCATGTGTGGTTTGTGAGAAGAACACATATGCAATGATACTGGGTGTTTTTCATGAAAAGAACACACATCCAGTGACACTAGTGTATCCTTATGTGGTTTGTGAGAAGAACATACATGCAATGACTCTAGCTGTGGTTCAGGAAAAGAACAGACATGCAATGACACTGGTGGATCCATGTGTGGTTTGTGAGAAGAACACACATGCAATTACTCTGGCTGTGGTTCATGAAAAGAACACACATGCAATGACACTGGTGGATCCATGTGTGCTTTGTGGAAAGAACAGACATGCAATGACTCTGGCTGTGGTTTGTGAAAAGAACACACAGCGAGTGACACTGGTGGATCCATTTGTGGTTTGTGAGAAGATCACACATGCAATGACACTGGTGGATCCATGTGTGGATTGTGAGAAGGACACACATGCAATGACACTAGGTGTGGTTAATAAAAAGAGCTGACATGCAATGACACTGGTGGATCCATGTGTGGTTTGTGAGAAGAACACACATGCAATGACACTGGGTGTGTTTCATGAAAAGAACACTCATCCAGTGACACTGGTGGATCCATATGTGGTTTGTGAGAAGAACACACATGAATGACTCTGGTTGTGGTTCATGAAAAGAACACACATGCAATGACACTGGTGGATCCATGTGTGGTTTGTGGAATGAACAAACATGCAATGACTCTGGCTGTGGTTTGTGAAAAGAACACACATCCAATGACACTGGTGGATCCATGTGTGGTTTGTGAGAAGAGCACACATGCAATGACACTAGGTGTGGTTCATGTAAAGAACACTCATCCAATCACACTAGTGGATCCATATGTGGTTTGTCGAAACAACAGACATGCAATGACTCTAGCCGTGGTTTGTGAAAATGACAGACATGCAATGACTCTAGTTGTGGTTTGTGAAAAGAACACACATCCAGTGACACTGGTGGATCCATATGTGGTTTGTGGAAAGAACAGAAATGCAATGACCCTAGTTGTGGTTTGTGAATAGAACAGATATGCCATGACACTGGTGTATCCATGTGTGGTTTGTGAGAAGAACACACATGCAATGACACTGGGTGTGCTTCATGAAAAGAACACACATCCAATGACACTGGTGTATCGTTATGTGGTTTGTGAGAAGAAGAGACATGCAATGACTCTAGCTGTGGTTCATGAAAAGAACACACATGCAATGACACCGGTTGATCCATGTGTGGTTTGTGAGAAGAACACACATGCAATGACTCTGGTTGTGGTTCATGAAAAGAACACACATGTAATGACACTGGTGGATCCATGTGTGGTTTGTGGAAAGAACAGACATGTAATGACTCTGGCTGTGGTTTGTGAAAAGAACACACATCCAACGACACTGGTGGATCCATGTGTGGTTTGTGAGAAGAGTACACATGCAAAGACACTGGTGTATCCTTACGTGGTTTGAGAGAAGAAGAGAAATGCAATGACTCTAGCTATGGTTCATGAATAGAACATACAGGCAATGACACTAGTGGACCCATGTGTGGTTTGTGAGAATAATACACATGCAATGACTCTGGCTGTGTTTCATGAAAAGAACACACATGCAATGACACTGGTGGATCCATGTGTGGTTTGTGGAAAGAACAGACATGCAGTGACGCTGGCTGTGGTTTGTGAAAATAACACACATCCAACGACACTGGTGGATCCATGTGTGGTTTGTGGGAAGAGCACACATGCAATGACACTGGTGGATCCATGTGTGGTTTGTGAGAAGAACACACATGCAATGACACTGGGTGTGGTTAATGAAAAGAGCAGACATGCAATGACACTGGTGGATCCATGTGTGGTTTGTGAGAAGAACACACATGCGATGACACTTGGTGTGGTTCATGAAAAGAACACTCATCTAATGACACTGGTGGATCCATATTTGGTTTGTGGAAAGAACAAACATGCAATGACTCTAGCTATGGTTTGTGAAAAGAACAGACATGCAATGACTCTAGTTGTGGTTTGTGAAAAGAACACACATCCAGTGACACTGGTGGATCGATATGTGGTTTGTGGAAAGAATGACATGCAATGACTCTAGCTATGGTTTGTGAAAAGAACAGACATGCAATGACACCGTGGATCCATGTGTGGTTTGTGAGAATAACACACATGCAATGACACTGGGTGTGGTTCATGAAAAGAACACACATCCAATGACACTAGTGTATCGTTGTGTGGTTTCTGAGAAGAACAGACATGCAATGACTCTAGGTGTGGTTCATGAAAAGAACAAACATGCGATGACACTAGTGGATCCATGTGTGGTTTGTGAGAAGAACACACATGCAATGACTCTGGCTGTGGTTCATGAAAAGAACACACAAGCAATGACACTGGTGGATCCATGTGTGGTTTGTGGAAAGAACAGACATGCAATGACTCTTGCAGTGGTTTGTGAAAAGAACACACATCCAATGACACTAGTGGATCCATGTGTGGTTTGTGACAAGAGCACACATGCAATGAAACTAGTGGATCCATGTGTGGTTTGTGAGAAGAACACACATGCAATGACACTAGGTGTGGTTAATGAAAAGAGCAGACATGCAATGACACTGGTTGATCCATGTGTGGTTTGTGGAAAGAACAGACATGTAATGACTTTGGCTGTGGTTTGTGAAAAGAACGCACATCCAACGACACTGGTGGATCCATGTGTGGTTTGTGAGAAGAGTACACATGCAAAGACACTGATGTATCCTTATGTGGTTTGAGAGAAGAAGAGAAATGCAATGACTCTAGCTATGGTCCATGAAAAGAACATACAGGAAATGACACTAGTGTATCCTTACGTGGTTTGTGAGAAGAACATACATGCAATGACTCTAGCTGTGGTTCAGGAAAAGAACAGACATGCAATCACACTGGTGGATCCATGTGTGGTTTGTGAGAAGAACACACATGCAATAACTCTGGCTGTGGTTCATGAACAGAACACACATGCAAGGACACTGGTGGATCCATGTGTGCTTTGTGGAAAGAACAGACATGCAATGACTCTGGCTATGGTTTGTGAAAAGAACACACAACGAGTGACACTGGTGGATCCATTTGTGGTTTGTGAGAAGAGCACACATGCAATGACACTGGTGGATCCATGTGTGGATTGTGAGAAGAACACACATGCAATGACACTAGGTGTGGTTAATAAAAAGAGCTGACATCCAATGACACTGGTGGATCCATGTGTGGTTTGCGAGAAGAACACACATGCAATGACACTGGGTTTGGTTAATGAAAAGAGCATAAATGCAATGACACTGGTGGATCCATGTGCGGTTTGTGAGAATAACACACATGCATTGACACTGGGTGTGGTTCATGAAAAGAAAACTCATCCAATGACACTGGTGGATCCATATGTGGTTTGTGGAAAGAACAGACATGCAATGACTCTAGGTGTGGTTCATGAAAAGAACATACATGCAATAACACTGGTGGATCCATGTGTGGTTTGTGAGAAGATCACACATGCAATGACTCTGGCTGTGGTTCATGAAAAGAACACACATGCAATGACACTAGTGGATCCATGTGTGGTTTGTGGAAAGAACAGACATGCAATGTCTCTGGTTGTGGTTTGTGAAAAGAACACACATCCAATGACACTGGTGGATCCATGTGTGGTTTGTGGAAAGAAAAGACATGCAATGACGCTGGCTATGTTTTGTGAAAAGAACACATATCCAATGACACTGGTGGATCCATGTGTGGTTTGTGAGAAGAGCACACATGCAATGACACTAGTGGATCCATGTGTGCTTTGTGAGAAGAACACACATGGAATAACACGGGGTGTGGTTAATGAAAAGAGTAGACATGCAATGACACTGGTGGATCCATGTGTGGTTTGTGAGAAGAACACAGATGCAATGACACTTGGTGTGGTTCAAGAAAAGAACACTCATCCAATGACACGGGTGGATCCATATGTGGTTTGTGGACAGGACATACATTCAATGATTCTAGCTGTGGTTTGTGAAAAGAACAGACATGCAATGACTCTAGTTCTGGTTTGTGAAAAGAACACACATCCAGGGACACTGGTAGATCCATATGTGGTTTGTGGGAAGAACAAACATGTAATGACTCTAGCTGTGGTTTGTGAAAAGAACAGACATGTAATGACACTGGTGGATCCATGTGTGGTTTGTGAGAAGAACACATATGCAATGATACTGGGTGTTTTTCATGAAAAGAACACACATCCAGTGACACTAGTGTATCCTTATGTGGTTTGTGAGAAGAACATACATGCAATGACTCTAGGTTGTGGTTTGTGAAAAGAACACACCTCCAATGACACTGGTGGATCCATGTGTGGTTTGTGAGAAGAACACACATGCAATTACTCTGGCTGTGGTTCATGAAAAGAACACACATGCAATGACACTGGTGGATCCATGTGTGCTTTGTGGAAAGAACAGACATGCAATGACTCTGGCTGTGGTTTGTGAAAAGAACACCACAGTGACACTGGTGGATCCATTTGTGGTTTGTGAGAAGATCACACATGCAATGACACTGGTGGATCCATGTGTGGATTGTGAGAAGGACACACATGCAATGACACTAGGTGTGGTTAATAAAAAGAGCTTACATGCAATGACACTGGTGGATCCATGTGTGGTTTGTGAGAAGAACACACATGCAATGACACTGGGTGTGTTTCATGAAAAGAACACTCATCCAGTGACACTGGTGGATCCATATGTGGTTTGTGAGAAGAACACACATGAATGACTCTGGTTGTGGTTCATGAAAAGAACACACATGCAATGACACTGGTGGATCCATGTGTGGTTTGTGGAATGAACAAACATGCAATGACTCTGGCTGTGGTTTGTGAAAAGAACACACATCCAATGACACTTGTGGATCCATGTGTGGTTTGTGAGAAGAGCACACATGCAATGACACTAGGTGTGGTTCATGTAAAGAACACTCATCCAATCACACTAGTGGATCCATATGTGGTTTGTCGAAACAACAGACATGCAATGACTCTAGCCGTGGTTTGTGAAAATGACAGACATGCAATGACTCTAGTTGTGGTTTGTGAAAAGAACACACATCCAGTGACACTGGTGGATCCATATGTGGTTTGTGGAAAGAACAGAAATGCAATGACCCTAGTTGTGGTTTGTGAATAGAACAGATATGCCATGACACTGATGTATCCATGTGTGGTTTGTGAGAAGAACACACATGCAATGACACTGGGTGTGCTTCATGAAAAGAACACACATCCAATGACACTGGTGTATCGTTATGTGGTTTGTGAGAAGAAGAGACATGCAATGACTCTAGCTGTGGTTCATGAAAAGAACACACATGCAATGACACCGGTTGATCCATGTGTGGTTTGTGAGAAGAACACACATGCAATGACTCTGGTTGTGGTTCATGAAAAGAACACACATGTAATGACACTGGTGGATCCATGTGTGGTTTGTGGAAAGAACAGACATGTAATGACTCTGGCTGTGGTTTGTGAAAAGAACACACATCCAACGACACTGGTGGATCCATGTGTGGTTTGTGAGAAGAGTACACATGTAAAGACACTGGTGGATCCATGTGTGGTTTGTGAGAAGAACACACATGCAATAACATTGGGTGTGGTTAATGAAAAGAGAAGACATGCAATAACACTGGTGGATCTATGTGTGGTTTGTGACAAAAACACACATGCAATGATACTGGGTGTGGTTCATGAAAACAACACTCATCCAATGACACTGGTGGATCCATGTGTGGTTTGTGAGAAGAACACACATGCAATTACTCTGGCTGTGGTTCATGAAAAGAACACACATGCAATGACACTGGTGGATCCATGTGTGCTTTGTGGAAAGAACAGACATGCAATGACTCTGGCTGTGGTTTGTGAAAAGAACACACAGCGAGTGACACTGGTGGATCCATTTGTGGTTTGTGAGAAGATCACACATGCAATGACACTGGTGGATCCATGTGTGGATTGTGAGAAGGACACACATGCAATGACACTAGGTGTGGTTAATAAAAAGAGCTGACATGCAATGACACTGGTGGATCCATGTGTGGTTTGTGAGAAGAACACACATGCAATGACACTGGGTGTGTTTCATGAAAAGAACACTCATCCAGTGACACTGGTGGATCCATATGTGGTTTGTGAGAAGAACACACATGAATGACTCTGGTTGTGGTTCATGAAAAGAACACACATGCAATGACACTGGTGGATCCATGTGTGGTTTGTGGAATGAACAAACATGCAATGACTCTGGCTGTGGTTTGTGAAAAGAACACACATCCAATGACACTGGTGGATCCATGTGTGGTTTGTGAGAAGAGCACACATGCAATGACACTAGGTGTGGTTCATGTAAAGAACAGTCATCCAATCACACTAGTGGATCCATATGTGGTTTGTCGAAACAACAGACATGCAATGACTCTAGCCGTGGTTTGTGAAAATGACAGACATGCAATGACTCTAGTTGTGGTTTGTGAAAAGAACACACATCCAAAGGACACCGTGGATCCATATGGTTTGTGGAAAGAACGAAATGCAATGACCCTAGTTGTGGTTTGTGAATAGAACAGATATGCCATGACCTTTGGTGTATCCATGTGTGGTTTGTGAGAAGAACACACATGCAATGACACTGCGTGTGCTTCATGAAAAGAACACACATCCAATGACACTGGTGTATCGTTATGTGGTTTGTGAGAAGAAGAGACATGCAATGACTCTAGCTGTGGTTCATGAAAAGAACACACATGCAATGACACCGGTTGTTCCATGTGTGGTTTGTGAGAAGAACACACATGCAATGACTCTGGTTGTGGTTCATGAAAAGAACACACATGTAATGACACTGGTGGATCCATGTGTGGTTTGTGGAAAGAACAGACATGTAATGACTCTGGCTGTGGTTTGTGAAAAGAACACACATCCAACGACACTGGTGGATCCATGTGTGGTTTGCGAGAAGAGTACACATGTAAAGACACTGGTGGATCCATGTGTGGTTTGTGAGAAGAACACACATGCAATAACATTGGGTGTGGTTAATGAAAAGAGAAGACATGCAATAACACTGGTGGATCTATGTGTGGTTTGTGACAAAAACACACATGCAATGATACTGGGTGTGGTTCATGAAAACAACACTCATCCAATGACACTGGTGGATCCATATGTGGTTTGTGGAAAGAACAGACATGCAATGACTCTAGCTATGGTTTTTGAGAAGAATAGACATGCAATGACTCTAGTTGTGGTTTGTGAATAGAACACACATCCAGTGACACTGGTGGATCCATATGTGGTTTGTGGAAAGAACAGACATGCAATGACTCTAGCTGTGGTTTGCGAAAAGAACAGACATGCAATGACTCTAGTTGTGGTTTGTGAAAAGAACACACATCCAATGACACTGGTGGATCCATATGTGGTTTGTGGAAAGAATAGATATGCAATGATTGTAGTTGTGGTTTGTGAGAAGAACAGACATGCAATGACACTTGTGGATCCATTTGTGGTTTCTGAGAAGAACACACATGGAATGACACTGGGTGTGGTTCATGAAAAGAACACACATCCAATGACAGAGGTGTATCCTTATGTGGTTTGTGAGAAGAACGGACATGCAATGACTCTAGCTGTGGTTCATGAAAAGAACAGACATGCAATGACACTCATGGATCCATGTGTGGTTTGTGAGAAGAACGCACATGCAATGACTCTGGTTGTGGTTCATGAAAAGAACACACATGCAATGACACTGGTGGATCCATGTGTGGTTTGTGGAAAGAAAAGACATGCAATGATGCTGGCTATGTTTTGTGAAAAGAACACATATCCAATGACACTGGTGGATCCATGTGTGGTTTGTGAGAAGAGCACACATGCAATGACACTAGTGGATCCATGTGTGCTTTGTGAGAAGAACACACATGGAATGCCACGAGGTGTGGTTAATGAAAAGAGAAGACATGCAATGACACTGGTGGATCCATGTGTGGTTTGTGAGAAGAACACACATGCAATGACACTGGGTGTGGTTCATGAAAAGAACACTCATCCAATGACACTAGTGGATCCATATGTGGTTTGTGGACAGGACATACATGCAATGATTCTAGCTGTGGTTTGTGAAAAGAACAGACATGCAATGACTCTAGTTCTGGTTTGTGAAAAGAACACACATCCAGGGACACTGGTAGATCCATATGTGGTTTGTGGCAAGAACAAACATGTAATGACTCTAGCTATGGTTTGTGAAAAGAACAGACATGTAATGACACTGGTGGATCCATGTGTGGTTTGTGAGAAGAACACACATGCAATGACACTAGGTGTGGTTGATGAAAAGAACACACATCCAAGGACACTAGTGTATTCTTATGTGGTTGGAGAGAAGAAGAGACATGCAATGACTCTAGCTATGGTTCATGAAAAGAACATACAGGCAATGACACTAGTGGAACCATGTGTGGTTTGTGAGAATAATACACATGCAATGACTCTGGCTGTGGTTCATGAAAAGAACACTCATGCAATGACACTGGTGGATCCATGTGTGGTTTGTGGAAAAAACAGACATGCAGTGATGCTGGCTGTGGTTTGTTAAAATAACACACATCCAACGACACTGGTGGATCCATGTGTGGTTTGTGGGAAGATCACACATGCAATGACACTGGTGGATCCATGTGTGGTTTGTGAGAAGAACACACATGCAATGACACTGGGTGTGGTTAATGAAAAGAGCAGACATGCAATGACACTGGTGGATCCATGTGTGGTTTGTGAGAAGAACAGACATGCGATGACACTTGGTGTGGTTCATGAAAAGAAAACTCATCTAATGACACTGGTGGATCCATATGTGGTTTGTGGAAAGAACAGACATGCAATGACTCTAGCTATGGTTTGTGAAAAGAACAGACATGCAATGACTCTAGTTATGGTTTGTGAAAAGAACACACATCCAGTGACACTGGTGGATCGATATGTGGTTTGTGGAAAGAACAGACATGCAATGACTCTAGCTATGGTTTGTGAAAAGAACAGACATGCAATGACACCGGTGGATCCATGTGTGGTTTGTGAGAAGAACACACATGCAACGACACTGGGTGTGGTTCATGAAAAGAACACACATCCAATGACACTAGTGTATCGTTGTGTGGTTTCTGATTAGAACAGACATGCAATGACTCTAGGTGTGGTTCATTAAAAGAACAAACCTGCAATGACACTAGTGGATCCATGTGTGGTTTGTGAGAAGAACACACATGAAATGACTGTGGCTGTGGTTCATGAAAAGAACACACATGCAATGACACTGGTGGATCCATGTGTGGTTTGTGGAAAGAACAGACATGCAATGACTCTTGCAGTGGTTTGTGAAAAGAACACACATCCAATGACACTGGTGGATCCATGTGTGGTTTGTGAGAAGAGCACACATGCAATGAAACTGGTGGATCCATGTGTGGTTTGTGAGAAGAACACACATGCAATGACACTAGGTGTATTTAATGAAAAGAGCATACATGCAATGACACTGGTGGACCCATGTGTGGTTTGTGAGACGAACACACATGCAATGACTCTGGCTTTGGTTCATGAAAAGAACACACATGCAATGACACCGGTGGATCCATATGTGGTTTGTGGAAAGAACAGACATGCAATGACTCCAGCCGTGATTTGTGAAAAGAACAGACATGCAATGACACTAGTGGATCCATGTGTGGTTTGTGAGAAGCACACGCATGCAATGACTCTGGCTGTGGTTCATGAAAAGAACACACATGCCATGACACTAGTGGATCCATGTGTGGTTTGTGGAAAGAACAGACATGCAATGACTCTGGCTATGGTTTGTGAAAAGAACACACATCCAATGACACTGGTGGATCCACGTGTGGTTTGTGAGAAGAGCCCACATGCAATGACACTGGTGGATCCTTGTGTGGTTTGTGAGAAGAACACACATGCAATGACACTAGGTGTGGTTCATGAAAAGAAGACCCATCAAATGACACTAGTGGATCCATATGTGGTTTGTGGAAAGAACAGAGATGTAATGACTCTAGTTGTGGTTTGTGAAAAGAATAGACATGCAATGACTCTAGTTGTGGTTTGTGAAAAGAACACATCCAATGACACTGGTGGATCCATATGTGGTTTGTGGAAAGAACAGACATGCCATGACTCTAGTTATGGTTTGTGGAAAGAACAGACATGCAATGACACCGGTGGATCCATGTGTGGTTTGTGAGAAGAACACACATGCAATGACACTGGGTGTTTTTCATTAAAAGAACACGCATCCAATGACACTAGTGTATCCTTATGTGGTTTGTGAGAAGAACATACATGCAATGACTCTAGCTGTGGTTCATGAAAAGAACAGACATGCAATGACACTGGTGGATCCATGTGTGGATTGTGAGAAGAACACACATGCAATGACTCTGGCTGTGGTTCATGAAAAGAACACACATGCAATGACACTGGTGGATCCATTTGTGCTTTGTGGAAAGAACAGACATGCAATGACTCTGGCTGTGGTTTGTGAAAAGAACACACAGCCAGTGACACTGGTGGATCCGTTTGTGGTTTGTGAGAAGAGCACACATGCAATGACACTGGTGGATCCATGTGGATATTGTGAGAAGAACACACATGCAATGACACTGGGTGTGGTTAATAAAAAGAGCTGACATGCAATGACACTGGTGGATCCATGTGTGGTTTGTGAGAAGAACACACATGCAATGAAACTGGGTGTGTTTCATGAAAAGAACACTCATCCAATGACACTGGTGGATCCATATGTGGTTTGTGGAAAGAATAGACATGCAATGACACTGGTGGATCCATGTGTGGTTTGTGGAAAGAATAGACATGCAATGACTCTGGCTATGGTTTGTGAAAAGAACACACATCCAATGACACTGGTGGATCCATGTGTCGTTTATGAGAAGAGCACACATGCAATGACACTGGTGGATCCACGTGTGGTTTGTGAGAAGAACACACATGCAATGACACTGGGTGTGGTTCATGAAAAGAACACCCATCCAATGACACTAGTGGATCCATATGTGGTTTGTGGAAAGAACAGACATGTAATGACTCTAGTTGTGGTTTGTGAAAAGAATAGACATGCAATGACTCTAGTTGTGGTTTGTGAAAAGAACACACATCTAGTCATATGTGGTTTGTGGAAAGAACAGACATGCAATGACTCTAGCTATGGTTTGTGAAAAGAACAGACATGCAATGACACTGGTGGATCCATGTGTGGTTTGTGAGAAGACCACACATGCAATGACACTGGGTGTCGTTCATGAAAAGAACACTCATCCAATGACACTGGTGGATCCATATGTGGTTTGTGGACAGGACATACATGCAATGATTCTAGCTGTGGTTTGTGAATAGACATGCAATGAATCTAGTTCTGGTTTGTGAAAAGAACACACATCCCGGGACACTGGTAGATCCATATGTGGTTTATAGGAAGAACAAACATGTAATGACTATAGCTGTGGTTTGTGAGAAGAACATACATGTAATGACACTGGTGGATCCATGTGTGGTTTGTGAGAAGAACACACATGCAATGACACTAGGTGTGGTTGATGAAAAGAACACACATCCAAGGACACTGGTGTATCCTTATGTGGTTTGAGAGAAGAAGAGACATGCAATGACTCTAGCTATGGTTCATGAAAAGAACATACAGACAATGACACGCGTGGACCCACGTGTGGTTTGTGAGAATAATACACATGCAATGACTCTGGCTGTGGTTCATGAAAAGAACACACATGCAATGACACTGGTGGATCCATGTGTGGTTTGTAGAAAGAACAGACATGCAGTGACGCTGGCTATGGTTTGTGAAAAGAACACACATACAACAACACTGGTGGATCGATGTGTGGTTTGTGGGAAGATCACACATGCAATGACACTGGTGGATCCATGTGTGGTTTGTGAGAAGAACACACATGCAATGACACTGGGTGTGGTTATTGAAAAGAGCAGACATGCAATGACACTGGTGGATCCATGTGTCGTTTGTGAGAAGAACACACATGCGATGACACTTGGTGTGGTTCATGAAAAGAACACTCATCTAATAACACTGGTGGATCCATATGTGGTTTGTGGAAAGAACAGACATGCAATGACTCTAGCTATGGTTTGTGAAAAGAATAGACATGCAATGACTCTAGTTGTGGTTTGTGAAAAGAACACACATCCAGTGACACTGGTGGATCCATATGTGGTTTGTGGAAAGAACAGACATGCAATGACTCTAGCTATGGTTTGTGAAAAGAACATACATGCAATGACACTGGTGGATCCATGTGTGGTTTGTGAGAAGAACACACATGCAATGACACTAGGTGTGGTTCATGAAAAGAACACATATCCAATGACAACAGTGTATCGTTGTGTGTTTTCTGAGAAGAACAGACATGCAATGACTCTATGTGTGGTTCATGAAAAGAACAAACATGCAATGACACTGGTGGATCCATGTGTTGTTTGTGAGAAGAACACACATGCAATGACTCTGGCTATGGTTCATGAAAAGAACACACATGCAATGACACTGGTGGATCGATGTGTGGTTTGTGGAAAGAACAGACATGCGATGACTCTTGCAGTGGTTTGTGAAAAGAACACACATCCAATGACACTGGTGGATCCATGTGTGGTTTGTGAGAAGAGCACACATGCAATGAAACTGGTGGATCCATGTGTGATTTGTGAGAAGAACACACATGCAATGACACTAGGTGTGGTTAATGAAAGGAGCATACATGCAATGACACTGGTGGACCCATGTGTGGTTTGTGAGACGAACACACATGCAATGACTCTGGCTGTGGTTCATGAAAAGAACACACATGCAATGACACTGGTGGATCCATATGTGGTTTGTGGAAAGAACAGACATGCAATGACTCTAGCTGTGATTTGTGAAAAGAACAAACATGCAATGACACTGGTGGATCCATGTGTGGTTTGTGAGAAGCACACACATGCACTGACTCTGCCTGTGGTTCATGAAAAGAACACACATGACATGACACTAGTGGATCCATGTGTGGTTTGTGGAAAAAACAGACAAGCAATGACTCTGGCTATGGTTTGTGAAAAGAACACACATCCAATGACACTGGTGAATCCATGTGTGGTTTGTGAGAAGAGCACACATGCAATGACACTGGTGGATCCATGTGTGGTTTGTGAGAAGAACACACATGCAATGACACTGGGTGTGGTTCATGAAAAGAACACCCATCCAATGACACTAGTGGATCCAATTGTGGTTTGTGGAAAGAACAGACATGTAATGACTCTAGCTGTGGTTTGTGAAATGAATAGACATGCAATGACTCTAGTTGTGGCTTGTGAAAAGAACACACATACAGTGACACTGGTGATCCATATGTGGTTTGTGGAAAGAACAAACATGCAATGACTCTAGCTATGGTTTTTGGAAAGAACAGATATGCAATGACATTGGTGGATCCATGTGTGGGTTGTGAGAAGAACACACATGCAATGACACTAGGTGTTTTTCGTGAAAAGAACACACATCCAATGACACTAGTGTTTCCTTATGTGGTTTTTGAGAAGAACATACATGCAATGACTCTAGCTATGGTTCATGAAAAGAACAGACATGCAATGACACTGGTGGATCCATGTGTGGTTTGTGAGAAGAACACACATGCAATGACTCTGGCTGTGGTTCATGAAAAGAACACACATGCAATGACACTGGTGTATCCATGTGTGCTTTGTGGAAAGAACAGACATGCAATGACTCTGGCTGTGGTTTGTGAAAAGAACACACAGCCAGTGACACTGGTGGATCCATTTGTGGTTTGTGAGAAGAGCACACATGCAATGACACTGGTGGATCCATGTGTGGATTGTGAGAAGAACACACATGCAATGACACTGGGTGTGGTTAATAAAAAGAGCTGACATGCAATGACACTGGTGGATCCATGTGTGATTTGTGAGAAGAACACACATGCAATGACACTGGGTGTGTTTCATGAAAAGAACACTCATCCAATGACACTGGTGGATCCATATGTGGTTTGTGGAAAGAACAGACATGCAATGACTCTAGATGTGGTTCATGAAAAGAACATGCATGCAATGACACTGGTAGATCCATGTGTGGTTTGTGGAAAGAACAGACATGCAATGACTCTGGCTATGGTTTGTGAAAAGAACACACATGCAATGACACTGGTGGATCCATGTGTCGTTTATGAGAAGAGCACACATGCAATGACACTGGTGGATCCATGTGTGGTTTGTGAGAAGAACACACATGCAATGACACTGGGTGTGGTTAATGAAAAGAACACCCATCCAATGACACTAGTGGATCCATATGTGGTTTGTGGAAAGAACATACATGTAATGACTCTAGCTGTGGTTTGTGAAAAGAATAGACATGCAATGACCCTAGTTGTGGTTTGTGAAAAGAACACACATCCAGTGACACTGGTGGATCCATATGTGGTTTGTGGAAAGAACAGACATGCAATGACTCTAGCTATGGTTTGTGAAAAGAACAGACATGCAATGACAGTGGTGGATCCATGTGTGGTTTGTGAGAAAATCACACATGCAATGACACTGGGTGTTTTTCATGAAAAGAACACACATCCAATGACACTAGTGTATCCTTATGTGATTTGTGAGAAGAACATACATGCAATGACTCTAGCTGTGGTTCATGAAAAGAATAGACATGTAATGACACTGGTGGATCCGTGTGTGGTCTGTGAGAAGAACACGCATGCAATGACTATGGCTGTGGTTCATGAAAAGAACACACATGCAATGACACTGGTGGATCCATGTGTGCTTTGTGGAAAGAACATACATGCAATGACTCTGGCTGTGGTTTGTGAAAAGAACACACAGCCAGTGACACTAGTGGATCCATTTGTGGTTTGTGACAAGAGCACACATGCAATGACACTGGTGGATCCATGTGTGGATTGTGAGAAGAACACACATGCAATGACACTGGGTTTGGTTAATGAAAACAGCATAAATGCAATGACACTGGTGGATCTAGGTGTGGTTTGTGAGAAGAACACACATGCAATGACACTGGGTGTGTTTCATGAAAAGAACACTCATCCAATGACACTGGTGGATCCATATGTGGTTTGTGGAAAGAACAGACATGAAATGACTCTAGGTGTGGTTGATGAAAAGAACATACATGCAATAACACTGGTGGATCCATGTGTGGTTTGTGAGAAGATCACACATGCAATGACTCTAGCTGTGGTTCATGAAAAGAACACACATGCAATGACACTAGTGGATCCATGTGTGGTTTGTGGAAAGAACAGACATGCAATGTCTCTGGTTGTGGTTTGGGAAAAGAACACACATCCAATGACACTGGTGGATCCATGTGTGGTTTGTGAGAAGAACATACATGTAATGACTCTAGCTGTGGTTTGTGAAAAGAATAGACATGCAATGACCCTAGTTGTGGTTTGTGAAAAGAACACACATCCAGTGACACTGGTGGATCCATATGTGGTTTGTGGAAAGAACAGACATGCAATGACTCTAGCTATGGTTTGTGAAAAGAACAGACATGCAATGACAGTGGTGGATCCATGTGTGGTTTGTGAGAAAATCACACATGCAATGACACTGGGTGTTTTTCATGAAAAGAACACACATCCAATGACACTAGTGTATCCTTATGTGATTTGTGAGAAGAACATACATGCAATGACTCTAGCTGTGGTTCATGAAAAGAATAGACATGTAATGACACTGGTGGATCCGTGTGTGGTCTGTGAGAAGAACACGCATGCAATGACTATGGCTGTGGTTCATGAAAAGAACACACATGCAATGACACTGGTGGATCCATGTGTGCTTTGTGGAAAGAACATACATGCAATGACTCTGGCTGTGGTTTGTGAAAAGAACACACAGCCAGTGACACTAGTGGATCCATTTGTGGTTTGTGACAAGAGCACACATGCAATGACACTGGTGGATCCATGTGTGGATTTTGAGAAGAACACACATGCAATGACACTGGGTTTGGTTAATGAAAACAGCATAAATGCAATGACACTGGTGGATCTAGGTGTGGTTTGTGAGAAGAACACACATGCAATGACACTGGGTGTGTTTCATGAAAAGAACACTCATCCAATGACACTGGTGGATCCATATGTGGTTGTGGAAAGAACAGACATGAAATGACTCTAGGTGTGGTTGATGAAAAGAACATACATGCAATAACACTGGTGGATCCATGTGTGGTTTGTGAGAAGATCACACATGCAATGACTCTAGCTGTGGTTCATGAAAAGAACACACATGCAATGACACTAGTGGATCCATGTGTGGTTTGTGGAAAGAACAGACATGCAATGTCTCTGGTTGTGGTTTGGGAAAAGAACACACATCCAATGACACTGGTGGATCCATGTGTGGTTTGTGAGAAGAGCACACTTGCAATGACACTGGTGGATCCATGTGTGGTTTGCGAGAAGAACACACATGCAATGACACTGGGTTTGGTTAATGAAAAGAGCATAAATGCAATGACACTGGTGGATCCATGTGTGGTTTGTGAGAAGAACAAACATGCAATGACACTGGGTGTGGTTCATGAAAAGAACACTCATCCAATTACACTGGTGGATCCATATGTGGTTTGTGGAAAGAACAGACATGCAATGACTCTAGGTGTGGTTCATGAAAAGAACATACATGCAATAACACTGGTGGATCCATGTGTGGTTTGTGAGAAGATCACACATGAAATGACTCTGGCTGTGGTTCATGAAAAGAACACACATGCAATGACACTAGTGGATCCATGTGTGGTTTGTGGAAAGAACAGACTTGCAATGTCTCTGGTTGTGGTTTGTGAAAAGAACACACATCCAATGACACTGGTGGATCCATGTGTGGTTTGTGAGAAGAGCAAACTTGCAATGACACTGGTGGATCCATGTGTGGTTTGCGAGAAGAACACACATGCAATGACACTGGGTTTGGTTAATGAAAAGAGCATAAATGCAATGACACTGGTGGATCCATCTGTGGTTTGTGAGAAGAACACACATGCAATGACACTGGGTGTGGTTCATGAAAAGAACACACATCCAATGACACTGGTGGATCCATATGTGGTTTGTGGAAAGAACAGACATGGAATGAGTCTAGATGTAGTTTGTGAAAAGAACAGACATGCAATGACTCTAGTTGTGGTTTGTGAACGGAACACACATCCAGTGACACTGGTGTATCCTTATGTGGTTTGTGAGAAGAACATACATGCAATGACTCTGGCTGTGGTTTGTGAAAAGAACACAGATCCAATGACACTGGTGGATCCATGTGTGGTTTGTGAGAAGAACACACATGCAATGACACTGGTGGATCCATGTGTGGTTTGTGAGAAGAACACACATGCAATGACACTGGTGGATCAATGTGTGGTTTGTGAGAAGAACACACATGCTATGACACTAGGTGTGGTTAATGAAAAGAGCAGACATGCAATGGCACTGGTGGATCCATGTGTGGATTGTGAGAAGAACACACATGCAATGACACCGGGTGTGGTTCATGAAAAGAACACTCATCCAATGACACTGGTGGATCCATATGTGGTTTGTGGAAATAACAGACATGCAATGACTCTAGTTGTGGTTTGTGAAAAGAACAGACATGTGATGGCCCAAAATATATCGAGCTCGTTGGGGAACCCGAAGAGGAAGGTATGATGAGCATATCAGCAAGTTTTCCCTCAGTATGAAACCAAGGTTTAATCGAACCAGTAGGAGAAAGGAAACACCCCAAAGTTGTTGCTAGCTAAGCCTTGGCAGGGCGCACTACCGGTGCTAGTAGCAACATGGAGACCTGCACAACACAACCATAGAACTTTGTCCCCAACTTGCGATGAGGTTGTCAATCTCACCCTGTTTTGCGGAAAACAAAGGATTAAACGTATCGAATGGAAAGAAGTAAAAGTTTGCAGAAAGTAAACACAAAGCAGTAAAAGATTGTAGATTGTATGTAAAGTAAAGGACCGGGATCCATAGTTCACTAGAGGTAGCTCTCCTTAGATAGATAACATGCTGGGTTAACAAATTACAACGGGGCAATTAACAAACACCAAGAAAGAAATACATGCATATACTAATCATCTTGACTCCTCTGAGACTTGATTGGGCATTACAACATAATACATAGACCGCCATCCAACTTCATCTATGACTAATAATCCACCTTCAGGTTATCATCCGATCCCCCTCCAGTTTTAAGTTGCAAGCAACGGATAATTGCATTACGAATTGCGTGTAAAGTAAACAATACGATTGTTCTATGAACAAAGGATTGTTGTTTTCTCCCTAGTAGCAACAACACATCTAGTACCTTAGAGATTTCTGTCACTTCCCTAGATTACTAGAGGCATGAACCCACTATCGAGCATAAATACTAACTCTTGGAGTTGCTAGCATCTACTTGACCAAGATATCTACTAATAACGGAAAGCATGCAAGATCATAAATAACAAAGACATGATAGAATCAATAATGAATCTGAAATAGCATCTTCATATCCATCGGAACCCCTCAAACACAACATGCAGAATTACAAATAGATGATCTTGATCATGAACGGAGCTCACAAGATCTAAACATGATAGCACAAAGGAGGAGAACCAGCCATCTAGCTACTACATGGACCCGTAGTCCAGAGATGAACTACTCACGCATCACGCCGGAGGCTTGCATGGTGATGAAGAAGGCCTCTAGGGTGAATTCCCCTCTCCGACAGGGTGGCGGGAAGAGCTTCAGATTCCTCCCGATCTAGGGATGAAGATGATGGCGGCTACAGACTCTTTCGTGGAATTTTGATCGGGTACTTAAGGTTTCCGTATTAGAGGCAATATATAGGCGGCAGGAGAGGCCGAGGGTGCTCAAGGCGGCAGACCACCTGGCTGGCGGCCCTGACCCATGGCAGGTGGTGTGGCCGGGCCCCAGCCCCTCTCCATCTCGTATTCTGGCTCCCCTCGGTGAAAAACTGACTTTGGCTTTTTTCCCGCCCAATTCCGAGAATATTCATTTTCTGACTTTCCTGGAACCAAAAACAGCAGAAAACAGGCAGCTGGCACTGTGGCTCTTGTTAATAGGTTAGTCCAAGAAATCATATGAAAAGTACTCCAGAGTGTGGACAAAACATAAGAAAGTAGATAAAACCAAGCATGGAACATCAAAAATTATAGATACATTTGCAATGTATCAACATCCCCAAGCTTAACTCCTGCTCGTCCTTGAGTAGGTAAGTGATAAAAAGAAAGAATATTTTTTTTGATTTGACATGCACCTTCATAAACTTTATCAAAGTATTTGTAAAACAATCAAAGTTGGGATCATAGTACTTCAATCATAACATGAAAGACAAAGTTCTAGCAATAAGACAAAGAAACTAAGTTGCAACATGAAAAGGCACAAACAAAAATTCATGAATAACAATGCTTTGCAAGACGTTTGTTTGTTTCACATAAAGAAAACATAGCATAATGGCATTGAGCTTGTCCCTCATAGAGTAGCAAACATAAATGCATAGGACACCTTCAAAGTTTATAAGAGTGACTAGATACAAATAGTTTAAAACAAGCAATTTCAAGGTATGCATCAATCAACAAGTCTTGGGACAATGCACATAGAACTAAGAATGGCCACTATGCTCTCAAAGTAGGTGCATAAAGATAGAAGGTGGAGACTCAATATATAAGTGGAAGAAGGGCCTTCATAGAAGCAAGTAGGGATTCAAGTCTCATAAAGAGCTTCCAAAAATTATGGTACTTAATAGCTCCAGCAAACAAAGCAAAAGAAAAACCAAAACTAAAACGAAAAATAAGACGCTCCAGGAACAACACAACTGTGCATGAAACAATAAAAATGAAGCGTTGGGAAGAAACTTGGGATTTTTATTGATGAAGATGGGGATGCCTTGGGCATCCCCAAGCTTTGACACTTGTACTTCTTGGATATTTCTTGGGGTGACACGCGTGGCATCCCCAAGCTTGAGATTTAGTCCATCCTTCATCTCATTACTCATTCCTTCCATACACCTGAAATTTTTCCTTCATACAAAACTTCACACAATCTTTATTAGCAACATTAGTGCACTCAAGATAATAAGTCTTTAGGTTCAGTTATAACACCAATAAAACTTCCACTAAAACACTAGCTACTATAGCACTTCCGTCAAAAAGCTCAATTCCCCAAAAGAATGGCAGAAATCTGTCAAAACAGACTAGCAAGTAAAGACGGATTTTTTCAAAGATCTTATGTTGCTCAAATTAAAAAGTGTTGAACCAACGAAAGTTAGATGACAACCTGGGTCAGAAGCACAAAAATTCACGCCTCAAAAGGACGTACAGAGATTTTACACGAATTTGTACGGTGAAGCACAGAAATCTGTTTCGGGACATCAACTTTCCCAATCATTACTTCTCTCTCATTAGAGGTTAATCTTGGCACAAAAAGCAAATAAAAAGGATAAGGAGTAGGTATTACTGAGGTAATAACTTCAAAGTGAAGGAAATATGCCCTGAGAGGCAATTATAAAGTTGTTATTATGTATTCCTTGTATATGATAGATGTTTATTTTGCATGCTATAATTGTATTGATAGGAAACATCAATACATGTGTGTTTAATAAACAAAAAGGGTTCCTAGTCATGCCTCTCTTATAGACTAGCTTGTTGATTAACAGGATGATCAAGGTTTCCTGATCATGGACATTGGATGTTGTTAATAACAAGGTCGCACCATTGGTGGAATGATGTGATGAACATTCATCCGAAGTATAGCATTACGATCAAGTGATTGTGTTTATATTGCTATAACATCATACGAAGTAATCTTTATCCTTAGACCATGAGATCATGTTAATTGCTAACACCGGAAGAGTATCTTGATAACATCAAACGTCACACCGTAACAGGGTGACTATAAAGATGGGTTCAGTGCTACGAAGGTGTTATGTTGAGGCTCATGGATCAAGAGTGGAATTTGTCAATCCAGATGATGGATAGATATACTCTGGGCCCTCTCGGTGATATCACATTAGGATAGCTTGCAAGCAAGTGATGTGATCACTAGAATGTTATATCACGGGAACGAGAAAAGAGTGCATGTCGGTAACGAGATCAAACTAGGTATGGAGATACCGATGATCGAATCTCGGACATGTAATATATCGAGAGACAAAGGGATTTAGTTACAAGCGTTAAAGGTTCTCACGATCACAGGTGTCATCGTTGAATGTGTAGGAGTCAGTACGGATCCCCAGGTCCCGTTGCTGATTATTGATCGGAAAAGGGTCTCGATCATGTCTGCATTATTCGCGAACCATAGGGTGGCACACTTAAGAGTTACCGGACACCATTTTGGAGCACATATGTTTCAGACAAAAGAATTGCAAAGCGCAGGAATTGTTTCAATAGAAACCGGAAATTGTTTCGGGTGAAATTGCAAAAAGTGTTTCTGCATGTGATATTGAAATATTGCAAGGGGCTATATGTGAATGTTTGTTAATTAAAGTAATTAACAAAATTCTGAATAAATTTAATAAAAGGGTTTTATTAAATGAGAGAGCATTAAATTTGGAGAAACTTAATGCATTTAAAGTGGAGACTTTAAAAGGGAATGTGAAGAGGCATTTTAATGTGGAGGAGTTACCACCACATGAATGGGGGAGGTGAGGGTCACCCCGCGCCAGCCATGGAGAGAGGGCACCCTCCTCCTATAAAAGGCCACCCATTCCTCCTTCATCCTCACACCTCCTTGTGAAGGATATCTCTCCCCCTCTAGAATTATTCCCCATGGTCTCGGATTAGCGAGATACATGTTCCCGGTGGCATTTCGTCTGGAAGGAGTTGCTGCTTCCGCTGGATCGCTGGAGCGAGGAGGTGGAGGTTGTCTGGTGGCTTGAACGTGTGTGCGAGTGTGGATGCACTGCTGATTTGCGGCACTCGGACTTCCTCATGATCTTGAGATCGGCAAGTGTACGACTACATCAACCACGAGTTCCTACTCGTTATCAAAGCCCGTTGTCTTTGAGGGTAAGTTCTCTATGGATGTATGTCCACCCGTTTGCTTTGTACCTAGTAGATAGATCTTGGCGTGTAGTTTACACCATAGGAATTTTTTTGTTTTCTATGCTACGGACCCAACAGTGGTATCAGAGCCTGATCTATGCGTAGGGGCTTTGCACGGGTAGTACACATATGTTTATATGTGGGCGATGATGATCATGTTATTGCATCTTCTATGTACTTTGGATATTGGTGGCATAGTGGGATGAAGCGGCCCGGACCAACCTTACATGTCATCGTACATGAGACCGGTTCCACGACTAACATGCAACTTGTTTTGCATAAGTGGCATGGATGTCCTGCTCTCCTACTATAGTCAATATTTGATTTACAACGAGTTGCTAATAACTTGGTTATCCTCGTTGTGGTTCATGTTCGTAGGTTAGACAGGTTCTATCTCCGAAAGCCCTAAGCCACGTAAAACTTGCAATTGATAAATTAGAGGCGTCTAGTTTAGATCGTTGTTGGGCTAGTGTTTTGATATGGTATTGTTGTAAGTAGATGTATGATAGATACTCTTACAACTCACTTAACGTGTAAGTTCCATAGACCTTGGCCTTACACACAAAGGAATGATAAAGATCATACCACGATGCAAATGATAGAGATCAAATACATAGACCATATCATCTCACTTCACACATTAGATGTTAGCATCTTATACTACTAGTTTGGCGCGTTTGGTAGCATTATAAGATGATCCCTCATTTAGATATCAAGATAAAATGTGTTCTTACTTAAGTATGCACCGTTTTGTGGATCGTGTTTTGAGGCATCACGTGATGATTGGGTGTTCTCAACTCTACGCTTTCATACAACGGGTGTAAGACAGTTTTACAGACGCAAATTCTAAGGTTCTTACTTGACGAGCCTAGCATGTACAGACATGGCCTCGGAACACGGACCGAAAGGTTAAGCATGAGTCATATAGTTGATATGATGCCCATATAGATGCTCGCCTTTGAAGCTACACGGACTCACGTGATGATCGGACTTGGTGTAGTGGATTTGGTTCATGTAATCACCAAAAGGACACGAGGGATGTCGTTTTTGAGCGGGAGTTCATTAGTAATTTGGATTAGTCGAACTCAATCTATCATAAACTTAGTCTAAATATACTTTACAAATTCTGTTGTAGATGGCACCACCTGCTTTTAATTTCAATGTGTTCATGGAGAAAGAGAAACTTGCTGCGAATGGTAGCAACTTCACCAACTGGGCTATGAATTTGAGGATTCTCCTCACTGCTGCACAAAAGCAATATGTGCTAGATGCGCCCTTAGGCCCCCCACCAGCTCCTGATGCCCCTGACGAGGAAAAGAACGTCTATGTAACTCGTCAGGAGGACCACAACTTAGTTCATTGCGGCATACTGTATGGGCTAGAGCCAGAACTTCGAAAGCGTTTCGAAAATGGCAATGCCTTTGATACCATGGGAGAATTGAAAATGATTTTCGATACCCATGCTGCCGTGGAGAGTTATAATGCTACAGAAAAGTTCTTTAGCTGCATGATGGAGGAAAACAACTCCGTTAGTGAGCACATACTCAAAATGTCTGGGTATGCCGATAAGCTTGTGCCCTTGGGAATAACGATTCCCATTAACTTAGGCATACATCGTGTTCTCCAATCTCTGCCACCTAGCTACAAGAGCTTCGTGATGAACTATAATATGCAGGCATGAAGAAGTCTCTTCCCGAGCTTCTTTCAATGCTTAAGACTGCAGAAGTGGAGATTAGGAAAGAACATCAAGTGTTGATGATCAATAGGACCATCGGTTTCAAGAAGGACAAGAAAGGCAAGCACAAGGGAAAGAAGGGTGGCAAGTCTATTGCCACGCCTGAAAAGAAACCCTGAGCTGGCCCTAAGTCTGACACCGAGTGCTACTATTGCAAGGACTGCCATTGAAGAATCGCCTAAGTATTTGGCGGACAAGAAGTCCGGCAAGGAAAACAAAGGTATATGTGATATACATGTTATTGATGTGTACTTGACTAGTACTCGCAGTAGCACCTAGGTATTTGATACGGGATCGGTTGCTAATATATGTAAGTCAGTTCAGGGGCTGCGGAACAAGCGACAACTAGCAAGGGATGAGGTCACGATGCGGGTCGGCAATGGATCAAGAGTTGATGTGATCGCCGTCAGAATGCTGCCTCTCCATATGCCATCGAGATTAGTTATAAACCTAAATAATTGTTATTTGGTGCCTGCACTGAGCATGAACATTGTATCCGTATCGTGTTTGATGCAAAGTGGTTATTCATTTAAGTCTGAAAACAATGGTTGTTCGATATATATGAATAATATATTTTATGGTCATGCACCTATGTTGAATGGTTTGTTTCTGTTGGATCTCGATAGTAGTATTACGCATATTCATAATGTTGATGCTAAAAGGATTAAACTTGATAATGATATATCTACATATATGTGGGACTGCCGTCTAGGTCATATTGGCGTTAAACGCATGAAGAAACTCCATTCTGATGGACTTTTGGAATCACTTGATTTTGAATCATTTGATACATGTGAGCCATGCCTTATGGGCAAGATGACTAGAATGCCGTTTTCGGTTCAATGGAACAGGCGATAGATCTATTGGAAATTATACATACTGATGTGTGTGGACCAATGAGTGTGTCGGCGCGAGGTGGATATCATTATTTTGTTACTTTCACGGATGATTTGAGTAGATATGGGTATATCTATTTGATGAAACACAAGGCTGAAACTTTTGAAAAGTTCAAAGAATTTCAGAATGAAGTGGAAAATCATCATAACAGAAAGATCAAATTTCTGCGGTCCGACTCTGGAGGAGAGTATCTTAGTTATGAGTTTAGCACACATATGAAAGACTGTGGAATAGTTTCACAACTCACGCCTGCCGGAACACCACAACGTAATGGTGTGTCAGAACATCGTAATCGTACTTTATTGGATATGGTTCGATCTATGATGTCTCCGATGACTTACCATCATTTTGGGGTTATGCACTGGAAACAGCTGCATTCACTTTAAATCGGGCACCATCTAAATCCGTTGAAACGACACCGTATGAATTATGGTTTGGAAACAAACCTAAGCTATCATTTCTTAAGGTTTGGGGATGCGATGTTTATGTGAAGAAACTTCAACCGGATAAACTCGAACCCAAAGCGGAAAAATGCATCTTCATAGGATACCCTAAGGAAACGATTGGGTATACCTTCTATCACAGATCCGAGGGAAAGGTCTTTGTTGCCATGAATGGATCCTTTCTTGAGAAGGAGTTTCTCGCGAAAGGTGTGAGTAGTCGGAAGGTAGAACTCGAAGAGGTTATTGAACCTTCTCTTCATGGAATGGCGAGTGGCGCAGCACCGGAAGTTGTTTCGGAGTTGACTTCACCTAATGAAGAGAGAGCTAATGATATTGATCATGAAACTCCGAAAGAGGACACTACCGAACCTCGCAGGTCAAGCAGGACACGTGCAGCTCCTGAACTGTACGGCAATCCTGTTGTGAATTTCATGGTTGATGAAATGGATGACCCTGCGACGTATGGAGAAGCGATGATGAGCCCGGATTCCAACAAATGGCTGGAAGCCATGAAATCCGAGATGGAATCCATGTACGAGAACCAAGTTCGGAACTTGGTGGACTTACCTCATGACCGAAAGGCCGTGGAGAATAAATGGATTTTCAAAAAGAAAACTGATGCTGATGGTAATGTGACCATCTATAAGGCTCGACTTGTCGCAAAGGGGTTTCGACAAATTCAAGGAGTTGACTACAATGAGACATTCTCTCACGTAGCGATGCTTAAGTCGACTAGGATTATGTTAGCAATTGCTGCATATTTCGATTATGAAATATGGCAGATGGATGTCAAAATTGCGTTCCTCAATGGTAAGATTGAAGAAGAGTTGTATATGATACAACCTAAGGGTTTTGTCAATCCTAAGGATGCTAATAAGGTGTGCAAACTTCAGCGATCCATCTATGGACTGAAGCAAGCATCACGAAGTTGGAATCTCCGCTTTGATGAGGTGATTAAAGAGTTTGGATTTATCCAAACTTATGCAGAGGCTTGTATTTACAAGAAAGTGAGTGGGAGCAACGTGGCATTTCTGATATTATATGTGGATGACATATTATTGATTGGAAATGATTTAGATCTTTTAAAAAGTGTTAAAAGTTATCTAAACAGCAAATTTTCGATGAAGGACCTTGGTGAAGCTTCATATATATTAGGCATTAAAATCTATAGAGATAGATCAAGACGCCTAATTGGGCTATCGCAAAGTACATACCTTGATAAGATATTAAAGAAGTTTAATATGGACGGAAGTAAGAAGGGGTTCTTGTAGCATCCCAATTGTCTAACAATTGCAATGCTACTAGCCTAGTCTATATAATGCTACTTCAAATATATAATTGTAGCATCATCATTATATCATGCTCATGTCATCATGCCTCCTTGCATTTGAGCATCATATAAAACCCCTTTTCATTTGGTTCTTATCTCATATGCATTGTTAATTGTATTTGCCTCTTGATATTGTATTTGGTTCTTGATATATTGTTTAATGCCCAAGTTGAGTTGGGGGCATATCTCTTATTAACTCCACCACCTTTTTCTTTCACCACCTTATAATTCCACCATCCAACCAAATATGAGCTTGGCACTTATTGGTTTTACCTCTAGCTCATGTGGGTTGGGATGGATCCAATTCTTTATCCACATACTCTCATCTTAGCATCATGTTGTTTTCACAATATTGAAACATGAGAGCCACATGGCCACCTTTGCATGCCTTGTGAGTGGAACCTTTTTCCTAGCTTCCATATGTTTGTTTGGGGTTATCATCATGTTGGGATATTTTTGTGGGCTTATTAAATACCTAGTGGCACATACACACTAGCAAGTCCCAATTATAGTCCAATGTGATCATCTCCATCTACTACACTTGGAATTCTTTCTAAATTCTTTTGCTTGGGCCTTAATCCACATTTTGGGATGCATAGTAATAATGCCATGTAAATCATCTTCTTTTCACAACATAAGCATGGCATTAAATATCATGCATGGCCCATGCAAGTTCCCCTTTAGCTTGTCATTTGGATTTTATTTGATCTTTGAGTGGATCATCCCTCTCTCTCTACCTCTATCTTTTCTTTTGGCTTGAGCTATCTTGACCTTGCTTAAAACCCTAACCCTCATCCATCCCTCTCTTTTCATTGTCTAGTTCTTGCTTGCTCTTTGCTTGATCTTGCTTGAGCTTGACAAAACAACAAACCTCACCCCCATCTCTCTCTCATCTTTCCACTCTCTCTCTAAACCCTAAGCTAAACCTAAACCATACCCCCTAGTCCCCTACCACACCTTCCCTCTCTCGGCCTCCCTCTATCTCTCACCTAGCTGGCCCCACCATGCCACCTAGCTACCCCCCTCCACCACACAAGCCCTGGCCCGAGGCTCCCTCTAACCCTAGCACGAGCCTCCCACCTCCAACCCTAACTCTACCCGAGGCTACCCCCTCTCCCCTCTAGCTCTCTCCCTGCCTTGTGGCCCCTAGCCCGAGCCTGCCCCTGCCTCCCTTGGCCTTGGCCGTCCCCACCTGCCAGCCCCTTGCCCTGCCCTGCCGACCGAGCACGTGAGGAGGAAGGAGGGAAAAAGGTGGCCGAAGCCACCTTTATCTCCAACCACTCCCTCCCCACGGCACCTCCTCCCCTCTCGCTTATCTCCACCCTCCACGGCTCCTCCATGCCAGATCTACCCCAGACCGTCCCCTCTCTCCCTGCCTTCCCCCGCCACCGTCTACCCCCAACGCCGGCCACCGTCTGTCCACCACCGAACCCTCGATCCAGCAACCGAGCGTGGCGTGGAGGTTGTCGAGGGACTCAAGGACGCTCTGCTGCGTCGTCCTGTACACGCCGGCAACGAGGAGAAGAACCGGAACCGCCAGAACCACCGCCGCCCCGACGGAACCCTAGATCGCCGGAGCGTCTGCTTCCCCGCTGATCGCCTGCTCGCCGGCCCGATCCAACTCCGCCGACCACCTCTCGGTGAGCCCACCGCCCTCCTAGACACCCTCGTTTGCACCGTCGTGTCCCTGCATGACGTGCGCTCCGTCGAGCACCCTCGGTGCACCGGCGGGCGCGCGCGTCTGCTCGTCCCCGCAAAGCGCAGAACCCCATCCGGCCGTGTAGCAGTCCCCTGACATCAACCCGAGCCCACCGCAGCGGCAGCCGCCCCTGCGTGCAAGCCCCAGGTCACGAGATCGAAGCCCCGTGCCGCGCGCGCTGCCACTGTCTTTTCGTCAGAGAGAGAGAGGAAGAAAAACAGTGTCGCGGCGACGTTTTGCAGAAAACCCCCTCCCGTTTTGTTTTCCTCAACCCGCGCTCCTTAGGACCCACCTACCAGCCGGCCAGGCGCTTTTGCGAAACCCCCCAGCCTTTTGGTTCCATCAACCCGCGCTCCAGTCTAGTCCCACCTGTCAGTGCCTGGCCCGCTCACCTCTGCCGCGTGGACCCGCGTGGTCGATGGCCCACCTGTCATTCGCTTGGGCTGGGTCAGCTCGCGGTGTTAAAAGTTTCCTGCGCGTGTGTTTCGCCAGGTCAGCTCGGACCCATCTGTCAGTGGCTGCGGCTAGCTGCTAGCTGAGTAACAAAAGTATTGTCTGTTTTCTGTTTTTAAATTCAAATCTTTTTAAAATCATTTCAAATTCAAATTAAATTCTGTTTTAAATAACTTTTGAAATACAAATCCAATTTAAACAAATAATATATGTTTTCAAATCAGAAAAATGTGAGGAATTCAAATATGCCATTCAAAATCTATTTTAAACAATTAAAATTCCAAGTTAATTTAAATTACAACAAAATGCCCTTTTGACTTAATAAATTAATAACTTTTGTTTTATAACTCCAAATTCAACAAATAATATGTCTAAAATGATTAGCTCGACGAGACCTTTCTGTTTATGCATTCCATGTCTTGTTTTGAAGCATGCATCATATAAATATAAAGTATACAGCAACTAATATGATAATAAATTGGGGCCAAAACTAAATAAAATGCTTTATTATTGTTTCCACACCTCACCCATGCCATGCTACCTTAATGCCATGCAAATTGTGCATCATTCATCATGGCATGATTGGTTGCTTGTTGCATTTTATTCATATGCTTGCGCACTTTATTTATGTTGGCCCTTGTTTGTTTGGTTCTTCTTCGAATAGACGAAAGGTGGGATATATCAAGAGAACCAGAGCACTACCTGATCCATTCCTTGCTTCAATGAGCTGCCGTGCAAGCACTACCACATGCTTGCATACATACATTACCTATTGCCTCTTTCTTATTCTTGCATCATTGAGTCGCGATTGCATTAAATTGAATCCCAAGTATTGCATAGCCTTTACATTTAAACCCCACCGAAGCTTGTTCCTCCATCCCATGAGCCATTACTACAGGAGTTGTTTGAGCCATGCGAGTCGTAGAACAGCATGTGTAGGGTATGTGAGTGTATGATGGATAACGAGGTACCTAAACAACTTAACCTGAGTAGTAATGGGATAACTAATGAAAGTGGCATCGGTGAGCCATATTCGCTATTTGGTTTTTTAGGCTCACTTGTGTCCCGTAGGACCCCGAGTACTAGATTCCTGTTCCTTGAATATTCGCGCTATCCACATCTGGGAGGCTTATGAACCCCCCCTGAGCCACAGCTTGATTCATTCTTATTTCTTGGGGCCACAAACTAGTTTGAGGTTTTATTTACTATCATGTACTTATGCCATGCTTTACTGCTTTATTTAAATTGTGCGAGGTACTGCACACTGTACTGTTTAGGGAAGCGGAGTGTTTTCACGGTGTCGACAAGCCCAGTCACATTTTCGGGTTCCCAGTCGTTCACAGCCATTGGCGCAAACCTTGAGTCTGTCTCGGAGTCGGCCAACTTCGTCACGGGTAGCTTAATGGGGTGGCCCCCTGAAATATTTCTGAATCCTGTGATTGCTTTGTCGTGACTTCCTCGTTGGGTTTTGATTTGGTTTTTCCGAGGCATATCGAGTGTGTGTTGCTATTTGTGCACCCCTGCAGGGTAAAACTTTCTGAAAGCCGTGTCCGCGGTTATGGACGACTTGGAGCACAGTTTCTCGATCATAGACAAGCACAACTAAAGTACCGCTTTTAATCTGACTAGACTAGGTACCTGACTAGTAAATAGGGCAACACTCACGGAATGGATAATAAAACTGCCAATGGATGGGGGAGGTTGTTCGTCCGCTTCCTCGTCGGTAAGCGAGGAGGAGGATGGATCTGTGGATATTACTGTTTTAACTGTTATAACTGTTGTTATTAATTCACGGACATCCGTCTATCTCTGGTTAGGCGGATGGTTAGCGAGTATCTATAGAATTGTTAGGGTTTATCTTTTGCTGCAATTGCGTCACCCCAGGTTGTGTCCCCTTTAGAGGCATAAAGACTTGCTGAGTACCCCTAGGGTCTCACACGATAAATTATTGGTTCAGATGAACAGGTACCCTCGCAAGATGGATACTGGGTGGAAGAGACGATGTGGGCAGCGATCATTCGGTGTAGAGATTCCGGGAACGGGATCCGTGAGATCTGGGCGGGATGTGCTTATTTATGGGGCATCTTATGCCGATTTGCTTCTTATCCGTACTGGATTTTGTCTTCCGCTCGCTTGATACTGTTGAATGATGTATGAGGAGATATCATACACTATAATATCTATCTAGGATATTTGGATCTTGCCGTATGTTGCTATATTCCTTTCTTTTTAGATGGAATGGCTCGATGTACTATTGTATGGTGGCTTGCATACATACTCATTTGTGTATGTAGTTGATCCCTTCCTTTGCCGATTGTGCGCCGTTCTTGTCCCGATGTTTGGAAATGGTTGGGACGGCCGAAAGGTCTACCTGTGAGTGGCATTTGGGCCCCACCGTACTATTTCAACCATTTCTGATCATCCAGGCTTGTACTAGGAGCGTAATTCACCGAGGTAGTTACAATTGGTATCAGAGCCATCCCGCCCTTCAGGGTCTCAGCCAAATGGTCGTTGTCTGTCTAGCAAATATTTTTGGTAGTTATGTATACTAGGGAAAATAAAACGCGAGAGTAGGACTGCTTCCACTTTTCTTCTTACCCACCCACCACCCTTTTCTGGTAAGGAAGTGTAACGTTTTCAATCCTCTTCTTAAAATTCAAACTAGGATTCACGTGTTCTGGGTTTCCGTAGTACCATAGGTTATGTATCTGTGTGTGTGTGTGCGTGTGAATTCTTTGTCTATCTGTTGCACCCAAGTTGTTATCTTATCGGCCTTTTGGTTATCAACTGTTGGTACATTCCATACCGACAGGCTTTTGAAAACCGGCGCGATCTACCTGACTCCTTGTTAACCGGTGCCATCTTCTTAAAGGGTGTTCTTCTGTGCAGGCATCTGATGCTAATCCCTATCTGCTAAGTGATTTTGCGCATCTATCGGTATTTTAATGCCGAAAATTGCGGAAAATTTTTCTTTGTTCCATCTGTGTTTCGACACTCCTTTTCAGTCGTGTGTGAAACATTATCTATCTCTCTTTTATCAGCATGTCCATGCTAACTCATTCTTTTGTCACCGGCGCTTAAGCTTGGAGTTTCTTTTCATCTCCTTTTCTCTTGGGCTAATTACATAACATGTGTCGATCCGATGCTGGTGATTGTAATTTGGTTCTTGGCATAGCTATATTCCACTCATGATAGTGTCGATTGGAATATGGAAAATCCTACCACTCCGGATTGCCAAAGATACTCCTGTGATTTTGGGTACACCGTGATCCTATCTATGTTTATTCAAGCATCCTTGGAAATCCGGAGTCTCTCAAGGCACTACGGCGGTCTATCATCTGTTCATCATGTTGCACATCTTTTTGAACTCCATATCTGCACATCTTTTTCGTCTCTGATAGCTCATACCATAAGCAAAGCTATATCATCGTATCGTTATCCAAGATCTCTTTATCTTTGTAACCAGTGATCCGATCGACAATGTGAACCAGGTGACATCTCTTTTTCTCCCGAAGGACCAGATAATCTATTCTTCCAGTGCATCTCCTTCAACACGAACCCGTGCTCTTAATATTGATCTTTCTAAGAGCGTTGAGCTCAGAAAGTGTTTCGAGCATTCGTTTGTTTCTCTCGTCGCTTGAACTTGGTATTTTGGGAATATCTTGTTAATCCATGGTGGTATATGTTGATAATATGCTGCCTATTCGATATCAATGGAAGTACATGGAAGATCATCTATGTCTCTTTCTCTCAAGCTTCGTGAGCACTGCCTGTGTGCAAAGTTCTCAAAGCGTGAATTCTGGCCTCTTGAAGTCACCTATCTCGACCACGTCCATCTGCTAAATACATTGCTTCAATTCTGGAATCAGCAAGTTCATTGTTAATGCCATCTTCCATCTTCAACCAATCCGGAGTTGTTCCTTGTTGGCAAGTTATCATCGTCGTTCCGCCATAGTTTTCCTCAAGGCTGCTAAATCTTTCTCAATCTTTTCAAGGAGAACATGGAGTTCTTTCACCTCTATCTCGTTAAGTGATCTTTTGAACCCTCTCGCTCTATCATCTATGCTCAATCCACCGGAGGCCATGAAGATTTTCCAGATCTTTTGTAATCCTTATGTTCAAGTGGTGTTATCTTTTTCTTTATCTGTGGAATCTTGCAGTTGTCTCCGGATCTTCCTTCATATTTTTCCGATGGCTTGTTACTTCAGGTATGACGACAACATCATCATCTTTATCTATCCATGGATCCGGTGAATCGTTTGCATCAATCCTTGTTTTCTAACGGAGTTCCATGAGCTCTTCTTGTTAATACCTTCAGTCTGTTTCCGTAGTGGGTTGCATGGTTTTCTTATTCATGTACGGAGTAATGCTCTGAGTGCGGGATGGAGTAGCTACCATACCACTACTCTTACCATTCGCTCTTGTACATTGAATTGGTGAATTAATGTGATTTCACTCATTCCACGGAAGTTAGAAGTGGCCTTTATCCCTCGATACTTTTACTTCCGTCCTTGTTTTTTTTTCCGGAGTGCTCTCTCGAAGAAAATAATCAATAATCTCTTGTTGGTGATCTCGTCTTTTCCTACATGGAGCAAATCTACAGATGTCGGGTGGAACAAACGCAAACTCCTTTTGATCCTCGTCTTTCTACCGGCGCTCTACATCCCCAATCAAGATGAAAGGAAACTATCTCTCTCTTTGTTTCATAAATTCTTTTTCTGTGGTAAAGCCAATTATGGTTGATGCCATCATCCGCAAATCTATTGCGTTAGCCTCAAGGCTAAAGAAAGCAATAAGTGTTCCTACAATAAACTCCAGATCCTCCATTCTCTTTGCTTCTCGGGATTCCACCATGATCTGGCTTCATATCCGTCTCTGGAAGTTATATCCGCGCACCTCAATTGCGTGATCCTTGGGTTCTTACCGGCGCAACAAGAATCTAATCCGGCGATGTCTAGCTAAATCTTTCTGTTCATATCAAGGGACTCTATTGTTTGAAGGCAATATTGTTTCCGTACTTCATTTCTTCAATCCGAGAGAAGATACGATGCTATTGTCATAGTGGTTCAAAACCTCTCCAATCTAGCTCTTTTTCTTCCGGCGAGATAAAGATCCATCCTCTCTAGTAGCGGTAAATCTCTAATCTTAACGGTGTGTCTTTCTTTATCCATGATGCATCATCTTGTCCTTTCTTTCACAAGTGGTTCTATTCTTTTATCATGTTTCTTGAGAGAACCGGAGCTATGTCCACCCTATCCTTCTTGTCTCACGACAATCCTTCAACTTTTCTAACCGTTGTTTCTCAAGCAAAACGCAAGACTCGCAACAAGTCTAGCAAGTTTTGCAAGGTGTGGTGGTCGCACCATTCCGTTGTTCATCAACTTGGGAACGTGAGGGTCACCTTCGTTCGAACACCCGCTCTTCTGGTGTTGTTTTCTTTTTCCTAGGAATCTCGGGGCGAGATTCTTGTTTAGTGGGGGAGAGTTGTAGCATCCCAATTGTCTAACAATTGCAATGCTACTAGCCTAGTCTATATAATGCTACTTCAAATATATAATTGTAGCATCATCATTATATCATGCTCATGTCATCATGCCTCCTTGCATTTGAGCATCATATAAAACCCCTTTTCATTTGGTTCTTATCTCATATGCATTGTTAATTGTATTTGCCTCTTGATATTGTATTTGGTTCTTGATATATTGTTTAATGCCCAAGTTGAGTTGGGGGCATATCTCTTATTAACTCCACCACCTTTTTCTTTCACCACCTTATAATTCCACCATCCAACCAAATATGAGCTTGGCACTTATTGGTTTTACCTCTAGCTCATGTGGGTTGGGATGGATCCAATTCTTTATCCACATACTCTCATCTTAGCATCATGTTGTTTTCACAATATTGAAACATGAGAGCCACATGGCCACCTTTGCATGCCTTGTGAGTGGAACCTTTTTCCTAGCTTCCATATGTTTGTTTGGGGTTATCATCATGTTGGGATATTTTTGTGGGCTTATTAAATACCTAGTGGCACATACACACTAGCAAGTCCCAATTATAGTCCAATGTGATCATCTCCATCTACTACACTTGGAATTCTTTCTAAATTCTTTTGCTTGGGCCTTACTCCACATTTTGGGATGCATAGTAATAATGCCATGTAAATCATCTTGTTTTCACAACATAAGCATGGCATTAAATATCATGCATGGCCCATGCAAGTTCCCCTTTAGCTTGTCATTTGGATTTTATTTGATCTTTGAGTGGATCATCCCTCTCTCTCTACCTCTATATTTTCTTTTGGCTTGATCTATCTTGACCTTGCTTAAAACCCTAACCCTCATCCATCCCTCTCTTTTCATTGTCTAGTTCTTGCTTGCTCTTTGCTTGATCTTGCTTGAGCTTGACAAAACAACAAACCTCACCCCCATCTCTCTCTCATCTTTCCCCTCTCTCTCTAAACCCTAAGCTAAACCTAAACCATACCCCCTAGTCCCCTACCACACCTTCCCTCTCTCGGCCTCCCTCTATCTCTCACCAAGCTGGCCCCACCAAGCCACCTAGCAACCCCCCCACCACACAAGCCCTGGCAGGCTCCTCTAACCCTAGCCCGAGCCTCCCACCTCCAACCTAACTCTGCAGGCTACCCCCCTCTCCCCTCTAGCTCTCTCCCTTCCTTGTGGCCCCTAGCCCGAGCCTGCCCCTGCCTCCCTTGGCCTTGGCCGTCCCCACCTGCCAGCCCCTTGCCCTGCCCTGCCGACCGAGCACGTGAGGAGGAAGGAGGGAAAAAGGTGGCCGAAGCCACCTTTATCTCCAACCACTCCCTCCCCACGGCACCTCCTCCCCTCTCTGCTTATCTCCACCCTCACGGCTCCTCCTGCCTCGCCGGATCTACCCAGGCGTCCCTCTCCCTGCCTTCCCCCGCCACCGTCTATCCCCAATGCCGGCCACCGTCTGTCCACCACCGAACCCTCGATCCAGCAACCGAGCGTGGCGTGGAGGTTGTCGAGGGACTCAAGGACGCTCTGCGTAAATCACGCCTGTGCACACGGCGAGGAGAAGAATCGAACCGCCCGAACCACCGCCGCCCCGACGGAACCCTAGATCGCCGGAGCGTCTGCTTCCCCGCTGATCGCCTGCTCGCCGGCCCGATCCAACTCCGCCGACCACCTCTCGGTGAGCCCACCGCCCTCCTAGACACCCTCGTTTGCACCGTCGTGTGTCCTGCGACGTGCGCTCCGTCGAGCACCCTCGGTGCACCGGGCGGCGCGTCTGCTCGTCCACCTGCAAGCGTAGAACCCCATCCGGCCGTAGCGCCCGACATCAACTCGAGCCCACCGCGGCGGCCGCCTGCGTGCAAGCCCAGTCACGAGATCGAAGCCCGTGCTGCCTGCTGCCATCTTTTCGTCGAGAGAGAGAGAAGAAAAGTGTCGGCGACGTTTTTGAAAAACCCTCCCGTTGTGTTTTCCTCAACCCGCGCTCCTTAGGACCCACCTACCAGCCACTGCGCCTTTGCGTAAAACCCCAGCCTTTTGGTTCCATCAACCCAGCGCTCGGTCTAGTCCCACCTGGATTTGGCCCGCTCACCTCGCCGCGTGGACCAGCGTGGTCGATGGCCCACTCATTACGCTTGCTGGGTCATTCGCGGTGTTAAAAGTTTCTCATGGCGTGTGTTTCGCCAGGTCAGCTCGGACCCATCTGTCAGTGGCTGCGGCTAGCTGCTAGCTGAGTAACAAAAGTATTGTCTGTTTTCTGTTTTTAAATTCAAATCTTTTTAAAATCTTTTCAAATTCAAATTAAATTCTGTTTTAAATAACTTTTGAAATACAAATCCAATTTAAACAAATAATATATGTTTTCAAATCAGAAAAATGTGAGGAATTCAAATATGCCATTCAAAATATATTTTAAACAATTAAAATTCCAAGTTAATTTAAATTACAACAAAATGCTCTTTTGACTTAATAAATTAATAACTTTTGTTTTATAACTCCAAATTCAACAAATAATATGTCTAAAATGATTAGCTCGACGAGACCTTTCTGTTTATGCATTCAATGTCTTGTTTTGAAGCATGCATCATATAAATATAAAGTATACAGCAACTAATATGAGAATAAATTGGGGCCAAAACTAAATAAAATGCTTTATTATTGTTTCCACACCTCACCCATGCCATGCTACCTTAATGCCATGCAAATTGTGCATCATTCATCATGGCATGATTGGTTGCTTGTTGCATTTTATTCATATGCTTGCGCACTTTATTTATGTTGGCCCTTGTTTGTTTGGTTCTTCTTCGAATAGGCGACGAAAGGTGGGATATATCAAGAGAACCAGGAGCACTACCCAGATCCATTCCTTGCTTCAACTGAGCTGCCAGGCAAGCACTACCACATGCTTGCATACATACATTACCTATTGCCTCTTTCTTATTCTTGCATCATTGAGTCGCGATTGCATTAAATTGAATCCCAAGTATTGCATAGCCTTTACATTTAAACCCCACCGAAGCTTGTTCCTCCATCCCATGAGCCATTACTACAGGAGTTGTTTGAGCCATGCGAGTCGTAGAACAGCATGTGTAGGGTATGTGAGTGTATGATGGATAACGAGGTACCTAAACAACTTAACCTGAGTAGTAATGGGATAACTAATGAAAGTGGCATCGGTGAGCCATATTCGCTATTTGGTTTTTCAGGCTCACTTGTGTCCCGTAGGACCCCGAGTACTAGATTCCTGTTCCTTGAATATTCGCGCTATCCACATCCGGGAGGCTTATGAACCCCCCTGAGCCAGAGCTTGATTCATTCTTATTTCTTGGGGCCACAAACTAGTTTGAGGTTTTATTTACTATCCTGTACTTATGCCATGCTTTACTGCTTTATTTAAATTGTGCGAGTCTTGCACCTTTGTCTTATTTAGGGAAGCGGAGTGTTTTCAGCGGTGTCGACAAGCCCCACATTTTCGGGTTCCCGATGTTCACAGCCATTGGCGCAAACCTTGAGTCTGTCTCGAGTCGGCCAACCGTCGCGGGTAGCTTAATGGGGTGGCCCCTAAAATATTTCTGAATCCTGTGATTGCTTTGTCGTGGATTGCCTCGTTGGGTTTTGATTTGGTTTTTCCGAGGCATATCGAGTGTGTTGCTATTTGTGCACCCCTGCAGGGTAAAACTTTCTGAAAGCCGTGTCCGCGGTTATGGACGACTTGGAGCACAGTTTCTCGATCATAGACAAGCACAACTAAAGTACCGCTTTTAATCTGACTAGACTAGGTACCTGACTAGTAAATAGGGCAACACTCACGGAATGGATAATAAAACTGCCAGCGGATGGGGAGGTTGTTCGTGACGCTTCCTCGTCGATGGCGAGGAGGAGGATGGATCTGTGGATATTACCGTTTTAACTGTTATAACTGTTGTTATTAATTCACGGACATCCGTCTATCTCTGGTTAAGCGGATGGATAGCAGTATCTATAGAATTGTTAGGGTTTATCTTTTGCTGCAATTCGTCACCCAGGTTGTGTCCCTTTAGAGGCATAAAGACATGCTGAGTACACCTAGGGTCTCACACGATAAATTATTGGTTCAGATGAATGGTACCCTCGCAAGATGGATCTTGGGTGGAAGAGATTGACGATGTGGGCAACGATCATTCGTGTAGAGATTCCGGAGCGGGATCCGTGAGATCTGTGGGCGGGATGTGCTTATTTATGGGGCATCTTATGCCGATTTGCTTCTTATCTGTACTCGGATTTTGTCTTCCGCTTCCGCTTGATACTTTGTTGATTGATGTATGAGGAGATATCCTACACTATTATATCTATCTAGGATATTTGGATCTTGCCGTATGGCGTTGCTATATTTCCTTTCTTTTTAGATGGAATGGCTCTGATGTACTATTGTATGGTGGCTTGCATACATACTCATTTGTGTATGTAGTTGATCCCTTCGCCTGCCGATTACGCCGCCCGTTCTTGTCCCGATGTTTGGAAATGGTTGGGACGGCCGAAAGGTCTACCTGTGAGTGGCATTTGGGCCCCACCGTACTATTTCAACCATTTCTGATCATCCAGGCTTGTACTTGGAGCGTAATTCACCGAGGTAGTTACAGTTCTTACCTATGTTGCAAGTCAAGACATTGAGTAAGACTCAAATTCCGGCTACGGCGGAAGAAAGAGAGATAATGGATAAGATCCCCTATGCCTCAGCCATAGGCTCTATAATGTATGCCATGCTATGTACAAGACCGGATGTGGCACATGCTATTAGTTTGACTAGTAGGTACCAATTTGATCCAGGACCGGAACACTGGATAGCGGTCAAGAATATCCTTAAGTACTTGAGAAGAACAAAGGATATGTTTCTTATATACGGAGGTGAAGAAGAGCTAGTCGCTAAGTGTTATGAAGATGCTAGATTTGACACTGATCCGGATGACTCTAAGTCTCAATCTGGATACGTATTTCTCTTGAACGGAGCATCAGTTAGTTGGAGGAGCTCCAAACAACCTGTGGTGGCTAGATCAACAACGGAGGCGGAATATGTTGCTGCTTCAGAAGCGGCACAGGAAGCAGTTTGAATGAAAGAGTTTATTACGAAACTGGGTGTGGTTCCCAGTGCGTTCGACCCGATGGTGATCTATTGTGACAACAATGGAGCCATAGCCAACGCAAAGGAACCAAGGTCTCACAAGAATTCCAAGCATATTAAGCGCTGGTTTCACTCCATCCGCGAGCATGTCAAGGATGGAGATATAAAGATTTGTAAAGTGCACACGGACCTGAATGTAGCAGATTCATTGACTAAAGTACTCCCTAGGGCAAAACATGATCAACACCAGAACTCCATGGGTGTTAGATTTATCACTATGTGAACTAGATTATTGTCTCTAGTGCAAGTGGGAGACTGAAGGAAATATGCCCTGAGAGGCAATAATAAAGTTGTTATTATGTATTCCTTATATATGATAGATGTTTATTTTACATGCTGTAATTGTATTGATAGGAAACATCAATACATGTGTGTTTAATAAACAAAAAGGGTTCCTAGTCATGCCTCTCTTATAGACTAGCTTGTTGATTAACAGGATGATCAAGGTTTCCTGATCATGGACATTGGATGTTGTTAATAACAAGGTCACACCATTGGTGGAATAATGTGATGAACATTCATCCGAAGTATAGCATTACGATCAAGTCATTGTGTTTATATTGCTATAACATCATACGAAGTAATCTTTATCCTTAGACCATGAGATCCTGTTAATTGCTAACACCGGAAGAGTATCTTGATAACATCAAACGTCACACCGTAGCAGGGTGACTATAAAGATGGGTTCAGTGATACGAAGGTGTTATGTTGAGGCTCATGGATCAAGAGTGGAATTTTTCAATCTAGATGACGGATAGATATACTCTCGGCCCTCTCGGTGATATCACATTAGGATAGCTTGCAAGCAAGTGATGTGATCACTAGAATGTTATATCACGGGAACGAGAAAAGTGTGCATGTCGGTAACGAGATCAAACTAGGTATGGAGATAACGATGATCGAATCTCGGACATGTAATATATCGAGAGCCAAAGGGATTTAGTTACAAGCGTTAAAGGTTCTCATGATCACAAGAGTCATCGTTGAATGTGTAGGAGTCAGTACGGATCTCCGTGTCCGCTCGATTATTGATCGGAGAAGGGTCTCGATCATGTCTGCATTATTCGCGAATCGTAGGGTGGCACACTTAAGAGTTACCGGACACCATTTTGGAGCACATATGTTTCAGACGAAAGAATTGCAAAGCGCAGGAATTGTTTCAATAGAAACCGGAAATTGTTTTGGGTGAAATTGCAGAAAGTGTTTCTACATGTGATATTGAAATATTGCAAGGGGCTATATGTGAATGTTTGTTAATTAAAGTAATTAACAAAATTCTGAATAAATTTAATAAAAGGGTTTTATTAAATGAGAGAGCATTAAATTTGGAGAAACTTAATGCATTTAAAGTGGAGACTTTAAAAGGGAATGTGAAGAGGCATTTTAATGTGGAGGAGTTACCACCACATGGATGGGGGAGGTGAGGGGTCACCCCCCATGCAAACCATGGAGAGAGGGCACCCCCTCCTCCTATAAAGGCCACCCATTCCCTCCTTCATCCTCACACCTCCTTGTGAAGGATCTCTCTCCCTCTAGAATTATTCCCCATGGTCTCGGATTAGTGAGATACATGTTCCGGTGGCATTTAAATGCGGAAGGAGTTGCTGCTTCCGCTGGATCGCTGGAGCGAGGAGGTGGAGGTTGTCCGGTGGCTTGAACGTGTGTGCGAGTGCGAATGCGCTGCTGATTTGCAGCGCTCGGACTTCCTCACGATCTTGAGATCGGCAAGTGTACGACTACATCAACCACGAGTTCCTACTCGTTAACAAAGCTCGTTGTCTTCGAGGGTAAGTTCTCTATGGATGTATGTCCACCCGTTTGCTTTGTACCTAGTAGATAGATCTTGGCGTGTAGTTCACACCGTAGGAAATTTTTTGTTTTCTATGTTGTGGACCCAACACAAAGACTCATCTAAAACTTTTGGGTTATCTCCTAATAAGTACTTTTCTTTAACGCCTTTAAGTTAGGCATAAGAAGCAAGAGAAAGAATCAACTATTTGAAGAAGCATTAAAACCAAATTTCTTGCCCTTACCTCTCTTACTTTTATTCTTAACCTTGGGGAACTTGTGAATGCTTGGTGGAGAAACAAAGCGCATGGTGCCCTTTTCCACATCTATTATTGCTCCAAGGAGTTTTAAGAGGGATCTTCCAAGCGTGATTTGTCCTTTTCCTACACATTCAATAACAAGATAATTAGTAGAGACCATTTTCCCTAGGATCTTTGTAAACACTCCTTCAGCTATTCCAATGGGTAATATTGTGGCATTATTAGCAAGAAAAGTTTCTTCTCCTCCTTCATAAAGCCCCCAGAGATTTAAGGATTCATAAATATCTTTGGGCATAAGACAAAATTCAGACATGATATCACAGCGAGCATGAAAAGTTTCATTGTTTATAGCAATCTTTACTGTGGGAAGCCATTCGGAGGGTTCAGAGTTTATTGGAACATAGTTGTGATGCTCCCTAAGCGTATTATAGCAATCTTTCAAACTAGCAGTGCTAGTCTCAAGAGTATTCAATCTAGCAAATATGTTTATAAAAGAAATATCAGTTGTGCTAGACAAGTTGTAAGTAAAGACCAACTTCTTTATGGCATTAATAGCATCATCCTCATTGCATTGGAGGAAATCTCCTCCCACAACAGCATCTAAAGCATATCTATAGCAAAGAGAAATTCCAAGGTAAAAACTACTAAGGAACAAGCTTTGAGTCATTTTAGGCTCAGTTTTTTCATGTAGATCAGAGATTCTAGACCAAGCTTCTTTGAAACTATCTTCAATTCCTTGTTTAAAAGTGAAAATCATTTCCTCAGGTGACATAGTGATTGGAGCAATGCTAGACATAATGGAAACTTAAGATGTGTGTTTTTGATAAAGAAAGCAAACTTGTAAAACTAATTTTTTTGTGTTTTTGATAAAGAAACAAGCAAACAAAACAAAAAGAAACTAAGAAAAACAAAAATAACTAAGTAAAGAGGTTGGTTATGAGGGACTGCCCTTGTGAAGATGTCCTTGACTCCCCGGCAACAGCGCCAGAAAAGTAGCTTGATGGCCCAAAATATATCGAGCTCGTTGGGGAACCCCAAGAGGAAGGTATGATGAGCACAGCAGAAAGTTTTCCCTCAGTATGAAACCAAGGTTTAATCGAACCAGTAGGAGCAAGGAAACACCCCAAAGGTGTTGCTAGCTGAGCCTTGGCAGGGCGCACTACCGGTGCTAGTAGCAACGTGGATACCTACACAACACAACCATAGAACTCTGTCCCCAACTTGCGATGAGGTTGTCAATCTCACCGGTTTTGCTGAAAACAAAGGATTAAACGTATCGAGTGGAAGAAAGTAATAGTTTGTAGAAAGTAAACACAAAGTAGTAAACATGTTGTAGATTGAAAGTAAAAGAAAGGACCGGGGTCCATAGTTCACTAGAGGTGGCTCTCCTTAGGATAGATAACATGCTGGGAGAACAAATTACAACGGGGCAATTGACAAACATCGAGAAAGCATACAAGCATATACTAATCATCTTGACTCCTTTGAGATTCGATTGGGCATTACAACATTATACATAGACCGCCAGCCAACTGCATCTATGACTAATAATCCACCTTTAGGTTATCATCCGAACCCCCTCCAGTATTAAGTTGCAAGCAACGGATAATTGCATTACGAATTGCGTGTAAAGTAAACAATACGATTGTTCTATGAATAAAGGATTGTTGTTTTCTCCCTAGTACCAACAACACATCTAGTACCTTAGATATTTCTATCATTTCCCCAGATTACCAGAGGCATGAACCCACTATCGAGCATAAATACTAACTCTTGGAGTTGCTAGCATCTACTTGGCAAAGATAGCTACTAACAACGGAAAGCATGCAAGATCACAAATAACAAAGACATGATAGAATCAATAATCAATCTAAAATAGCATCTCAATATCCATCGGATCCCCACAAACACAACATGCAGAATTACAAATAGATGATCTTGATCATGAACGGAGCTCACAAGATCTAAACATGATAGCACAAAGGAGGAGAACCAGCCATTTAGCTACTACATGGACCCGTAGTCCATAAATGAACTACTCACGCATCACACCGGAGGCTTGCATGGTGATGAAGAAGGCCTCGGTGAATTCCCTCTCGTGGTGCCTTGATGAGCTTGGATCCTCCCGATCTAGGGATGGAGATGGACTGACTCTGAACTCTTTCGTGGAATTTTGATGGGGTACTTAGGGTTTCCGTATTAGAGGCAATATATAGGTGGAATGAGAGGCCGAGGGGGTGCCTAGGCGCGGACCACCCACGGGCCAGCCGGGCCTGGCAGCGTCCGTGGTGTGGCAGGACCCAACCCCTCTCCGTCTCGTGATTCGGCTCAGTGTCCCTCGGTGAAAAACTGACTTTGGCTTTTGTCCCGTCCAATTCTGAGAATATTCATTTTCTTACTTTCCTGGAACCAAAAACAACAGAAAACAGGCAGCTGGCACTATGGCTCTTGTTAATAGGTTAGTCCAAGAAATCATATGAAAAGTACTCCAAAGTGTGGACAAAACACAAGAACGTAGATAAAACCAAGCATGGAACATCAAAAATTATAGAGACATTTGCAATGTATCAATATCCCCAAGCTTAACTCCTGCTCGTCCTCGAGTAGGTAAGTGATAAAAAGAAAGAATAATTTTTTTGATTTGACATGCACCATCATAAACTTGATCAAAGTATTTGTAACAAAGCTGGGATCATAGTACTTCAATCATAACATGAAAGACAAAGTTCTAGTAATAAGACAAAGAAACTAAGTTGCAACATGAAAAGGCACAAACAAAACATTCAAGAATAACAATGCTTTGCAAGACGTTTGTTTGTTTCACATAAAGAAAACATAGCATAATGGCATTCAGCTTGTCCCTCATAGAGTAGCAAACATAAATGCATATGACACCTTCAATGTTTATAAGAGTGACTAGATACGGAAGAATCCCCATATCAAAATGACAAGGCAAGCAGACAACGAGCATCTCAGCAATCTTCTTATTTACCATGGGATTATGGTGCTTTTTTCTCTCTTTCCTCTTTTCATAATCTCTTTTTTATGTTTTTTCTCAATATCGGACTCTTTTTTCATAAGAAGAATGCTTCATAGACAGCTCATTATGGTTACGCTGCAGGTTTCCACCATGTCAGCATGGATTAGACCAGCGGCCCAGGCGTTTCTATAACACATATACATAACTCCATGGACTTACAAGCTCCCCGTTCATTTCACACCGACGACATCCATAAACAAAAGAGCATGATATCAACTAGGTACAAAGTACAAGTGTCGTCGGATTGATGACAAGTACGCCATGAGGGGGTCCTCGAGGCGTGCAGAAGAGAGGGGTGTGAGACATATGGTGTTCCGGGGCGGTGAGCACACACGTTTACCCAGGTTCGAATCTGCCGGCTTTGGATGGATCCTACTCCTGCTAGCAATCCAGTAATACGGCAGAGCCGGAATATGGGTTACAAGGGTTTCGCCTGTGCGAGTTGAGGGTCTAAAGTATTGGTGTGCCCTAAAGGCTCTCCCTAGGACGGCTTATATAGATATCCGGCCTAGGGTTTACAGGAGAGATCTATCCGGCTACGACTAAGAGTCGGTTACAGAGTACATCTTGAACTACAAGTAACATTATGGGCCAAATCGGTAAGTCTTCTGGGCCTTCCCGTAGCCGGATGGGACTCCGTCTTTCTCCCTGACTGGGCTGCCCGTGAAGCAAAGCTCTAACCTGAAGTGGGCCACCCTGGTCAGTGAGGAACTGTGAGGATACCCGGAAAGTATATCCCCAACAGCAGCCCCCGGAGGCCTCCAAGATCCAAAGTCGGATTTATCATCGCCTAGCTTAATCTTCGGCTTGCAGAATCTTGAAGGGTTCCTGAAACTTCACAACAAAAAATACGATCCGGGGCTCAAAAATAAGTCGGACCTATCAACAGGTTACTCGGATTTTCCTGCTTGATTTCAAACTAAGCCGGAATTCGGTCTCTAACGCCAGCTGACACAAGTCATGGTCAAGTCACGTCATCTGACAGGCATTCTGTCAGCACGACCGTTGGTGGGCCCGTGGTTCGCGGAACCGAGGCGCCGTTTCAATGCGTGCGCGGAGATCGAGGCGACGTAATCATCGCGTGGGTCCTTCCCTGTTCCTTCCACGACACGTGACGGTTATACGGTAGCGTTTGCACGAATCTTGGCGTAGTTAGGTGGATATAAGGGGTTAGGATTTTCTCCTTCTCCTCTCACCTGTCCTTTGCCTTTTCCTCTCCTTCCAATCTCTCTGCCCGCATAGAGCTCCCTCGTTCCTCCCCCAAAAACTCCCAGCCCCACCCCTTTTAGGTCAACTGCTCGCCGGAGAAATGGCTTCATCTTCCTCTTCCGGCTTAGCGGCAGCGGCGGCAGTGGCGGCGACGGAAGCAGTGGCGGAGAAAGAGAGCTTCTGTGGGCTCTGGATCCTCTGCGTGCTCAACGGCGAGGGTCTCAAGAACGTGGAGAAAGAAGGACTCCTCTGCCGTCGGCTGGCTTCGAGGAGAGACCGTCCCAACCAATGGCAGCGAGCGAGTCCATTTCGGTACCCACCTCGACAGAGGTTTGTCGTTTCCTCCCTCAGAGTTCTTCTCCGACATCATTGATCATTACGGAGTTCAACTCCATCATCTTCCTCCCAACTCTCTCTTAGAGATGAGCGCGTACGCTTTGTTGTGCGAGGGCTTTCTCGGCATTAGGCCGAGTTTGAATCTATTCCGGTACTATTTTCATGTCTAGAGAAACTCCATTACCGCCGGTGTTCCTTACATCACCGGCACTATTAGTTTTTCGCTTAGTCGTGAGCGCGCGTATCCCAAAATTTGAGCTAGTGACTCGGTCAAACAATGGCCAACCACGTTCTTCTATCATAGGGATATTCCGGCTCCTGGCAAAGCCACCGCTTTGCCGGCTTTCATCGATGGAGCTACCATGGCCCAACCATCCTGGGACGAGGCTTCTCCAGCTCTCACCGACGATCTGATCCTCGCTAAGAGGTGGATCGAATACTTAATCAAACACAAAGGACTTAAGGGATCCGACTTAGTCCAATGTTGGGTCTCACGTCGGATCCATCCCCTTCAGTACCACGGGGATCGACTGATGCACTCCATCACGTCATCCAAGAAAGACTCCCTCCGCATCAGCCCCAAAGCCTACACCACACAGGGCTACATAAGCCAAGTCAAGTGGCTGATTAGGGAGCGGATCGAGAGGAGAATCCCGGAGGTTTCTCTAGATATGCACACGACGGACAACCCCGTAGTGCTGGTAAGCTTCCATCAGTACACCTTTTCACGTGTTTCAATATTTGAGTTACACTGCAACGCTGATATGTTTTCTTCTTTTCAGCTTGCTGACCTCCCCGAGTCGGAACTTGCTCCGCTCGAAGGATATCCTCCGGAGTTCTCTCAGGAGGTAGAAGTGATCCCATTGCCAGATCTTGCGCTCAAGAAGCGCAAAGCTCCGACAGTGGCTGTCGGCACAAAGGAGGTGCCTGTCGTGAAGAGGTAACTTTCAATCACAATTTCTGCCTTTGTACCTTACTCGAATTTCTTTCCGAGATGTAATGTTTCCGACTTTACTACATTCTCAGAGCAAAACCGCTCATCAAGGGCAAGGGGAAGGGAATTTCTTCGAAGCCCCTACGACAGACGAAGCTCACCATAGCTTCTCCTGCCGCAGCTCCTCCGACTCCTGCCCCTCAACCTTCTGCAACGCCGGTGACCATTCCTTCTCCGGTCGTCATAGAAGATCCGGCTCCTTTGACGGAGCCTGCGATCCTTGAATCGCGAACTGACGTCACCATGGGTGAGTCAGATCTAGATAAGGGTGAAGCCTCTTTGGGTAATGATCCCTTGGCAGAAACCTTCGCTGAAAACCTCATGAGCAATCCGGTACTTGCCAAGTTTGGCTTGTCCCAAAAATCTGTGGACGAAATCTAGCGGCTAGCCAGGCAATGCCTAGAGAAAAGAACCTTATCTGCCGAAGAAGAAGCGCAAGAAGCAGAGGACGTCAAGTTTTCCGACCTTCTCGCCTAGGTGCGCCTTCACGACGAGAGGATTAGGACTGGTGAGCTTCCAACAACCCTAGTGATTCCTCTGACTCTCGCCGAGAAGGTGGTCGTTGAATTGAACGCGAGTTTGGATAAACTCACTCGCGAACAATATGTAAATCGGAATTCTAACCCCTGTTTTTCCTTTATTTCATATCATATCCTCTAGCCCCAAGCATGAAGTAGGATAAACAATCCGAGTTTATGCTTCATTAGGATGTCAAAGAATGGACTAGTGTAGCTCCCAAGGCTCGTGCTGATATTAGCAAAAATATTAGCCTGAGTCTTTAGTAGCTTTCTGACTTTGGGTATTCTGACTTACAGAAAGTATCAGCAGAAGTTTCTGACGATGAACGCACCACCTCGGATGCGGACATCTCGGAACGATATCAAGGTGGCACATCCAGCGAGCCGACAGCTCCTTCATCTCCTCCTGCATCATAAATTGCCAGAAATATTTGTATTATCCTGAAAAAAGATGATGCGTCTGTAAATGTAAAGTACTATGATTTTGCTAGTGCTAAGCTTTTGATCTATTCAGCACTTTTTGGCTTTAATTTTTTGTGTGCCTGAAATGTTTACATAAGCACTTGTACTTTTTCGTCTATACTTATCGTTTATCTGGCTTTCCGCCTCGTCCCTTTCGTGAGCCGGCTAAACCTTCTGCCGGAAACTTTGCCGAGCAACTGAGCTCAATTGCTAAACCAGTTTAAACTCAGAAAACATAGCCGGCTTCCAGTACCAACAATTCACTACTCGGAAAATGCCCGCATCCAGCAATCAGACAAATAACCAAAGTAAAGACTAGAAACTTTAGAGTTATACCCGAGGGTGGCAATTTTAGAATCAGAAATCTAAACCAGAACGAGCATGAGCATAAAGTACTTTCAAGCATTCTGGGATTTTCGACTATGACATGATCATTCAGAAATAAGATGGTAAAAACTTCTCAGAAAAAATTGAGGCAACCAAAACTTTTATTTCTCACAGAACATGTACATATATATGTTGGGTCCGTAGCATAGAAAACAAACATTTTCCTATGGTGTGAACTACACGCCAAGATCTATCTACTAGGTACAAAGCAAACGGGTGGGCATACATCCATAGAGAACTTACCCTCGAAGACAACGAGCTTTGTTAACAAGTAGGAACTCATGGTTGATGTAGTCGTACACTTGTCAATCTCAAGATCGTGAGGAAGTCTAAGCGCCGCAACTCAGCAGCGCATCCGCTTTTCCTTTTGCGTTCAAGCCACGGACAACCTCCACCTCCTCGCTCCAGCGATCCAATGAGCAACAACTCCCTCGGATGAAATGCCACTGGAACATGTATCTCGCTAATCCGAGACCATGGGGGAATAATTCTAGAGGGGGAGAGAGATCCTTCACAAGGATGTGTGAGGATGAAGGAGGGAATGGGTGGCCTTTTATAGGAGGAGGGGGAGGTGCCCCCTCTCTCCATGGCTGGCGCATGGGGGGGTGACCCCTCACCTCCCCCATTCATGTGGTGGTAACTCCTCCACATTAAAATGCCTCTTCACATTCCCTTTTAAAGTCTCCACTTTAAATGCATTAAGTTTCTCCAAATTTAATGCTCTCTCATTTGATAAAAACTCTTTTATTAAATTTATTCAGAATTTTGTTAATTACTTTAATTAACAAACATTCACATATAGCCCCTTGCAATATTTCAATATCACATGCAGAACCACCTTGTGCAATTTCACCCGAAACAATTTCCGGTTTCTATTGAAACAATTATTGCGCTTTGCAATTCTATCGTCTGAAACATATGTGCTCCAAAACGGTGTCCGGTAACTCTTAAGTGTGCCACCCTACGGTTCGCGAATAATGCAGACATGATCGAGACACTTCTCCGATCAATAATCAGCAGCGGGACCTGGAGATCCGTACTGACTCCTACACATTCAACGATGACTCCTGCGATCGTGAGGACCTTTAACGCTTGTAACTAAATCCCTTTGTATCTCGATATACTAAATGTCCGAGATTCCATCATCGGTATCTCCATACCTAGTTTGGTCTTGTTACCGACATGCACTCTTTTCTCGTTCCCGTGATATAACATTCTAGTGATCACATCACTTGCTTGCAAGCTATCCTAATGTGATATCACCGAGAGGGCCTAGAGTATATCTATCCGTCATCTGGATTGACAAATTCCACTCTTGATCCATGAGCCTCAACGTAACACCTTCGTAGCACTGAACCCATCTTTATAGTCACCCTGTTACGGTGTGACGTTTGATGTTATCAATATACTCTTCTGGTGTTAGCAATTAACATGATCTCATGGTCTAAGGATAAAGATTACTTCGTATGATGTTATAGCAATATAAACACAATGACTTTATCATAATGCTATACTTCGGATGAATGTTCATCACATCATTCCACCAATGGTGTGACATTGTTATTAATAACATCCAATGTCCATGATCAGTAAACCTTGATCATCTTGTTAATCAACAAGCTAGTCTATAAGAGAGGCATGACTAGGAACCCTTTTTGTTTATTAAACACACATGTATTGATGTTTCCTATCAATACAATTACAGCATGTAAAATAAACATCTATCATATATAAGGAATACATTATAACAACTTTATTATTGCCTCTCAGGGCATATTTCCTTCAGTCTCCCACTTGCACTAGAGACAATAATCTAGTTCACATAGTGATAAATCTAACACCCATGGAGTTCTGGTGTTGATCATGTTTTTCCCTAGGGAGTACTTTAGTCAACGGATCTGCTACATTCAGGTCCGTGTGCACTTTACAAATCTTTATATCTCCATCCTTGACATGTTCGCGGATGGAGAGAAATCGACGCTTAATATGCTTGGAATTCTTGTGAGACCTTGGTTCCTTGGCGTTGGCTATGGCTCCATTGTTGTCACAATAGATCACCATCGGTTCCAACGCACTAGGAACCACACCTAGTTCTGTTATGAACTCTTTCATCCAAAGCGCTTCTGTAGCTTCAAGCAGCAACATATTCCGCCTCCGTTGTTGATCCAGCTGCCACCGGTTGTTTGGAGCTCCTCCAACTAACTGCTGCTCCGTTCAAGAGAAATACGTATCCGGATTGAGACTTAGAGTTATCCGGATAAGTGTCAAAGCTAGCATCGACATAACACTTAGCGACTAGCTCTTCTTCACCTCCGTATATAAGAAACATATCTTTAGTTCTTCTCAAGTACTTAAGGACATTCTTGACCGCTATCTAGTGTTCCAAACCTGGATCAGATTGGTACCTACTAGTCAAACTAATAGCATGTGCCACATCTGGTCTTGTACATAGCATGGCATACATTATAGAGCCTATGGCTGAGGCATAGGGGATCCTATCCATTATCTCTCTTTCTTCGCGTGGCGGACTTTGAGTCTTACTCAATGTCTTGCCTTGCAACATAGGTAAGAACCCCTTCTTACTTCCGTCCATATTAAACTTCTTTAATATCTTATCAAGGTATGTACTCTGCGATAGCCCAATTAGGAGTCTTGATCTATCTCTATAGATTTTAATGCCTAACATATATGAAGCTTGACCAAGGTCCTTCATCGAAAATTTGCTGTTTAGATAACTTTTAACACTGTTTAAAAGATCTAAATCATTTCCAATCAATAATATGTCATCCACATATAATATTAGAAATGCCACATTGTTCCCACTCACTTTCTTGTAAATACAAGCCTCTCCATGAGTTTGGACAAATCCAAACTCTTTGATCACCTCATCAAAGCAGAGATTCCAACTCCGTGATGCTTGCTTCAGTCCATAGATGGATCGCTGAAGTTTGCACACCTTATTAGCATCCTTAGGATCGACAAAACCCTTAGGTTGTATGATATACAATTCTTCTTCAATATTACCATTGAGGAACGCAGTTTTGACATCCATCTGCCATTTTCATAATCGAAATATGCAGCAATTGCTAACATAATACTAACCGACTTAAGCATCGCTACGGGAGAGAATGTCTCATCGTAGTCAACTCCTTGAATTTGTCGAAACCCCTTTGCGACAAGTCGAGCCTTATAGATGGTCACATTACCATCAGCATCAGTTTTTCTTTTGAAAATCCATTTATTCTCAACGGCCTTTCGGTCGTGAGGTAAGTCCACCAAGTTCCAAACTTGGTTCTCGTACATGGATTCCATCTCGGATTTCATGGCTTCTATCCATTTGTTGGAATCCGGGCTCATCATCGCTTCTTCATATGTCGCAGGGTCATCCATTTCACCAATCATGAAATTCATAATTGATTGCCGTCTGCAGTTCAGAGCTGCACGTGTCACTTTGACTGCGAGGTTTGGTAGTGTCCTCTTTCGGAGTTTCATGATCAATATCATTAGCTCTCTCTTCATCAGGTGAAGTCAACTCTGAAACAACTTTCGGTGATGCGCCACTCGCCATTCCATGAAGAGAAGGTTCAATGACCTCTTCGAGTTCTACCTTCCGACTACTCACACCTTTCGCGAGAAACTCCTCAAGAAAGGATCCATTCTTGGCAACAAAGACATTGCCCTCGGATCTGTGATAGAAGGTATACCCAATCGTTTCCTTAGGGTATCCTATGAAGACACATTTTTCCGCTTTGGGTTCGAGTTTATCCGGTTGAAGTTTCTTCACATAAACATCGGATCCCCAAACTTTAAGAAATGACAGCTTAGGTTTGTTTCCAAACCATAATTCATATGGTGTGTTTTCAACGGATTTAGATGGTGCCCTATTTAAAGTGAATGTAGCGGTTTCCAGTGCATAACCCCAAAATGACAGTGGCAAGTCAGTCAGAGACATCATAGATCGAACCATATCAAATAAAGTACGATTACGACGTTCTGACACACCATTACGTTGTGGTGTTCCGGCAGGCGTGAGTTGTGAAACTATTCCACAGTATTTCATATGTGTGCTAAACTCGTAACTAAGATACTCTCCTATACGGTCGGACCGCAGAAATTTGATCTTTCTGTTGCGATGATTTTCCACTTCATTCTGAAATTCTTTGAACTTTTCAAAAGTTTCAGACTTGTGTTTCATCAAATAGATATACCCATATCTACTCAAATCATCCGTGAAAGTAACAAAATAACGATATCCACCTCATGACATACTCATTGGTCCACACACATCAAGATGTATGATTTCCAATAGATCAGCCTGTTCCATTGAATCGGAAAACAGCGTTCTAGTCATCTTTCCCATAAGGCATGGCTCACATGTATCAAATGATTCAAAATCAAGTGATTCCAAAAGTCCATCAGAATGGAGTTTCTTCATGCGTTTAACGCCAATATGACCTAGACGGCAGTGCCACATATATGTAGATGTATCATTATCAAGTTTAATCCTTTTAGCATCAACATTATGAATATGCGTAATACTACTATCGAGATCCAACAGAAATAAACCATTCAACATAGGTGCATGACCATAAAAGATATTATTCATATAAATCGAACAACCATTGTTTTCAGACTTAAATGAATAACCACTTTGCATCAAACACGATCCGGATACAATATTCATGCTCAGTGCAGGAACCAAATAACAATTATTTAGGTTTATAACTAATCCCGATGGCATATGGAGAGGCAGCGTTCCGACGGCGATCACATTAACTCTTGATACATTGCTGACCCGCATCGAGATCTCATCCCTTGCTAGTTGTCGCTTGTTCCGCAGCCCCTGAACCGAGTTACATATATTAGCAACCGATCCCGTATCAAATACTCAGGTGCTACTGCGAGTACTAGTCAAGTACACATCAATAACATGTATATCACATATACCTTTGTTTGCCTTGCCGGACTTCTTGTCCGCCAAATACTTGGGGCAGTTGCGCTTCCAATGGCTAGTCCCCTTGCAATAGTAGCACTCGGTGTCAGACTTAGGGCTAGATCGGGGTTTCTTTTCAGGCGTGGAAATAGACTTGCCACCCTTCTTTCCCTTGTGCTTTCCTTTCTTGTCCTTCTTGAAACCGGTGGTCCTATTGATCATCAACACCTGATGTTCTTTCCTAATCTCCACTTCTGCAGTCTTAAGCATTGACAGAAGCTCGGGAAGAGACTTCTTCATTCCCTGCATATTATAGTTCATCACGAAGCTCTTGTAGCTAGGTGGAAGAGGTTGGAGAACACGATGTATGCCTAAGTCAATGGGAATCGTTATTCCCAAGGACACAAGCTTATCGGCGTACCCAGACATTTTGAGTGCGTGCTCACTAACGGAGCTGTTTTCCTCCATCATGCAGCTAAAGAACTTTTCTGTAGCATTATAACTCTCTACGGCAGCATGGGTATCGAAAATCATTTTCAATTCTCCCATGGTATCAAAGGCATTGCCATTTTCGAAACGCTTTTGAAGTTCTGGCTCTAGCCCATACAGTCTGCCGCAATGAACTAAGTTGTGGTCCTCTTGACGAGTTATATAGACGTTCTTTTCCTCGTCAGGGGCATCAGGAGCTGGTGGGGGGCCTAGCGGCGCATCTAGCACATATTGCTTTTGTGCAGCAGTGAGGAGAATCCTCAAATTCATAGCCCAGTTGGTGAAGTTGCTACCATTCATAGCAAGTTTCTCTTTCTCCATGAACACATTGAAATTAAAAGTAGGTGGTGCCATCTACAATAGAATTTGTAAAGTATATTTAGACTAAGTTTATGATAGATTGAGTTCAACTAATCCAAATTACTAATGAACTCCCACTCAAAAACGACATCCCTCGTGTCCTTTTGGTGATTAGATGAACCAAATCCACTACACCAAGTCCGATCATCACGTGAGTCGGTGTAGCTTCAAAGGCGAGCATCTATATGGGCATCATATCAACTATATGACTCATGCTTAACCTTTCGGTCCGTGTTCCGAGGCCATGTCTGTACATGCTAGGCTCGGCAAGTAAGAACCTTAGAATTTGCGTGTGTAAAACTGTCTTACACCCGTTGTATGAAAGCGTAGAGTTGAAAACACCCGATCATCACGTGATGCCTCAAAACACGATCCACAAAACGGTGCATACTTAAGGAAGAACACATTTTATCTTGATATCTAAATGAGGGATCATCTTATAATGCTACCAAACGTGCCAAACTAGCAATATAAGATGCTAACATCTAATATGTGAAGTGAGGTGATATGGTCCATGCATTTGATCTCTATCATTTGCATCGTGGTATGATCTCTATCATTCCTTTGTGTGTAAGGCCAAGGTCTATGGAACTTACACGTTAAGTGAGTTGTAAGAGTATCTATTATACATCTACTTACAACAATACCATATCAAAACACTAGCCCAGCAACGATCTAAATTAGATGCCTCTAATTTATCAATTGCAAGTTTTACGTGCCTTAGGGCTTTTGGAGATAGAACCTGTCTAACCTACGAACATGAACCACAACGAGGATAACCAAGTTATTAGCAACTCGTTGTAAATCAGATATTGACTATAGTAGGAGAGACAAACACCCGCCAGCCACTTATGCAAAACAAGTTGCATATGTCGTGGAACCGGTCTCATATGCGATGACATGTAAGGTTGGTCCGGCCTTCATCCCACTATGCCACCAATATCCAAAGTACATAGAAGATGCAATAACATGATCATCATTGCCCACATATAAACATATGTGTACTACCCGCAAAGAACCTACGACAGATCAGGCTCGATACCCTTTGTTGGGTCCGTGACATAGAAAACAAAAAAATTCCTACGGTGTGAACTACACGCCGAGATCTATCTACTAGGTACAAAGCAAATGGGTGACATACATCCATAGAGAACTTACCCTCGAAGACAATGAGCTTTGTTAACGAGTAGGAACTCGTGGTTGATGTAGTCGTACACTTGCCGATCTCAAGATCGTGAGGAAGTCCGAGCGCCAACTCAAGAACGCATCACTTTTCGCACACACGTTCAAGCCACGGACAACCTCCACCTCCTCGCTCCAGCGATCCAGTGAGCAACAACTCCTTCAGACGAAATGCCACTGGACATGTATCTCGCTAATCCGAGACCATGGGGAATAATTCTAGAGGGAGAGAGATCCTTCACAAGGAGGTGTGAGGATGAAGGAGGGAATGGGTGGCCTTTTATAGGAGGAGGTGACTGACCCTCACCTCCCCCATTCATGTGGTGGTAACTCCTCCACATTAAAATGCCTCTTCACATTCCCTTTTAAAGTCTCCACTTTAAATGCATTAAGTTTCTCCAAATTTAATGCTCTCTCATTTAATAAAAACTCTTTTATTAAATTTATTCAGAATTTTGTTAATTACTATAATTAACAAACATTCACATATAGCCCCTTGCAATATTTCAATATCACATGCAGAACCACCATACGCAATTTCACGAAACAATTTCCGGTTTCTATTGAAACAATTCCTGCGCTTTGCAATTCTTTCATCTGAAACATATGTGCTCCAAAATGGTGTCCGGTAACTCTTAAGTGTGCCACCCTACGGTTCGCGAATAATGCAGACATGATCGAGACCCTTCTCCGATCAATAATCAGCAGCGGGACCTGGAGATCCGTACTGACTCCTCCACATTCAACGATGACTCCTATGATCGTGAGAACCTTTAACGCTTGTAACTAAATCCCTTTGTCTCTTGATATATTACATGTCCGAGATTCGATCATCGGTATCTCCATACCTAGTTTGATCTCGTTCTTCGACATGCACTCTTTTCTTGTTCCCGTGATATAACATTCTAGTGATCACATCACTTGCTTGCAAGCTATCCTAATGTGATATCACCGAGAGGGCCCAGAGTATATCTATCCGTCATCTGGATTGACAAATTCCACTCTTGATCCATGAGCCTCAACATAACACCTTTGTAGCACTGAACCCATCTTTATAGTCACCCTGTTACGGTGTGATGTTTGATGTTATCAAGATACTCTTCCGGTGTTAGCAATTAACATGATCTCATGGTGTAAGGATAAAGATTACTTCGTATGATGTTATAGCAATATAAACACAATGACTTGATCGTAATGCTATACTTCGGATGAATGTTCGTCACATCATTCCACCAATGGTGTGACCTTGTTATTAACAACATCCAATGTCCATGATCAGGAAACCTTGATCATCTTGTTAATCAACAAGCTAGTCTATAAGAGAGGCATGACTAGGAACCCTTTTTGTTTATTAAACACACATGTATTGATGTTTTCTATTAATATAATTACAGCATGTAAAATAAACATCTATCATATATAAGGAATACATAATAACAACTTTATTATTGCCTCTCAGGGCATATTTCCTTCAATATATGTTTACAAAGAAGGATAAACTAAGAATAAAAGGGACGTAGCTGAGCAATATTCCATGGTATGTCTAACTCATCCGGATTTGTACTGCCTCTAGCTCTCTTTCTCTTCTTAGTAGGAGGTCTTTCTTTGACTGGCCTTATGTCAGTTAAGTAGTACGATCCATTGTGCAATACTCGACTAACTAAAAAGGGCCCTTCCCATACCAGGGAAAGTTTGTGCTTTCTTTGTTGCACAACCCGGAGAACCAAATCACCTTTATTGAAAGATCTATTTCGGACTCTCTGGCTATGATACTTGCGTAACTTCTGCTTATAGGCTATAGATCTCATTTCAGCAACAACGTGAACTTCTTCGACTAAGTCGAGATCATTTTGTCGAGAAACATTGGCATCCTCTTCAATATACGCGGCCACTCTAGGAGAAGTGTGAATCAAATCACTAGGAAGAACTTCTTCTGCACCATAGACCAAGAAGAAAGGTGTGTATCCGGTTGACCTGTTCGAAGTCGTTCGTAAACTCCATATCACAGAGGGTAATTCCTCTGCCCAAGCCCCCGTAGCACGTCGTAGTGGTGCTTCGAGTCTCGGTTTCAGGCCTTGTAGGATTAAACCATTTGCTCTTTCGACTTGTCCGTTAGCTTGTGGATGTGCGACTGACGCAATGTCAAGCCGGATATTTTGCTCGTTGCAAAATTCAACAAATTCTCCCATAGAGAAGTTACTCCCGTTGTCCATGATAATGCTATGTGGATAACCATATCGGATTATAACATCCTCGACAAATCTTTTGGCTGTTGCTCCATCACAACTATTGATAGGTTTAGCCTCAATCCATTTGGTGAATTTATCCACCATCACTAAGAGGTGAGTAAATCCACTTGGAGCTCGTTTAAATGGTCCTACCATATCAAGCCCCCAGACCGCAAAAGGTCATGTTATAGGTATTGTTCGCAGCTGATCAGCCGGAACATGAGCTTGTTTGGCGTACTTTTGGCAGCCTTTGCACGTCTTGACTAATCTCGGCATCTGCCTGAGCTGTAAGCCAGAAAAATCCGTGTCTAAAAGCTTTTGCCACTAAAGATTTGGCTGCAGCGTGGTGACCACACTCGCCTTCGTGGATTTCCCTTAAGATTTCCACTCCTTCTTCCGGAGATACACAGCGCTGAAAAACCCCAGAAACACTCCGTTTATGGAGCTCACCTTTAACAATAGTATAGGATTTTGCTCGTCGGATAATCTGCCGGCTCAGCACCTCATCTTTGGGTAATTTGCCATCTACCAAGTAATTGAGGTACGGTTGAGTCCAGCTGGGAATTACAGCCAGAACTGCTATCAGAGGTGAGTCGGATTTGGTCGGATATTCCTCATCTACTCCCTTTAGTGAGGGAACTTTGAGGGGCTCTAAAAAAGCGCCATCCGGGACCTCTTTTCGTGCAGAACCTACCGAGATAGTGCGTCTGCTTCCTCATTTTCTGCTCGAGGGATGTGTTTAACTTCAAACCCTTCGAACGATTTAGATAGATCATCCACGACAGCTTTATACGCTGCCATGCGTTTATTTGCGTTACAAATATCCGACACTTGTTGAGCAACAAGATCCGAATCTCCGTAACACATCAAACGTCGGATGCCAATATCCTTAGCAATCCTGATTCCGTGCAGCAGTGCTTCATACTCGGCAATATTGTTTGTCCTTATGAAGTGGATCTGCAACACGTATAAAATTTTATCTCCTTGGGGTGATTTGAGCACCACGCCAGCCCCCGAGCCCCCTCGAGCCTTAGACCCATCGAAAAAGAGGGTCCAATATTCTGACTCAGGGAGGATCATGTTCTCCTTCGTCTCTGTCCAATCAGCGACAAAGTCGGCAAGGATCTCGGATTTGATTGCTGTCCGAGGTTTATAGTCAATATCAAAAGCTGAAAGCTCTATGCCCCATTTGGCGACGCGTCCTGTGGCATCACTTTTGTTGATTATATCTCTCATGGGACTTGTGCTCACCACAGTGATTGGATGCTCCTGAAAGTAGTGTCGTAACTTACGAGATGCTAGAAAAACACCGTAAGCCAATTTTTATAGTGCGGATACCGCTGTTTGACTCTGTTAGGACTTCACTGACAAAGTAAGTCGGACGCTGCACCAGGTGCTCCTGATTTTCCTCCGGTCTCTCCACTACCATGACGATACTAACGACCTTATTTGTCGCAGCAAGAAAAAGCAACATCGGTTCCTGAGGTTCCGGCGCTGCAAGGATAGGAGCAGATAAGAGTACTTTCTTCAGGTCTTGTAGTCAGCTTCAGCTTCATCAGTCCAAACAAAGTCCTTGGTCTTTTTTAGGAGTTTGTATAATGGTGCGGCTCTTTCACCAAGCTGGCTTACAAATCGACTGACTGCAGCGATGCAGCCAGTTAATCTTTGTACGTCCTTCAGGCGAGTTGGCCTGGAAATATTGAGTATAGCCTTGATTTTGTCCCGGTTCACCTCTATGCCTCTTTGAGACATGATGAAACCTAACAATTTTCCGGCTGGTATTCCAAAGAAGCACTTCTTCGGGTTAAGCATGATGTTGTATTTTCGTAAGTTGGCAAATGTTTCCAACAAGTCGAAAATCCACGTATGCATGTACATTGCGCCCGAGTTGGTCATGGAGGCAACGCTGCATCGTGCGCTGGTACGTAGCTCCTGTGTTCTTCAGCCCAAAGGGCATCGTAACAAAGCAGAAGGTTCTGAAGGGGGTTATGAATGAAGTTTTGACTTTGTCAAATTCCTTCATCCGGATTTGGTGATAACCGGAATATGCGTCGAGAAAACAGAGGAGTTCCGAGCCTGCCGTAGAATCGATGACTTGATCAATTCTAGCGGAAGCGAGCGGATCTTTGGACAAGCCTTGTTCAAGCGGTATAATCAACACACATCCTTAAATTAGTGGTGTCCTTTTTAGGGACCATTACAGGATTAAGGACCATTCGGTGGATGACCTCTTCTATGAATCCGGCTAACTCGAGCCGTGCTAGTTCCTTAGCTATTGCCTTATGCTTTTCATCGCCAAATCATTGTAGGGACTGTTTGACGGGTTTAGCATTCGAGTTTACATTTAGAGAGTGCTCGGCAAGTTCCCTAGGTACTCCGGTCATTTCAGATGGCTGCCATGTGAAGATATCTTGATTTGATTGGAGGAACTTGACGAGCGCGCTTTCCTATGCGCTACCTAGGCCTACGCCTATCTGAGTCACCTTGGAGGGGTCATCATCCTTGAACGACATCTTCTTTGTCTCTTCTGATGCCTTGAACTTCGGATTTGGCTTTGTCACCTCCTTCTTCGTTGTAGGCATCTCGGACGGATCTATGCTCTTCTTGATCTCCTGGTACTCCTGGGTGTGCAGCACGGCTTCAGCAAAGGAGGCATTTCCATCCTCTCACTCTCGTGCTTTCGTCGGGTCTCCCTAGATGGTGATCACGCCGTTGGGACCTGGAATTTTCATCATATTATAAATGCAACACGGATGAGCCATAAAAGCCCAGTAAGCCGGACGTGCGAATATAGCGTGGCACGCGCTCTTGAACGGGACCACTTCGAAGGAAAGTGCCTCCGTCCGATAGTTCTTTGGAGTTCCAAAGGTAACATCCAAAGTGATCTCTCCCAGGGAATTAGCTTGTCTTCTTGGGACGACTCCGTGAAAGATCACAGAGCTATGGTTCAGCTGAGTTTCCGAGATCCTCATCCGGCGTAGTGTTTCAACATAGAGAATATTGATACTACTACCACCGTCCATGAGGGTCTTCGAGAAACCATAACCGTCAATTAATGGATTGACGATTAAGGCGTATTTTCCTCACCTATGCAACTTAGGCGGATGATCAGCGCGGTCAAATGTGATTGCCACTTCCGACCAGTCCAGATATTGGGGGACAGCCGGAACTATTGCATTGAGTTCATGCAGAACTGCTTTCTTAACCTTTGTTGGTTGAGATCCGAGGAAAGTGACATAAGTGTCCTTCTTGGTGGGAAAAGTTTTCTTCCCTTTCGGCTTGGGATTTGAAGCATCAGCTTCCTCCATGTCGGAATCTTCCTTGGTCTCTTTTTCTTTTTCGGGATTCTTCTTTCCCTTCTTCCGCTTGGCTTTGTAGCCCGCGGTGTCATCTCTTTTGATGTCGTCATTGAAACGACATGCGGCGTTGGTGTGGGACGAGCACCCATTGGCGTCTAGGTGATGCACACATGGGTTGTTGGCAATGTCGGCCCAAGAGTAGGTTTTGCCTGGTTGCTGTTCTCCTCTACCTTGGACCCTTGAAGTGCCACGGCCATGCCCGCGGCCTCCGCCACGTCCTCCTCGTCCTCCAGACCCAAAAGTAGCAGTGACCACTGCTGTTTCCGCGTTGGGTTTCTCCTCCAAGGTATTTTTTCGCTTCTGAGCTTGTTGCTTTGGTTGTTTTGCCGACTGAGGTACATCTAGGGAATTGAGCAATCCCTCTGCATCGTCGCCAGCATCTGCATACTTGCTCGTTGTTTCTATCATCTCCCCCAAGTCAGTAACCTTGTCACACTTCAAGCGGTGACGTAGTAAACCAATTGGGAGTCCTGCGATGAAAGATTCAATCGTGGTTTGATTGTTTACTCCCTCATAGGAGTTCTTGGTGTCGATCCAACATCCGAGGTAATCTCGGCAAGTTTCTTCGGCCTTCTGGGTGCAGCGCTGTAGCTCTCCGACCGTACAGGGCCTCCGATATGTGCCTTCAAAATTCCTAAAGAATGCACTTTGCATGTCATACCAGTTATGGATGGTGTTCTCCGGAAGTTCATTGAGCCATGATCGTGTCGTCTTCCGCAACATAAGTGGGAGATATCGGGTTGCGACCAGGCTGTTTTCGCCTTTAGCAATGCAGCAAGCTTAGAAGAAATCCTGTAGCCAGGTATCTGGCCGAGCAATGCTGTCGTAGGCTTGGATATGTCTTGAAATAGCAAATCCTTTCGGGAATCTTGTAGCTCTCATGCGTGGTCCGAAGCACTTTGGGCCCACATAGATATCATCGTTTCCACAGCGTCGCGCCTCTATGTTGGAGTTGATCATGTGCCTTGCGTCGTTCGGGGATAGTGATCGTCCCAAATGTTGGTTGTGGCTGCGGTGCCTTGGAGCCGGACTTCGGCTTCTACCACCACCTCCTCCACCATGTCGTCCTCCTTGTCCTCCTTGGGAGTCGTTATGGTGACTGCTTGGTGGAGAGGGTGGGACAGCTGGATAATTTTCGGCTGACCGCCAGCCTCCGTCCGGAGCGTCATTATTCCGGTTCCAGGGAGGGTCTTGACTACGACGAGCCCCCTGCCGGCTTGTCCCGGCATGGTTTCCGTCATTCCTTCGTCCGTTGTTCCCACTACGGCGAGGCTCAGCCGGACGGCTTGCATGTCTAGGAGGTGGCATTTTTTGACGATCCTCCTCCCGACGTTTCTCTTTATCTTCTCCCCTTTAATCGTTAGACTCTCGTCGGGGAGGATTCCTCGGATTCAGAGCAGCGATGGCCTCTTTCTCGGCCGCTGGGGCGACGTTCCTCCCGCCATGCGTAGTCCTGCGGTGCTGTCCTGACGATCCGGTTCTTGAGTAATTGTCTTCCCGGCGTTCCGAGCGGTAGTGCTGCTCCAGGACGCGCTGGGGTCTTACGTCAGCCCATGTCGGATCTATGCGACATTGGTCGGAATCTGAGACTAGTTTTTGACTTCCGGACATGGCGACCTTTTGTTGCTCCAGCCCTTTGTTGATTAGTTTGATTCCCAAGTGGATTTCCTCCGGTCCTAGTTTAGCCGATAGAATTTCTCAGGCCGCTACGGTATTCTGTACTGGGGTTGGATATACCCAATCTCCTTTGCTATCTTTCCGTGGCTTCCCCATCTCATCTCCGAAAAGGACGGCACAGATGTGTGGTAATTGGTCGTCATTGGTGTGATGCTTCCGTGTCTTTTGGTGCAACCGAGACATGTAATCCTTAGTTGCCATGTGTTTCTTCTCCTCCTCGATGTTTTTGGCTTCATCCAGGAGTTGTTGACGACGCGTTTCTCGGCCCTTTCGTCCAGCTCTTCAGCAGTAAGTTCTGCAGCTATAGGGATAGGTGTGGTTAATGCAGCATCGATGAGTTTACGCACACCTTCGGTGATCACGTGTCCATCCATCGATTCTTCTTTTTTTGGCTCTTCTGGGACAAGTGCTCCATCCGAGTCTTCTTCGTATTCCTCGGCAATCACCTCCTCAGCCAGAGGGTCTTTTGTCGGGGTCTTGTTCTTCTTATTCTTCTTCTTTGCCTTCTTGGCAGCGTCGGTAGCAAAGACGGCTTTGGGTCCATTTCCCGGAGTCAAGCTTTGATCGATACTTTCGACATCTAGACTTCGGGATTATCCACGACGTCCATGTCATCCTGCGCTTTGGGAGAGTGTTCCCCGGATCCTTCATCCATGGCTTCTCCTTCTTCTGCAGCTTTGGAGTTATACTCCTCTTCATACTCCACGGAGAACTTTCGGAAATCTGCCGTCGTCATCGATTCATCTGAGGATGCGGGTACGTCGGCATTTGTTCCAATTGCCTCCAGCATAGAGTCAGTGTTATCTCTAGCATCGGCAGAGCATGCAATGACTATAGCTGTGGTTTGTGAAAACAACATACATGCAATGACACTGGTGGATCCATGTGTGGTTTGTGAGAAGAACACACATCCAATGACACTGGGTGTGGTTCATGAAAAGAACACACATCCAATGACACTAGTGTATCCTTATGTGGTTTGTGAGAAGAAGAGACATGCAATGACTCTAGCTGTGGTTCACGAAAAGAACAGACATGCAATGACACTGGTGGATCGATGTGTCGTTTGTGAGAAGAACACATGCAATGACTCTGGCTGTGGTTCATGAAAATAACACACATGCAATGACACTGGTGGATCCCTGTGTGGTTTGTGGAAAGAACTGGCATGCAATGACCCTGGTTGTAGTTTGTGAAAAGAACACACATCCAATGACACTGGTGGATCCATGTGTGGTTTGTGAGAAGAGCACATATGCAATGACACTGGTGGATCCATATGTGGTTTGTGAGAAGAACACACATGCAATGACACTGGGTGTGGTTAATGAAAAGAGTAGACATGCAATGACACTGGTGGATCCATGTGTGGTTTGTGAAAAGAATATACATGCAATGACCCTAGTTGTGGTTTCTGAAAAGAACACACATCCAGTGACACTGGTATATACATATGTGGTTTGTGGAAAGAACAGACATGAAATGACTCTAGCTGTGGTTTGTGAAAAGAACAGACATGCAATGACACTGGTGGATCCATGTGTGCTTTGTGAGAATAACACACATGCAACGACACTGGGTGTGGTTCAGGAAAATATCACACATGCAATGACACCGGTGTATCCTTATGTGGTTTTTGAGAAGAAGAGACATGCAATGACTCTAGCTTTGGTTCATGAAAAAAACAGACATGCAATGACACAAGTGGACCCATGTGTGGTTTCTCAGAAGAACACACATGCAATGACTCTAGCTGTGGTTCATGAAAAGAACACACATGCAATCACACTGGTGGATCCATGTGTGGTTTGTGGAAAGAACAGACATGCAATGAATCTGGCTGTGGTTTGTGAAATGAACACACATCCAATGACACTTGTGGATCCAAGTGTGGTTTGTGAGAAGAGCACACATGCAATGACACTGGTGGATCCGTGTGTGGTTTGTGAGAAGAACCCACATGCAATGACACCGGGTGTGCTTAATGAAAAGAGCAGACATGCAATGACACTGGTGGATCCATGTGTGGTTTGTGAGAAGAACACACATGCAATGACACTGGGTGTGGTTCATGAAAAGAACACTCATCCAATGACACTGGTGGATCCGTATGTGGTTTGTGGAAAGAACGGACATGCAATGACTCTAGTTGTGGTTTGTGAAAAGAACAGACATGTAATGACTCTAGTTGTGGTTTTTGAAAAGAACACACATCTAGTGACACTTGTGTATCCATATGTGGTTTGTGGAAAGAACAGACATGCAATGACTCTAGCTGTGGTTTGTGAAAAGAACAGACATGCAATGACACTGGTGGATCCATGTGTGGTTTGTGAGAAGAGCACACATGCAATGACACTGGTGGATCCATATGTGGTTTGTGAGAAGAACACACATGCAATGACACCGACGTGGTTAATGAAAAGAGCAGACATGCAATGACACTGGTGGATCTATATGTGGTTTGTGAGAAGAACACACATGCAATGACACTAGGTGTGGTTCATTAAGAGAACACTCATGCAATGACACTGGTGGATCCATGTGTGGTTTGTGGAAAGAACAGACATGTAATGACTCTAGCTGTGGTTTGTGAAAAGAACAGACATGCAATGCCTTTAGTTGTGGTTTGTGAAAAGAACACACATCCAGCAACACTGGTGGATCCATATGTGGTTTGTGGAAGGAACAGACATGCAATGACTCTAGCTGTGGTTTGTGAAAAGAACAGACATGCAATGACACTGGTGGATCCATGTGTGGTTCTTGAGAAGAACATACATGCAATGACACTGGGTGTGGTTCATGAAAAGAACACACATCCAATGACACGGGTGGATCCATGTGTGGTTTGTGAGAAGAACACACATGCAATGACACTGGGTGTGGTTAATGAAAAGAGCAGACATGCAATGACACTGGTGGATCCATGTGTGGTTTGTGAGAAGAACACACATGCAATGACACTGGCTGTGGTTCATGAAAAGAACACTCATCCAATGACATTGGTGGTTCCATATGTGGTTTGTGGAAAGAACAGACATGCAATGACTCTAGCTGTGGTTTGTGAAAAGAATATACATGCAATGACTCTAGTTGTGGTTTCTGAAAAGAACACACATCCAGTGACACTGGTGTATCCATATGTGGTTTGTGGAAAGAACAGACATGAAATGACTCTAGCTGTGGTTTGTGAAAAGAACAGACATGCAATGACACTGGTGGATCCATGTGTGCTTTGTGAGAAGAACACACATGCAACGACACTGGGTGTGGTTTAGGAAAAGATCACACATGCAATGACACCGGTGTATCCTTATGTGGTTTGTGAGAAGAAGAGACATGCAATGACTCTAGCTTTGGTTCATGAAAAAAACAGACATGCAATGACACAAGTGGACCCATGTGTGGTTTCTCAGAAGAACACACATGAAATGACTCTAGCTGTGGTTCATGAAAAGAACACACATGCAATGACACTGGTGGATCCATGTGTGGTTTGTGGAAAGAACAGACATGCAATGACTCTGGCTATGGTTTATGAAATGACCACACATCCAATGACACTTGTGGATCCATGTGTGGTTTGTGAGAAGAGCACACATGCAATGACACTTGTGGATCCATGTGTGGTTTGTGAGAAGAACACACATGCAATGACACCGGGTGTGCCTAATGATAAGAGCAGACATGCAATGACACCGGTGGATCCATGTGTGGTTTGTGAGAAGAACACACATGCAATGACACTAGGTGTGGCTCATGAAAAGAACACTCATCCAATGACACTGGTGGATCCGTATGTGGTTTGTGGAAAGAACGGACATGCAATGACTCTAGTTGTGGTTTGTGAAAAGAACAGACATGTAATGACTCTAGTTGTGGTTTTTGAAAAGAACGCACATCCAGTGACACTTGTGTATCCATATGTGGTTTGTGGAAAGAACAGACATGCAATGACTCTAGCTATGGTTTGTGAAAAGAACAGACATGCAATGACACTGGTGGATCCATGTGTGGTTTGTGAGACGAGCACACATGCAATGACACTGGTGGATCCATATGTGGTTTGTGAGAAGAACACACATGCAATGACACTGGGCGTGGTTAATGAAAAGAGCAGACATGCAATGAAACTGGTGGATCCATGTGTGGTTTGTGAGAAGAACACACATGCAATGACACTAGGTGTGGTTAATGAAAAGAGTAGACATGCAATGACACTGGTGGATCCATGTGTGGTTTGTGAGAAGAACACACATGCAATGACACTGGGTGTGGTTCAGGAAAAGATCACTCATCCAATGACATTGGTGGTTCCATATGTGGTTTGTGGAAAGAACAGACATGCAATGACTCTAGCTATGGTTTGTGAAAAGAATATACATGCAATGACTCTAGTTGTGGTTTCTGAAAAGAACACACATCCAGTGACACTGGTATATCCATATGTGGTTTGTGGAAAGAACAGACATGAAATGACTCTAGCTATTGTTTGTGAAAAGAGCAGACATGCAATGACACTGGTGGATCCATGTGTGCTTTGTGAGAAGAACACACATGCAACGACACTGGGTGTGGTTCAGGAAAAGATCACACATAGAATGACACTGGTGTATCCTTATGTGGTTTTTGAGAAGAAGAGACATGCAATGACTCTAGCTTTGGTTCATGAAAAAAACAGACATGCAATGACATAGGTGGACCCATGTGTGGTTTCTCAGAAGAACACACATGCAATGACTCTGGCTGTGGTTCATGAAAAGAACACACATGCAATGACACTGGTGGATCCATGTGTGGTTTGTGGAAAGAATAGACATGCAATGACTCTGGCTGTGGTTTGTGAAATGAACACACATCCAATGATACTTGTGGATCCATGTGTGGTTTGTGAGAAGAGCACACATGCAATGACACTGGTGGATCCATGTGTGGTTTGTGAGAAGAACACACATGCAATGACACCGGGTGTGCTTAATGAAAAGAGCAGACATGCAATGACACTGGTGGATCCATGTGTGGTTTGTGAGACGAGCACACATGCAATGACACTGGTGGATCCATATGTGGTTTGTGAGAAGAACACACATGCAATGACAATGGGCGTGGTTAATGAAAAGAGCATACATGCAATGACACTGGTGGATCCATGTGTGGTTTGTGAGAAGAACACACATGCAATGACACTAGGTGTGGTTAATGAAAAGAGTAGACATGCAATGACACTAGTGGATCCATGTGTGGTTTGTGAGAAGAACACACATGCAATGACACTGGCTGTGGTTCATGAAAAGATCACTCATCCAATGACATTGGTGGTTCCATATGTGGTTTGTGGAAAGAACATACATGCAATGACTCTAGCTATGGTTTGTGAAAAGAATATACATGCAATGACTCTAGTTGTGGTTTTTGAAAAGAACACACATCCAGTGACACTGGTATATCCATATGTGGTTTGTGGAAAGAACAGACATGAAATGACTCTAGCTATGGTTTGTGAAAAGAACAGACATGCAATGACACTGGTGGATCCATGTGTGCTTCGTGAGAAGAACACACATGCAACGACACTGGGTGTGGTTCACGAAAAGATCACACATGGAATGACACTGGTGTATCCTTATGTGGTTTTTGAGAAGAAGAGACATGCAATGACTCTAGCTTTGTTTCATAAAAAAAACAGACATGCAATGACATAGGTGGACCCATGTGTGGTTTCTCAGAAGAACACACATGCAATGACTCTGGCTGTGGTTCATGAAAAGAACACACATGCAATGACACTGGTGGATCCATGTGTGGTTTGTGGAAAGAATAGACATGAAATGACTCTGGCTGTGGTTTGTGAAATGAACACACATCCAATGACACTTGTGGATCCATGTGTGGTTTGTGAGAAGAGCACACATGCAATGACACTGGTGGATCCATGTGTGGTTTGTGAGAAGAACCCGCATGCAATGACACCGGTTGTGCTTAATGAAAAGAGCAGACATGCAATGACACTGGTGGATCCATGTGTGGTTTGTGAGAAGAACACACATGCAATGACACTGGGTGTGGTTCATGAAAAGAACACTCATCCAATGACACTGGTGGATCCGTATGTGGTTTGTGGAAAGAACGGACATGCAATGACTCTAGTTGTGGTTTGTGAAAAGAACAGACATGTAATGACTCTAGTTGTGGTTTTTGAAAAGAACACACATCTAGTGACACTTGTGTATCCATATGTGGTTTTTGGAAAGAACATACATGCAATGACTCTAGCTGTGGTTTGTGAAAAGAACAGACATGCAATGACACTGGTGGATGCATGTGTGGTTTGTGAGAAGAACACACATGGAACGAAACTGGGTCTGGTTCATGAAAAGATCACACATCCAATGACACTGGTGTATCCTTATGTGGTTTGTGAGAAGAAGAGACATGCAATGACTAGATGTGGTTCATGAAAAGAACAGACATGCAATGACACTAGTGGATCCATGTGTGGTTTGTGAGAAGAACACACATGCAATGACTCTTGCTGTGGTTCATGAAAAGAACACGCATGCAATGACACTTGTAGATCCATGTGTGGTTTGTGGAAAGAACAGACATGCAATGACTCTGGCTGTGGTTTGTGAAAAGAACACACATACAATGACACTGGTGGATCCATGTGTGGTTTGTGAGAAGAGCACACATGCAATGACACTAGTGGATCCATGTGTGATTTGTGAGAAGAACACACATGCAATGACACTGGGTGTGGTTAATGAAAAGAGCAAACATGGAATGACACTGGTGGATCCATGTGTGGTTTGTGAGAAGAACACACATGCAATGACACTGGGTGTGGTTCATGAAAAGAACACACATCCAATGACACTGGTGGATTCATATGTGGTTTGTGGAAAGAACAGACATGCAATGACTCTTTTTTTGAGGTGAAGCAGTAGGGAAAAATCCCCACTGCAATTTTTATTATAGATATGAATAGGTTACAATGAAAAATAAAGATCTAAGGTAGATCAAAACAGTAAAGTTAAATCATTCTAAGATGGGTAAAATCTACCCTATCCCTGATCTAATTGCTGGTTTAGCCAGGCTTTGAATTTCTCCTTGTATTTTCCTTTGATTCTGAATTGTAACCATCTCATTTCTTGATAGAAGGTTGCTTTCCATCTTTCGAATGTGGGTCTTTTATCATTAAAAATCTTCTCATTTCTGCATATCCAGATACCCCAGGTAGTCATGATAATGATTTCCATTGCAAATGGTAGGTGTAACTTTTCTTTGATGTCTGAAATAGCTTCCAATCCTGTTAGGTTTGCAGTTCTGTTTCTGTAAATATGGTCCCAGCATTTGTTTGCAAATGGACATTCCCAGGATAGATGATTTACTGATTCTTCCAAGTAACAGTTGGAAGTTACACATTTGTAGTCAAGCAGGATGAACTGCTTTCTTTTCAGAAGATTCCTTGTATTCAATCTGTCTAGAAGCAAAAGCCAGAAGAAGAACTTGTGTTTATTTTGGCAAGAGGATGCCCATACCCAAGAGAAGTGTGGTGGTGATGGTGAATATCCAATCATGGCTGAGTAGGCCTTTTTTACTTCAAATTTATCTGACCCCCAAATATAGCACCAATTATCATGGGTATCCCCCTTGAGTGGTATGCATGATTTCCTGGCACCTTTCTTCCATGACTATAAACTCAGAGTATGCTTGTTGAGACAGTGGTAGGTGAAAATTATCCTCTAAGTATTCAGCATGTATGAAGTCATGTACACTGATATTTGAAAACTTAGCATAGGACAGAAGGTGAGGGAATTTATTCATCAAGCACTCATCTTGCCAAAGGTCAGGCTAGAAATAAGCAGACTTTCCTGAATTCAGATTGCACTTAGCCATGCCTTTAAAATTATCAATTATTTTGATATGAGATTTCCACCAGAATGATCCTTCCATGCTTCTTCCAGGTAGTTTTCCATGTTTGTAGTATGTTTCCCATATGAGATGAACCCAAGGGATGTCCTGGTGGTTGTAGAATTTGTCCAAGTTTTTTAGAAGGAGGGCACTATTTTGAATCTGTAGGTTTAGCACCCCTAGACCCCCCTGATTTTTAGGACGGTATCCCAAGACACCAGAGCTTGTCCTTTTGCTTGTACATCTTCAGTCTTCTTTCCCCATAGACAATATCTCATGTATTGTATAATTTGATCCTTGATGGCAATTGGTACCGCCAAACAGCTCATGAAGAACAGAGGGAGTGAGGACGGAACAGATTTTACCAGTTGCAATTTTCCTCCATAGTTTAAGAAATCAGCTATACCACATAATCTTCTTTCAACTCTTTGAACAATGGGCAGAAAGTGCTCCATAGATGGTTTTGAAATGCTTAGTGGTAAACCAAGGTAGGTGAAAGGGAGGATACCAGTTTGACAATTGATTGTCATAGCAAAATGCATTAACCTATCATTACATATGCTTATTGGCATCATGCTAGATTTCAAATAGTTGAATTTGAGCCCAGTGGAATTTGCAAATGTTTGAAGAAGTGCTTTCAAGCACAATAATTGAGTAGCATCTGCCTTAAGAATCACCAGTGTATCATCAGCATATTGAATAACTGGGAAATCACTGTTGGGTGGTCCCTCTATAGGTGGTGTTAGAAGGTTCATATGCATGGCTTTATTCAGGACAGATTGTAGAAGGTCAGCAACAAGAACAAAAAGTAATGGTGAAAGGGGGTCTCCTTATCTCACACCTCTCCTGCAATAGAACTTTTTACCAGGCACATCATTTAGTAGGATTTCAGAGGTTCCAGATTCAAAGATCATTTCTATCCATTTGATCCACTTCCTTCCAAATCCTCTAGCTTTAAGGATATTTATGATGGCAGAGTGATCAATTGTATCAAATGCCTTCTCAAAATCAAGTTTTAGAATTAGAATTTCCTCCTTTGACTTGTGGCATTGGAATAGGTATTCAAATGCCCATCTAAGGCAATCCTGAATAGATCTATTATTGAGAAAACTATATTGATTTTTATGCACCAATTCTAGAATAACAGATTGCAGTCTATTTGCAAGAAGTTTGGTAATGATTTTGAACACTCAGTTCAGTAAGGAAATTGGTCGGAAATCATTAGAGGTAGAAGGGCATGTGACTTTAGGAATGAGAGTAATGTAGGATGAGTTGATGCTCTCAAGGGAAACTTTGTGATTGAAGAAATCATGAATCAGTAATTTGATATCATTTCCAATGATAGGCCAGCAGCTTTTGATAAATTCATTATTAAAACCATCAGGCCCAGGTGTCTTGCCATTTGGTAAATCAGAGATAACCTGCTCAATTTCCTTATCAAGAAAAGGTTTTTCAAGTGAATTCTTCATCTCATCAGTCATTCCATTTCCAAAGAAATCTGCTAGGTTGTAATGCATCTCAGTTTTGATTGATGTACCCATTCTTGCTCTGAAGTCATTCCAAAGAATATCAGCCTTGTCATAGTGATTAAAGATTTCCTGGCCATTTTCATTCTTGATCATTGAGATATAATTGTGCCTATAACTGATGGTAGCTTTGGAATGAAAAAACTTTGTGTTTCATCCCCAAGTTTCACCCATTTAATTTTTCCTCTTTGTTTCCAGTATGTGTTTTGGTTCAAGAGAAGAGAGATAATATGGGATATCAGGATATCACTGAGGTGCCATTCATTGATGGTTAATGTTCTAGATTCTTCAAGTAGATCCAGAAGGTCAATGGTGTCATTCACCTTAGCAATTTGGTCCCTTAAGCATGGTAACTGCTTGGCCCAAATCTTGATGCCTCTCCTCACATTTTTCAATTTGGCACATATTCTTTTTGCCAAGTCCTGATAATTCACTGGTATATTCCAGGCATTTTGCACAATCATCTTAAAATCAGAATGGTGAAGCCAGTAATTTTCAAATCTAAAAATTTGTGCCTTGGGAACGTTAGTTCCAATAGAGATGACACATGGTAGATGATCAGAAGTAGGCTTGGATAAGGGGGTAACCAAAGTATAAGGGCATTTGGTTGTCCATGAGCTCGAAGTAAAGAAACAATCAAGTCTTTCCAGAAGTGGATCTTTTTGCATGTTACTCCAAGTGAATTTCCTTCCTTTCAGTGGTAGCTCAATAAGTCCCAGGTTGCTGATAGCATCATTGAAAAGCATAGTTTCATTAACACCCCCCCCACTTTTATTTCTATCAGTAAGTCTTCTGATAAGATTAAAATCCCCTAAGACAAGCCGGTCTACATTATCAGGCATAGAGATGTTGGCAAACCAGTCCAAAAATTCAATTTTCCTATCAGCTTGACATGGACCATAGATATTTGTAAGAGTCCAGGAGTCATTGGATAATTGTGAGGTGAAAGTGACAGAAGTTTTCCTTGCCTTGCAAGTGGAACAAGAAAGACTATCTAGTTATTTTGATTCTATAAACAATCTGGAGAATTCATTTTGGAAGGCTCTGATGCCATTAAATAATGAACTGCACCAAATGATGATGATTCCTCCAGAAGCACCAATTGAAGGTAAGAATTCAAAGCTGTCAAACTTATTTGGACAGAATTTCTTTAAATAATTGGTATCAAAGTTTTCTCTCTTGGTTTCTTGTAGACAAATGATATCACATTCAGATTCCATGATTTTGCTTTTTAATGCCAACCATTTTTTCTCAGAGTTAATTCCTCTGAGGTTCCAGTTCAGAATCTTCCAATTTCTGTTGTTACTCATTGATAAACAGGTTGAGTGAGTATTGTGGTGACACAATGTTTGTAGTCACACAAACAAGATTGAAAATATCATAGGGTACTGAATTCATAAACATGCATAGCAGCATAAAGGTCTTTAACAACTCATAATAGACTCCAAAGGTAAATGATCCAGTCACAAAAGGACAGTATTTTGTAGACATTAACAACATTATTTACTTGCTTTCTTCTTAGACTGCTGTCCACAAGATTCAGCAGCTCCACCCCTTCTTCTTGCTTGGAAGGTTTGAGTCAGAACCACTCATCTTTGGTCCAGGTTTTCCAGGTGGCTTGATGATCATATCATTGATCCTGCTCTTCTTCAGCAGCCTTTTCTCAAGCTCCCCCTCCTTAACCTTGCAAAATGAATCAGCAAGGTTCTTAACAACTTTATTACTGAGACAAGGTGGTGCAGCATTGCAAGAGAGACAATTAGGATCAGAACAATTCATATGGCTTTTAAACCCCCCCCCCATTAAGTTCCACAATTCTGGGGCTCCTTCTTACCTCAGAGTCCACCAATGGTTCTTTACCCCTCCTCTTTTTTGCTGGAGCATTTGGCACCATCATGTTTGATGGGGATTCATTCAGGCAGTGAGGAGGCATCTGCCCAACACATTCATCAGGGATAATGAAAGTGAAAGTATTTTCTTCTGCAATTGGCTCCTTAATAATATCCCAAAGGGCAGAGGTAAGGAAGTGTCTTGCCCAACTGAATTTTTCAGGAGTGATGAGCATGAGGGTGATAAAGTTAAACCAACTTACAGGGATATCGCATTGCAGTTTGCCTTTGTCAGATGAGGGATTGATGTGTGGAGCAAAGAATCTGTCCCATAGTTCGAGGCCTTGCTTTGAGAAGGACTGTCTAGCAGATAACACCTCAGAGGAATTGACAAATGGAATGATGGACATTCCAACTTGAAGATGTGCCTCATTGTGGGAGAGAAGGTTTGTGTCCTCAATCATCCAGTCATCCTGTTGATTACCTTCATTAGCATGGTGGTTGTCCTCCTCATCATCCTGGTAATTCTGCAGAATATTAAGCAGTCCTTCTCCCATGCCCACGTCCTGGTTAGCATTAGCAATTATTTGCTCCACTTCAATATCCTCAGCACCATGGACAGATGCCTTGTCATTGTCAGATGAAACATTGGCTGCAGGAATTGAACTAGTAATAGCACTGTCAGCCTCCTGAGGTGGCAAATCCAGGTTATCAATAGGCATGTCAACACCCTTAGCAAACACAGGTCCTTGGACAGCATTCCAGTTACCCCAGCCAGCATTATTTTGTTGCGGAGCAGGCTCAACCCATTGGTCCCATCCACCAATGTCCCCTTCAGGTTGTGTAGGAGGTGGTGGTGGAGGGGGGCCAAAAATGGGTCCCACCACATGCAGGGGATGAGGGTCATCACCATCATCAGGTAGTGGGTCCTCATCAGGTGGGCCCCCTCCCAGGAGATTGCTGTTTAAAATTTCAACAGTGAGCGTCCATGATTTTGTTTCTACAAGGTCCCCAATGGTGAATCTAACACTTTTAGGAACATCTAAAAGGTCAGTGACTCTTAGTGTAGCAATGATCCTGCCCTTGTGGTCAGGGTCCCTTTCCTAGAGCAGCACTTTACCAATATCAAAGAAGACTGCATTCAGGTCCTCAGTATGCCAATGATCAAGTGGAGGACCTAGGAGCATAACCCAACATTCATTGTTAAATTGAGTCCTATGCCAGTTAATTCCCTCATTGTGCCTAACAAAAGAGATTGCAACATCCTGGAAGGGTATTGGACCCGCAGCAATTAACCAGTCTCGGTCACTAACATTGGTAAATTGAACATATGTAGAGCCAAATGGACAATCTTGAATATCACGAAAATTAACACGAGCTTCATTGAAAAAGAACTCTTGCAACACATCTCTGCTATTATCAAAAGGAACTGGACCAGGGGAAGGGGATGGGTGTGCGCAATGGCATACTGTTCATGCGCCCTTGGTCGACGAGGAACCACCACCCTCTTGGCCTGATTCCAGCCAGCCACCTGCAGAATCTCGAAGCCATGGGGTAGGAAAGACTGAGGGTCAAGTGGAATGTTTGCCATTGCATCGGCGGTTGTCGCCGGCGACGAGCCGAGCAAGGAAGTTGGGGTTTCTGTAGGCGTGGGAGTTGAGGAGGCAGGGGTTCGGGCGAATACTTTTTTTGGGCAAGAGCAAAATCTTTAAGACAATCAAACACCCTGGGCCGCGATACTTGCGGCGTGACATGGGCCTTGAACCAATGCAGGTAAGATTTGTCGGGCCAGGGACAAGAAGGGAAAGTTGGGAATTTCAAAAATGGTAAAAGACTAGGCAAATTAATTGAGGTTGATTTGTTGTCTGTAGGAGATTTCGCACCCTCAATAACTTGACCATTAATCACAATTTCCGCAAATGATGTAACCGGTACAACTCGTTTAATGTCACCTTTTATTTGACCATTATTGCATGGGACCATTGACATCGGCAAACCAATACGATCAAAGACTGAAATCTTAGTTTTCTTTTTGTATGAAACAAAAGTCCAATCCTTGTCCAATTCTTTGTAATATTCTTTCTCTTCGAATTTCCAATTTGGACCTAAATCACCCCAAAGGTTGATCTTCAAGATAAATGATTCATCTGAGAAAGAACCAGAATTATATATTTCAAAACCCACTGCTCTTGATGCAACAGAGAACCTAAAGGTTCTATCTTGTAGGATTTTGACTTGAAATTTTGATGCTTGTCCCCCAAAACATGCTTGTAGCACAATGCTAATAGTATGAACATCAATCATAAAATTTGCACGACCAAATGAGCCAACCAGGAAGAAAGGCCTTCTGCGAAATCCTCTAGAGAAATTGATGTGATGGCCAAATTTTTTGAACATATTTGTTTCAAATAACTTCCCTTTAGAGAAATCCAATGATGTGCATTTGTTGAGCTTGCCTGATGATGCAAGAGGTACGTCGACAATTTGAGCACCCACCACCACCCTTTTGATTACAAGATCCAAAGTCACACCAGAGAAGATTTTCTCATTTTGAAGAAGGTATCTAGCATCTATAACCACCTTGTCATGATTTAGCAACATAACCCGCTTAGCAAGAGAATAAAGGACCAAAAAACCAGGAGCTTTGTCCAAATCATCAGATGGCAAGGAAGATCTAGTAACGTGCCACATAAGTTTCAAATCTTCAATCTTGTTATCAGTAACATGAGAAGTCCCAAGAAAACCAGAAGATGGTGTCCAAATATCATTGATTCTTGCAAGATGAGAGGGGAACCTCACCACAGAACCAATCGTGAGTACCTCCCCATTTTCCATGCTTCTACCCTCAAGTGGAGAACCGTTGGCATTGAGAATGACCAGCCAGCGATTAGCCGAGAGAACCAGAGATCCAACAAGGAACTTACCATCGGTGGAACGCCCAGAATAGCTGATTTTCCAACCACCACCAGATGAGTCAAGTGAAGAAGAGCCCATGATTTGGTGTGCGACGACACCGGAGTGGCGCCGGCGAGAGCCGGTGGGAGGGTCCTCTGATAGGTAGGTATGGTGGACACTTTTGGCAATATTGGTTTTCACGTGCAATGACTCTAGCTGTGGTTTGTGAAGAGAACAATCAGGCAATGACCCTAGTTGTGGTTTGTGAAAAGAACACACATCTAGTGACGCTGGTGGATCCATATATGGTGTGTGGGAAGAACAGACATGCAATGACTCTAGCTGAGGTTTGTGAAAAGAATAGACATGCAATGACACTGGTGGATCCATGTGTTGTTTGTGAGAAGAACACACATGCTATGACACTGGGTGTGGTTCATGAAAAGAACACACATCCAATGACACTGTTGTATCCTTATGTGGTTTGTGAGAAGAAGAGACATGCAATGACTCTAGCTTTCGTTCATGAAAAAACAGACATGCAATGACACAGGTGGATCCATGTGTGGTTTCTGAGAAGAACACACATACAATGACTCTGTTTGTGTCATGAAAATAACACACATGCAATGACACTGGTTGATCCATGTGTGGTTTGTGGAAAGAAGAGACATGCAATGCCACTAGCTGTGGTTTGTGAAACGAACACACATCCAATGACACTTGTGGATCCATGTGTGTGAGAAGAGCACACATGCAATGACACTGGTGGATCCCTGTGTGGTTTGTGAGAAGAACACACATGCAATGACATTGGGTGTGATTCATGAAAAGAACACTCATCCAATGACACTGGTGGATCCATATGTGGTTTGTGGAAAGAATAGACATGCAATGACTCTAGTTGTGGTTTGTGAAAAGAATAGACATAAAATGACACTGGTGGATCCATGTGTGGTTTATGAGAAGAACACACATGCAATGACTCTTGCTGTGGTTCATGAAAAAAAACACATGCAATGACACTGGTGGATCCATGTGTGGTTTGTGGAAAAGAACATACATGCAATGACTCTGGTTGTGGTTTGTGAAAAGAACACACATCCAATGACACTGGTGGATCCATGTGTGGTTTGTGAGAAGAGCACACATGCAATGACACTGGTGGATCCATGTGTGGGTTGTGATAAGAACACACATGCAATGACACTTGGTGGGGTTAGTGAAAAGAGCAGACATGCAATGACACTGGTGGATCCATGTGTTGTTTGTGAGAAGAGCACACATGCAATGACACTAGGTGTGGTTCATGAAAAGAACACTCATCCAATGACACTGGTGGATCCATATGTGGTTTGTGGAAAGAACAGGCATCCAATGACTCTAGCTGTGGTTTGTGAAAAGAACAGACATGCAATGACTCTAGCTATGGTTTGTGAAAAGAACACACATCTAGTGACACTGGTGGATCCATATGTGGCTTGTGGAAAGAACAACATGCAATGACTCTAGCTGTGGTTTGTGAAAAGAACAGACATGCAATGACACTGGTGGATCCATGTGTGGTTTGTGGAAAACAACATACATGCAATGACTCTGGTTGTGGTTTCTGAAAAGAACACACATCCAATGACACTGGTGGATCCAAGTGTGGTTTGTGAGAATAGCACACATGCAATGACACTGGTGGATCCATGTGTGGGTTGTGATAAGAACACACATGCAATGACACTTGGTGAGGTTAATGAAAAGAGCAGACATGCAATGACACTGGTGGATCCATGTGTTGTTTGTGAGAAGAACACACATGCAATGACACTGGGTGTGGTTCATGAAAAGAACACTCATCCAATGACACTGGTGGATCCATATGTGGTTTGTGGAAAGAACAGACATCCAATGACTCTAACCGTGGTTTGTGAAAAGAACAGACATGCACTGACTCTAGCTATGGTTTGTGAAAAGAACACACATCTAGTGACACTGGTGGATCCATATGTGGTTTGTGGAAAGAACAGCCATGCAATGACTCTAGCTGTGGTTTGTGAAGAGAACAGACATGCAATGACACTGGTGGATCCATGTGTGGTTTGTGAGAAGAACACACATGCAATGACACTGGGTGTAGTTCATGAAAAGAACACACATCCAATGACACTTGTGTATCCTTATGTGGTTTGTGAGAAGAACAGACATGCAATGAATCTAGCTGTGGTTCATGAAAAGAACAACCATGCAATGACACTGGTGGATCCATGTGTGGTTTGTGAGAAGAACACACATGCAATGACTCTGGCTGTGGTTCATGAAAAGAACACACATGCAATGACACTGGTGGATCCATGTGTGGTTTGTGGAAAAGAACAGACATGCAATGACTCTGGTTGTGGTTTGTGAAAAGAACACACATCCAATGACACTAGTGGATCCATGTGTGGTTTGTGAGAAGAGCACACATGAAATGACACTGGTGGATCCATGTGTGGGTTGTGATAAGAACACACATGCAATGACACTTGGTGAGGTTAATGAAAAGAGCAGACATGCAATGACACTGGTGGACCCATGTGTTGTTTGTGAGAAGAACACACATGCAATGACACTGGGTGTGGTTCATGAAAAGAACACTCATCCAATGACACTGGTGGATCCATATGTGGTTTGTGGAAAGAATAGACATCCAATGACTCTAGCTGTGGATTGTGAAAAGAACAGACATGCAATGACTCTAGCTATGGTTTGTGAAAAGAACACACATTTAGTGACACTGGTGGATCCATATGTGGTTTGCGGAAAGAACAGCCATGCAATGACTCTAGCTGTGGTTTGTGAAAAGAACAGACATGCAATGACACTGGTGGATCCATGTGTGGTTTGTGAGAAGAACACACATGCAATGACACAAGGTGTAGTTCATGAAAAGAACACACATCTAATGACACTTGTGTATCCTTATGTGGTTTGTGAGAAGAACAGACATGCAATGACTCTAGCTGTGGTTCATGAAAAGAACAGACCTGCAATGACACTGGTGGATCCATGTGTGGTTTTTGAGAAGAACACACATGCAATGCCTCTGGCTGTGGTTCCCTGAAAAGAACACATATGCAATGACACTGGTGGATACATGTGTGGTTTGTAGAAACAACAGACATGCAATGACTCTGGCTGTGGTTTGTGAAAAGAACACACATCCAATGACACTGGTGGACCCATGTGTGGTTTGTGAGAAGAGCACACATGCAATGACACTGGTGGATCCATGTGTGGTTTGTGAGAAGAACACACATGCAATGACACTAGGTGTGGTTAATGAAAAGAGTAGATATGCAATGACACTGGTGGATCCATGTGTGGTTTGTGAGAAGAACACAGATGCAATGACACTAGGTGTGGTTAATGAAAAGAGTAGATATGCAATGACACTGGTGGATCCATGTGTGGTTTGTGAGAAGAACACACATGCAGTGACACTGGGTGTGGTTCATGCAAAGAACAGTCATCCAATGACACTGGTGGATTCATATGTTGTTTGTGGAAAGAACAGACATGGAATGACTAGCTGTGGTTCGTGAAAATAACAAACATGCAATGAGTCTAGTTGTGGTTTGTGAAAAGAACACATATCCAGTGACACTGGGGTATCCTTATGTGGTTTGTGAGAAGAACAGACATGCAATGACACTAGGTGTGGTTTGTAAAAAGAACAGACATGCAATGACTCTAGATGTGGTTCATGAAAAGAACAGACATGCAATGACACTGATGGATCCATGTGTAGTTTGTGAGATGAACACATATGCAATGAATCTGGTTGTGGTTCATGAAAAGAACACACATGCAATGACACTAGTGGATCCATGTGTGGTTTTTGGAAAGAACAGACATGCAATGACTCTAGCTATGCTTTGTGAAAAGAACACACATCCAATGACACTAGTGGATCCATGTGTGGTTTGTGAGAAGAAAACACATGCAATGACACTGCGTGTGGTTAATGAAAAGAGCAGACATGCAATGACACTGGTAGATCCATGTGTAGTTTGTGAGAAGAACACACATGCAATGACACTGGGTGTGGTTCATGAAAATAACACACATCCAATGACACTGAAGGATCCTTATGTGGTATGTGGAAAGAACAGACATGCAATAACTCTGGTTGTGGTTTGTGTAAAGAACATACATCCAATGACACTGGTGGATCCATGTGTGGTTTGTGAGAAGAACACACATGCAATGACACTGGTGGATCCATGTGTGGTTTCTGAGAAGAACACACATGCAATGGCACTGCATGTGGTTAATGAAAAGAGCACAAATGCTATGACACTGGTGGATCCATGTGTGGTTTGTGAGAAGAACACACATGCAATGACACTAGGTGTGGTTAATGAAAAGAGTAGACATGCAATGACACTGGTGGATTCATGTGTGGTTTGTGAGAAGAACACACATGCAGTGACAGTGGGTGTGGTTCATGCAAAGAACACTCATCTAATGACACTGGTGGATCCATATGTGGTTTGTGGAAAGAACAGACATGGAATGACTCTAGCCATGGTTTGTGAAAATAACAAACATGCAATGAGTCTTGTTGTGGTTTGTGAAAAGAACACATATCCAGTGACACTGGTGTATCCTTATGTGGTTTGTGAGAAGAACAGACATGCAATGACACTAGGTGTGGTTTGTGTAAAGAACAGACATGCACTGACAATGGTGGATCCATGTGTGGTTTGTGAGAAGAACACACATGCAATGATACTGGGTGTGGTTCATGAAAAGAACGCACATCCAATAACACTGGTGTATCCTTATGTGGTTTGTGAGAAGAAGAGACATGCAATGACTCTAGATGTGGTTCATGAAAAGAACAGACATGCAATGACACTGATGGATCCATGTGTAGTTTGTGAGAAGAACACACATGCAATGAGTCTGGTTGTGGTTCATGAAAAGAACACACATGCAATGACACTAGTGGATCCATGTGTGGTTTTTGGAAAGAGCAGACATGCAATGACTCTGGTTGTGGTTTGTGAAAAGAACACACATCCAATGACACTGGTGGATCCATGTGTGGTTTGTGAGAAGAACATACATGCAATGACACTGCATGTGGTTAATGAAAAGAGCAGACATGCAATGACACTGGTGGATCCATGTGTAGTTTGTGAGAAGAACACACATGCAATGACACTGGGTGTGGTTCATGAAAATAACACACATCCAATGACACTGGTGGATCCTTATGTGGTATGTGGAAAGAACAGACATGCAATAACTCTGGTTGTGGTTTGTGAAAAGAACATACTTGCAATGAGACTGGGTGTGGTTCATGAAAATAACACACATCTAGTGACACTGGTGGATCCATATGTGGTTTGTGAGAAGAACAGATATGCAATGACTCTAGCTGTGGTTCATGAAAAGAACAGACATGCAATGACACTTGTGGATCCATGCGTGGTTTGTGAGAAGAACACACATGCAATTACTCTGGATGTGGTTCATGAAAATAAAACACATCCAATGACAATGGTGTATGCTTATGTGGTTTCTGGAAAGAAATGACATGCAATGACTATAGTTGTGGTTCATGAAAAGAACAGACATGCAATGACTCTGGTGGATCCATGTGTGGTTCATGAGAAGAACACACATGCAATCACTCTGGTTGATCCATATGTGGTTTCTGAGTAGAACACACATGCAATAAACTCTAGTGGATCTATCTTGGCATAATTTGATGTATGCCACGATGTATTTAATTGTACAAGACACTCACTTTTGATTTTAATACTACTTAGTTTTGCCCTTGGTTTTTTGATACTACTCAGTTTTGCCCTTCCCCTCTCTCTCTCTCTCTCTTTCGTAGAAGCCCAAACATGTGCTCACTATGTCTGCTACGCCCTGATTGGTTGTCACAGTTGTTACGCGGATCGTGCGCACCAACCGTTGATCCTGTGTGATCCAACGATGATCATTGCACACGTCGTGCCCTTCACAGTACAGCGTGAGATAGCACAGACATCTCTCTCGACAAGAAGGAACACGATGTTATCCATGGAAAAATTCGTCGAGTGGTCATGTCATGTTTAATCTAGTCTGCAAAGGATACTACTGCTACTACAACACATGCATAGGGCAACGGGGTCATTGAGTGCACGGTTTTCGACGGGGCGCTGCAATTTATTGCCACTTGATTTTAATAAGACATATCCCATTTTCATGCAGCGCTCTCAATCTCACTTCCAACTGGGCCCTACCGCAAGTAACTTCCATCAGTCAAGGAGACCCCTCGAGTAGATCTAACGTTGCTAGAAATTGGTTCCGCACCACTTGCATGCAGTGGAATCGAGGTCTGCCATGAGCGTGTTTCAATGCAGCTCTAAAGTGGAGATCGTGGCTATTTCAAAAAAAGGGAACCCCAAAAAAAGGTGGAGATCGTGGTAGCCCCTCCCCCCGTCCCCCGCCCCCTGCCCACCACATGTGTCCACTCGAGGATTACGAATGGTCTGGTGTTTATAAACCCGCTCGACCTTCTTCTTCCATGTGATCGTGTCATTTCCCCCCAATCTGTCTAGTCCCAAAACCCCAATCTGCACCTACCATGCGCACCGAAGCTCCCTCGCTTGCACTACCTCCTTCCCTAGGTGCGCCATGAAGCGTACGCATGGAGACGAGCCGGAGGTGAAGCCAGTTGAAGGCGGAGCAGCAGATGGCTCGGTCATCGCCAAGCTGGCTGAGGCATCTTCTCCGGGCACGAACGCCGCTCGTCGCCATGCCATCGAGGGTTCGAGCTCATCCTTCCAGCTAGTAGTTGTCGCCGCCAAGCAGCAGGTGGCCGACAATGTCATGGTGCCAGCGATAGATCTGGATGGGGGGCAGACGACAGGCGGAGGCAATCTGGTGCTCTACATCAACGACCCCATTGTCGTCCAAGAAATCTTCTATGCAATCGCGGAGAATGACGAATTCGAGGAGGAGGTCCCTAATGAGGAGTCCGAGGTACTACATTGCTAGCTTCTCTAGTCGCAGTCGTAGATTTCACTATTCATACATAGGATTTGCTCGATCGTGTACATATTCTTTTGCTCTTGAAGTAGGGTAATATATATGGTTTGATTGGTCGATTGATGCATCTACCATCTAGTCACAAAACCCCAATCCATCTAGTCACAAAACCCCAATCTGCTCATCTGCCATCTAGTTGAGTTTGCTAGTTGAGTGTTGATTTCGATACACAACATGCCTATAACATTACATTTCTATTCCTTACTGAGCCCAATGATTCAATTTTTCCCCAAAATAGTGCAAGGGCATCTGATGGTGTTGTTTTCTTAGGGATGGTTAGTGAACCCGAGGCAGCAATGCACATAAACAATATAGGTTGTGTTGTTGGTATTTTGGTTCTCCGACTCCATCTCTGAAAAAAATGAGGCCCTAATTTTTTTCTCATATGGAACCTATATATATAATCTTTGTATTGTTTCTGATCTATGAATGCGTCGTATGATGCATATGTATACCCCTGAATATTATTTTGTACGATTACATTTCAATTTCTTATTGTGGCCAATGATTCAAATTTGCCCCAAAGAGAGGCAGACACATTGGTGTCAGATTTTTCTAGGGATGAGTTAGCGAACCTGGGGCCATGTACAAGATCAATATAAGTTGTGCAATTGTTACTTGGTTCGCTTACGCCATCCCTGAAGAAACTTATGAGGCCGCAATCTTTATTCTATATTCATAGAACTATGATATTTGAATTATCTATTCCATGCATTCATAGTGTATAAGAATTACATTTGAGTTTGTCACCGAGGCTGATGATTGAAATTTGCCCCAAAAGAGTTCAAGGGGAGACACGTATGATGGTGTCGTGTTTTTGGGATGGGTTGGTGAACCTGAGGCAGCAATGCACACAAACAATATAGGTTGTGATGTTGGTACTTTGGTTCGCCAACTCCATCTCCGAAACAAATTATGAGGCCCTTGATTTATTCTCATATGGAACTACATATATGATCCTTGATTTGTTTCTGATCTTTGAATGATTCGTATTATGCATATGTAAATGAATGGTTTTGATTATAAGCATTTTTAACATGTACCTAAAGATTAATTGTTTGGTTTTTTTATTTATAATTACAATATTTAGGCTTGTTTTTGTACCTGACTATGTATATCCCCGAATAATGTTTTGTACGATTACATTTCAATTTCTTATTGTGGCCAATGATTCAAATTTGTCCCAAAAGAGAGGCAGACACATTGGTGTCAGATTTTTTCAGGGATGAGTTAGTGAACCTGGGGCGATGTACAAGAACAATATAGGTTGTGCAATTGTTACTTGGTTCACTAACTCCATCCCCGAAGAAACTTATGAGGCTGCAATCTTTATTCTACATACACTATGATGCAATTATTTGTTATTGTGTTGAGATGAAATGATATATGAACTGATCAAACGATTGCTGAGATGCTTTCTCTTTGATATCCACTAATATATTGTCTTACATATATATGTTGTCAATTCTTGAGTTGTAATATAATTAAATCATATGTATGAGTTCTAAGTTACGTTCTTAAAAATCAACAAGAGGATGATGACGAAGTGGACGAGAGCAAGGAATCCAGGGACAACAAGAGCTGCTACCTGCTGAGGCGGTTACGGTGTGGGCTAATCCGTTTGTACCGTAGGGGAGACTATTTTGCCCATTCCGTGGCAGAGCAATCAACGTGGACCTCGACAGCATGATCCAGCATGCGGTGGGCGTTGCTAGAGGCGGAGGAAGAAGGCATAGCTCGATTACCTTGGCGCAGCACGCAGGCTTCAGCAAATTTCTCCGGGATTATGTCAGGACTGGCCTGTATCCCATCGACTAGACTGTCCCTGCCTCCTGCTGATATGCCCCTGCCCTACTAGGCGTCTCCGTGTCCCGGCATCCTGCTGATGCACCTGCTTTTATTTTGTCTCAGTTAATTATTATTACCTGTGTGTGGCATGTAAGACAATATATCCGCGTGGTGCCTGTGATGAACCTTCTATATATATATATTAATCTACTCCTTTATATGGAGTGCCTTAAAATTTCTAGTGTTCAATTATATTACTGATCATGCTCATGCACACTACAAAATATTTCTACTGCTCGATTATATTATAATTTTCAAGGAATACATCAACAAGTTAAATTGGTCGAAATTTCGTATTGAAGTAACTAAATGATCTCACATCGGCGGTGGACGTTGGCAGAAGCCGAATGCATCAGCCGAAGACCTTGGCACGACACATAGTCTTCAGCAAATTCCTTACAGGTTCAACAATGGGTTGTCGCCGCCCAGCTCCGAATGCGCTTACAGGTTCAACATGGTAGAACTTGAGCTACCATAGAGACCTCGGTAGGGGTGGAAGAATTGGTGCGGCTGTGACCACGGTGATGGTGAGCTCAGATTTTGGAGGAAAACAGGACCGATCATCATCGACACAGTGACAGATCTGACCGGAAACCAATTCTTGTCCCCGAGTTGTGCCATGGGTGTGGCCATGGTGAGGGAGAGCTCTGACCCGGGATGGGGAGGAGAGCGGGGCCGAGCAGTTTCGTCACGTCCTAGCTCCATGCCATGGTCGCGACCACAGATTGCTTCTTCAGGGAAGAAGAAGACGTGTAATGGATGCAGGCACCAATGCTGTAAGCCTAATTAACGCCTAAGCGACAGGAGAGACATAACAGCGAGAACTGACAGGAGGACCCAACTTGACGGCCGTTAACCTGATATTTTGTATTGAAACGTAAAGTTGAATTCATGCCGAAAAAGACCCCCTGAGTATTTGGCACGCCAACTGTAGTTATCGCGGCTGATTACAGGCAACTTGGGTACAGCGTTGCCTGGATGCCACAATTTCGGGCCGCAAAATGATATTCTCTTGATTCTTGTTGTCCTATTATTGAATTTCAGAGTCTATATTGCTAAATCGGTCACTTTGAAATGCTGCTGAATATGAACTGGGAACCTGTCGTTATTTCACCAAGCATGATGCAATTTAGGCTGTGCGTTCTTTTATTTCTAGAAGTTTCAGCAATTTTAGGAGGCTTGCCAATCTTTGCAAAGGGGCACCTTTCTAGAAAGTTCATATGAGGTTCAGCATCTTGGTATTTTGGTACGTACTATGAAGTACCAAAAAACGTTAGTGACTCAACTTACAACTACTCTGTCTAACGGATGTGAATCTAGACAAAGTTGAGGCCATTAGAACACGAACTGGAGGGAGTAGTATAAAAATGGAAGTAGTAAATAAATCATCTCTCAGTTCTAAGAACTGAGATGTGATGAGAGAACACTCCATGACAGCGTGCCAGTATAGAGTACTTATAGTACTCCCTACTCCATAACTCTAGTCGGCGTGCTCGATATAGTACGCCTGTCAGAAGACAACCGAAGGAGAACGGAAAAACCCCCTCCTTCAAAGAGCCATTCCCAACTCCGAGAGGCCGCATTTGGATCTTCTCTAGCACGCACTTCACACATTTTTATCGCCATCTCACCCGCAGCATCAATCCTTCCAGGCCGCTACCCCTCTCCTCCAAATAAGCATAACAGTCATACATAGATCCGCCCTTGCCCCCAATCATTCGGGCGTGATGGCTATGGATTCGAGGCACAACCGGCTGAACAACGTCTGGACGAAGGTCGGCGACGACGTCTTCAACAAAATAGCTAAGCATCTGCACACTACCAGTGTCGTCTGGCTGGTCGCATGCTCCAAGGAGCTATACCGCCAAGACGCTGGCAGAAAAGGTAGTATATGCCCCAACAACATCTACTAGACTTTGGTCTCCTACAAGGACGTCTACAACCACAAGATCGCGCACAACTACCGTCGGTGTGTCTGCACGGAGCCAGGATGCGAGTTCATCGGCATCAAGAAAGTGTTCGTCGAGCACCGCATATTTGCCCACTTGATGGCAGTGCCCAGATACAGGCCCAAAAAATGGGACCCGTCTATGCCGGTTTGTGCACCGGGCTCGCGCAGAGCTAAGGTCATCGGTAGCGGGAAGGAGGGCAAGCTGTTCATCGCCCAAATTGATGGGCATAGCACGGACTTGCTCCTGTCCGTCAGGCCGGTCAAGTCGGCGGCGTGCGAATCGCCACGGTACGAGGTGGGGTTTTGGTCATTGGTCTTGTTTGCTAGTTTCAATCAGGTTGTAGTAAAGAGGTCACCCGATAAAACGATTAGGCCATCGCCGCACAGGACATGCTCATGTCTTTTCTATCCAAGCCACGGCTTTACTGGCATACTACTGAACCTGTCGTCGGACAAGATTCATCGGTGAGATATCACATATTAATCCTCTTGTGATGATCCTACTATGAGTGTATGTAATGTTGTACTAATTAGCTAGTTTATGTTGGTGGCAGATTCCCTTCGTAATTGGAATTGCCGAAATTAAGGATCCCGAATTTCCTGGTTTGTCGTATGAATTTTACATGTATGCTGCTGACCTAGAGGCCGACAGGCGACAATGAAAGGAGAGACGTGTCCCAGGCAAGAAATCAAGGGCGCAGCCCGACCATCACTTTGACATGTTGAAGCATTCTCGTTTCTTCAAGTATGTATGATGGGACATGTAGTTGTTACTAGCTTAGTGTAACCTTGTAGTTCTACACTTCTACTAAGTATTTTGTATGGAGGTCATCTACTGCTAATCTATTTTTTAGTAATACCTATGTACTTGGACTTATTCAGATTGAGTGGAGAAAATGCATGGTCACGCTTTCCTTTTGAAACTTAGCTTTGCCACATTGTTGTACATCCATTGAATTTCAATGTCGGCATTGTTGAATTTGTTAATTCTTTTGGTCATTTTCTGCCAGCTTTGAATCGGTCACTTTAAATTGCTGCTGAATCTTTCATGTGCTGCTGAATGTGAACCAGACGCATCCTCGTCACCCTTGTACATGGCCGTGTCACAATCTAGATGAGACTTGGGCATTTTGGGTTACATATGGGGGTCACATAGGCATTGATGTGACAAGAAGGTACTCAAAGAAGACGTGATCGTCAGTTTTTCTTGCTGCAATGGTCGAGTGTTATTCGTGAAAAGAACAAACTGAACGCGCGGCAAGGGTTTTAGAACTGAAACAAAAACTGGTTCTCTCTATAGTGCTATTGTATTTTATTGTTTGTATTGCTGAATTGGTCACTTTTGAAATGCTGTTGAATTGGTCAAGTGCTCCTGAATATGAACTTCGAATCTATTGATAATTTTTCTACCTTATTTTGTACTGCTGAATTTTGACATGAATAGCTGCCAAAAAGAATTATCGCTTTTCCCCTCCCTCTCTGAAGTCTTTGTTTCGAATCCGGCCAAGCACATCACAATGCCATTTTATTAACTAGGAGAAGAAATCTAGTAGCTCATTCGGCCCCTCTTTAGCCTAGAACATTTTTATTCGTCCTTTTCGGGGTCAGGGACTACTGACCACAGCCCAGTGAAATTTGAGAAAGGAGCCCATGGAGCATAGCCGAGAACATATTAATTCGGCCTTTTAGGGGTTAGGGGACTGCTGAGCACAGCCCACTGAAATTTGAGAATGAAGCCCATGGAGCATAGCCTACGGGGTATAACCCACGTAGAGCAGCCTATGTAGAATAGCCAAACTCTTTTTAATTCAGCCGTTTGGGCATTGACCCTACCTCTCAAAATAAATAAATAAACTCTGTCTACCCATGTTTTTAAGAAACTTGATAGCGCTACTTAGTTTATGTTTATTTGATTTTAAGGTCTTTTGTTCAAATTGTATCTTGGGTTTACATTTTATTCTTCTAGCAATATCGCATTACGGAGAGACTGACATCACGGACCTAGTTTGTTTTGAGGGTGGGTTCGAAAAAAGTTTAAGTACTTGTACAAAGAGGCTCGCATCGGGGACCCACCATACAGAACATACAAGGTTGCATCAGGGACCCACCAGCCAGAATATGACAGAGAGGCTGACATAAGGGCCCCAGAAGTAAGACCATACACGGCTGCTACGGTGAAAATAGCGGACACGGCCGAAAAAAAGTCCATCACACACACGTTGCACTTACAAAGAAGCTGACATGTCAGACCCAGCAGGCCCAAGCATAGCCCATGAAATTAGCCTATCAGCCCTAAGCATAGCCCAATACCTTCTAATTTGGCCTTTTTGTGGTCTTGTGGCCACCGACCATAGCCCATTCAATTTAGGAGTGAGCCCATGGGATATAAGCCATGACGAATAGGGCATCCGTCCTGAGTTAGCCCAGAATCTTTTTAATTTGGCCTTTTTGAGCTTTTTTGTACTCTGAGGCTGACATCTGGGACCCAAATAAAACAGTCCAACATACACACATTTCTTTCAAATAGAGGTTGTCAGCTGGGACCCAGCATAGACACGATTCCTGCACAGAGGTCGTTGACATCTAGGACCCAGCAAGTTGCCAAGGTCAAAACAGCAGACATAGCCAAAAAAAGTCCATCATACGCACATTTCATTTACAGAGAGGCTGATATGCGGGACCTAGCAGCGCGACCTTATACAGATGTTGCATCGAGCAACGTTGCTAGTTCGAAACAGGGAGGCGCGAGCGAGAAAAAAGTTCAGCATGCAAACGTCTCTTGTAATGAGAGGCTGAAATGGGGGACCCAGCATCGTGAGCAAACGGCAGATTCGTCGAGCAACGCTATCTACTTCAGAACAGGGTAGCGCTAGAGAAGAAAAAATTCCATCATACCACGATTCTTCTAATGTGAGGCTGACATAAGGGACCCACCAGCCCGAATAAATGGATCATGCAGCGAGCAACGCTATCAAGTTCGGAACACGGAGGCGTGACAGAGGGTAAAAATCCATCATACACACATTTCTTCTAATGAGAGGATGACATGTGGGGCCTAGCAGCGTGATTAAATGGTAGATGCATCGAACAACGCTATCAAGTTCGGAACAGGGTAGCGCGAGCCAAGGAAAAAAAATTCCATCATACACATGTTTCTTCTAATGAGAGGATGACATGTGGGGCTCAGGAGGTTGGTTAAACGGTATATGCGTCGAGTAGCGCTATCAACATTGAAATGGGGTAACCAGCGCAGGAAAAAATTCCATCATACACACGTTTCTTCTAATGAGAGGATGACATGTGGGTCCTAAGAGGTTGATTAAACGGTAGATGCATCGAGCAGCGCTATCAACTTCGGAACAGGGTAGCGCGAGCGAATGAAAAAAATTCCATCATACACATGATCCTTCTAATGGGAGGATGACATGTGGGCCCTAGCAGCCTGACTAAACGGCAGCCGCATCGAGCAACGTTATCAAGTTCAAATTAGGGAGGCGCGACCGAAAAGTATGGTCCGCTAGAGACACTGACGTCCAGGACCCACACGCCTCAAAAGACTACGGCAAGTCTACATCACGCGAGGAAATGAAAATCTTGCTTCTGCCACACGTTGGCCGAGCTTCCACCATGTTTTTAGTGGATCCATCATAGTAGAGGGCCGTGAAACCGGAAAAAAAGTTTTCCATCGGCCACGGCCGAGCCAGGAATTTTGTCGCGGAAGACATGCCTTCTATGAGGACTGTCGGGCCAAGTTGGTGCGGAAGGAAACTTTTCTTCTAGTGCCTACAATTGCTAGCAATCCAATAATACGGCAGAGCAGGAAGTACAGATTACAAGAGAGGTTTTGGCGGTGCGAGTTGAGGCTGTGATTGTCGATTGACTGTTTCCCTATTGGCCTATCCCTAGGCCGGCTTATGTAGTCATCCGGTCCTAGGGTTTGCAGGAGAGTCCTATCCGGCTACGATACAGAGTCGGTAACAGAGTACATCTTGGGCTACAAGTAACACTACATGCCTAAGTCAATAAGTCTTCTGGGCCTTCCCGTAGCCGGATGGTCTTCCAACTTCTCTCCCTAACTGGGTTGCCCGTGAAGCATAGCTCTAACCCTAAGTGGGCCACCCTGATCAGTGAGTCATAGTGGGTATACCCGGAAAGCATATCCCCAACAGTAGCCCTCAGAAGCCTCCAAGATCCAAAGTAGGATTTCATCATCTAGCTTGATTCTTCTTCTGCTGTAGAAATCTTGAAGGGTTCCTAAAACTCGAAAACAAAGATAAGATCTGAGCCTCAAACATGAGTCGGACCTATCAATATCTCATTGTTACCTTCGTTCTCAATTTAAAACTGAGCCGGAACTTAGTCTGTGACATAACCTGATGTTAGTCAAGGTCTATTCTTGTCACTGGTAAACATTCTAGTCAGTTTGACCATTGGTAGGTCCGCTTCACACGGAACCAAGGCGCTGTTTTAATTCATGCGCAAGAATCGAGGCGACGCACACTTTGCGAGGAAGTTACCTTACTCTTTCCCTGACGCGTGGCGCAACGCTCGTGCATTTAGACTAATCTTAGCATAGATGAGGCTTATAAGGGGTTAATTCTCCTCATTTTCTTCTCACCCGTGCCATTGCCTTTCTTCTCCCCTAGCCAGAACATGCGCCCCCATTTCCCTCTCTCTGCCCACAAATCTCCATAGCACCGCCCACCTTTGGTCATATTATTCGGTGAGATGGAAGATGCATCAAGCTCCCATGCGGCAGCGTCGATAGTGGCAGTGGATGACAAAGGCCATCGTGTGGTCTGGATCCTCTGTGTCCTGGATGACGAGAAGCTTCGCGGCATCGAGGCAGAAGGTATCCTCCGCGCCGGTGAGTGGTGGAGCGGCTTCGACGAGCCTCTTCCCTCCCCCCATAATGACGAGCGGGTACACTTCACCACTCACCTCATTCGAGGTTTGAGATTTCCTCCCTCGAATTTCTTTTTCGAGGTGATTTCTTACTATGGTGTTCAACTCCATAATCTTCCTCCCAATTCGATTCTAAATCTTAGTGGCCATGTCTCTCTTTGTGAGGGTTATCTCGAAATCAAACTGAGTCTTACTTTATTCTGGTACTACTTTAGTACTAGGAAAAACTCCATCACTATCGGCGTTCCATACAATACCCGACCACTTAGCCTAGTATTAGGGGAGACCGAGTCTATCCCAAGGTCATAGCCAGTGAATCAGTGAAGAGATGGCCTTCCACCTTTTTCTATCATAAGAACAAACCAGCTCTCGGCAAACCAGAGAGTTTGCCGGTTTTCGTTGATGGTGCCGCCACCCACCAGGAATCCTAGGACGCGGAAGCGCTGACTCTTTCTAAAGACTTGATCCGCGCCAAGAGGTGGATCGAGTTTTGGATGAAGCACAAGGGCCTACGGGATCTGACCTAGTCCACTGTTGGCTAGCTCGTCGGATTCAACCTCTACAGCACCATGAGGACCGACTGATGCATATAGTCACCACTAACAGGAAAGACACCCTGAGAGTCAACAGGAACCCGATTCCCACCAAGGACTATGAGACTCAGGTCAGGTGGTTGATCAAGCAGTGAATAGATCGGAAAATTCCAATGATCTCACTGGACATGTTCACAATAGAGAAACCCCTGACCCCGGTAAGTTTTCGACTGTCACATCATATACTTGTTTCATCTATATATGTTTATTCGCAATGCTGAGAACTTTTTGACTTTTAGATCGCTGACCTCCCTGAGTCAGAGCTATCTCCTATCAAGGGATATCCACCTGAGGATCCAGTTCCTCAGGAGGATGAAGAGCTTGAAGTGCTGCCAGAAGCGCTTACCTGGAAGTGTAAGGCTCCAATCGTGCAAGCTGGCCCACAAACTATGCCAGTTGTCAAGAAGTAAGTTCTTCCATTAAACCTTGTGTTTTTGTTCTCATTCTTTCCGGGTCATAACGATCTTGTTTTGTTATTATCTAGAGCTAAATCAATTATCAAGGGTAAAGGAAAAGGAAAGTCGGGAAAGGTCCTGCGTCAACAGAAGTTAACGATGATGCGCCTCCGACTCCCAACCCCAAGTCATCATCAGTGCCGGAGGATGCTTCTTCTCTGCGTACTGAGGATATTGTGGCTAAATCTGAAGAGCCAGTGAACTAAAGTTCAAAAACCGACGTCACCATGGGTGACTCTGAAACTGATAAGGGTGAACCCTTTAAGGCTAATGATCCCTCAGCCGAAGTCTTTGCTAAAAACCTTCTACAGAATTCGAGTATCGCCAAACTTGGCCTTATTCGAAAAAGAGTAGAAGAGATCCATAAGCTGGCCCTCCACTGTTTGGAGCCTAGAAATATTACTGGTGAACAAGAAACTCAACAAGCTGAAGATGTGAAGCTTGTTGAGTTACTGGATCAAGTTCGTCTTTGCGATGAGAAGCTAAAGGCTGAGTTCCGCCTCCACCTATCATCCCCATAACTTTTGGCCAGAAGGTTTCTGTTTATATCAACAACAACCTCATCAAGTTGTAACACGAGCATTTTGTAAGTCCTTTTTCGACTCGTTTTATTGTATTTATATCACATCCTCTATCCCCCAAGCATGAAGTTGGATAGAACTATAAATCAGAGTTTATGCTTTAATAGGATGCCAAAGAACAAAGTAGTGTAGCCCCCAAGGCTCGTGCTAAAATTTAGTTAAAAATAGCAGGCCGAGTCTTAGTAGCCATCTGACTCTGGTTATCATTCTGACTTACAAAAAGTTTATGATTACAACCAGGAACTGTTGAAGAACATATGAGAGAGGTCATGGCTCTTTGTCTTGAAAATGCTAAATTAAAGGTTGAGAAGGATGATGATAGAAGTCGATTTTCTGGAAATCTCTTCTTGGATTTATGTTTCTATCGAATTATTGATTTGACTAACTTGCATGCCTCACTCTAGAGTTGCTTCCCAAATCCTGCAAACTTGTGGAGGAAGCTGAAAACTATAAAACTCTAGAATCTGAGAATGTTGCCCTGCATGATAAAATCAAGAAATTGCAAGAGGATCATGAGCGCAGTGTTAGCAACTTGAGTCGACCAATATGGCCACCAAAGAGCGTGATATGACTATTGCTCGCCAAGATAAAGAGATCTCAGATTTAAAATCAAAGTTGGATAGGCAGAAAGATACCACCTAGGCCCTTCGGGATGAACTCCGGAGTCTAAGAGAGGAGAAGACCAAAGTAGACAAATCTATCTTCGGTATGATTTTACTGCCATTCCAACTCATTTTTGGTCTTTCTGACTTGATTAGTCCGATTTTAATATTTCTCCCTTTTCAGGCCCTCTCAACCTCTTAGATTCATCTTCATCTGAGTCATGCCTTAGTCGGCTTGTCGTAGTCGGAGATTTGATACATGATTTCCACCAATCCTTTAAGGATATTGGGGAAACCATTAATATCTCCAATTTAGACCATTTGTACGCCTTTGAGCTGCGTGACAAAGGAAGGATATCCAGATGGTCGAGGATAGGAAGATGCCCTATGCTTGCACAACAACACATAATGCCTTTATACTAGTAATGAGCCACCATGGAAACATGGAAATCTTGCAAGTTACCAAAGGATGTTCAGCTCTTAATGAAGATGGCAGGCATCGGAATGTTGGTGCTATATGGGATTCTTGTGCCAGTTATGCTTGCCGCGTAGCCAATGCAACTAACTATGAGAAGCCATTGTTCAAGCCCGTCGAAGTGCCTCCAAGCCCCTAGACGAAGAAATTCCCGCAGACGATGACAAAGAGACTGAGTCTGACGTCCCCATCATGGAAAAATATCAAGGAGACTTGGATCGTAACACTAGTGAGCCGACAGATCCTACCGCTGCAACATAAACATTTGCAAGAAAAAATGTGTCATTCTAAAACAAGCCATTGATGTAATGGTTAAACTTATTCATTTTATGGTGCTGCTATGTAAGAATTAATGTTTTACTCTTATCACGCATGTTTTCGATTTTGTGCTTGAAAAATACTTAAGCACTTTTTGTTTATACTTATCGTTTATTGTCTTTCTGCCTCGTCCCTTTCGTGAGCCAGCAAACCTTTAGCATAGAAACTTTGCCAAGCAACGGAGCTCAATTGCTAAACCATTTTAAACCCAGAATCAAAGCCGACGTCCAGTACCAATAACTACTCGGAAAATGCCCTTGTCTAGCCATCAGACAAACAACCAAAGTATAAACAGCAAATGAGACTTATATCCGAAAGTAGCTTTTATTTTAGAAACAGAAATCTAACCATAACAAACATGAGCATAAAGTACATTCAAGTATCCTAGGATTTTTGACTATGACATGATCATTCGGAAATAAGTTGGTACTTTAAAAAACATCTCAGAAAAAACATTGAGGAGACCAATACTTTATATCACTTTGAACATGTACATTGCTATGATTACAAAGAAAGAAAATTTAAGAATAAAAGGGACGTAGTTGAGCAATATTCTAGGGACAGTCTATCTCATCCGGGTCTGTGCTACCTCTAGCTCTCTTCCTCTTCTTCATAGCGGATCTTTCCTTTTTCGGCCTCATGTCAGTTAGGTAGTACGAACCATTATGCAATACTCTACTAACCATAAAGGGCCCTTGCTAGATTGGGGGAACTTTGTGCTTTCTTTTTTTGCACTAGTCGGAGAACTAGATCGCCCGTTGTGGAAGACCGATTTTTGAATCTCTAACTATGATACTTGCATAACTTCTGCTGATAGGCTCTAGATATCTATTCGGCAAAGACGCGAACTTCCTCGATTACATCGAGGTCATCTTGTCAAGAAACTTCAGCAGCCTCTTCGACATACATAGCAACTCGGGGAGAAAGATGGATAAGATAACTAGGAAGAACTGGCTCTCCATCGTAGACCAAGAACAAAGGTGTATATCTAGTTCACCTGTTAGGAGTAGTTCGTAAACTCCATACAACAGATGACAATTCATCCGCCAAAGCCCCCACAACATGGTGAAGTGGTGCTTTGAATCTGGGATCGAGGCCGTGAAGAATTAGACCATTGTCCCTTTCGACTTGTCTATTGGCTTGTGGATGCGCACTTGATGAAATATCAAGTCGGATCGTTTGATCTTTGCAAAATTCAGCAAGTTCTCCCATTGAATAGTTGCTCATGTTGTCTGTAATAATATTGTGCGGATAGCCAAATTGGATTATAACATCCTCGACGAATCTTCTGGTTGTTGCTCCATCACAACTTGTGACAGGTTTAGCCTCTATCCATTTTATAAATTTATCCACCATTATAAGTAGGTGCGTAAATCCACTAGGAGCCCGTTTAAACGGTCCTACCATTGTCAAGCCCCCAGACCGCGAAGGCCCATGTAATCGGAATTGTTCACAACTGATCAGCTAGATCATGGGCTTGCCTGGCATATTTTTGGCAGCTTTTGCATGTCTTGACCAGTTTGTCGACATCTGCCTTAGCTATAAGCCAAAAAAATCCATGTTGAAAAGCTTTTGCCACTAAAGAGTTGGCTGCGGCATGATGTCCGCATTCACCTTCATGGATTTCCCTAAGGATTTCCACTCCTTCTTCTAGAGAAATACAGTGTTAAAAAACCCTAGATACACTTTGCCTATAGAGCTCACCACTTATCACTGTGTAGGATTTCGCTCGTCGTACGATCTGTCAGCTCAGAACTTCGTCTTCGGGTAATTTTCCATCTACCAAGAATTCAAGGTAGGGTTTTGTCTAGATGGGAATTATAGCTAGGTCTGCTATGAGAGGTGAGTCGGATTTGGTCGGATACCCCTCATCAACTCCTATGATAGAGAGAATTCTAACGTGCTCCAGAAAAGCCCAATCTAGGACCTTTTTCTAGGCAGGGCCTATTCTTGATAGTGCATCTGCTTTATTGTTTTTGTTCAGGGAATGTGTTGGACTTCAAACCCTTCAAACAATTTTGCTAGTTCATCTACAATAGCTCGATATGCTGCCATGTGTCGGCAAATGCCAAATCTGAGTCTAAATCTGTGTCTCTGTAGCACATTAGTCGGCAAATGCCGATGTCTTCTACAATTCGAATTCCATGCAGCAGGGCTTCATATTTGACAATGTTATTTGTCTCCATGAAGTGAATCTATAACAGACAGAACATTTTGTCTCCTTGGGGTGATTTGAGTACCACGCCAGCCCCCAAGCCCCCGGGCACGTTCAACCCGTCAAAGTGCAAGGTCCAATATTCCAACTCAGGGACACTCATATTTTCTGCAATCTCCATCCAATCAGCAACAAAATCAGCATCTCAGATTTTATCGCTGTACATGGTTTATACTCGATGTCAAAAGCTGCTAGCTCAATTCCCCACTTAGCGACGCGTCCAGTGGCATCGTTGTTGTTGATTATGTCTCTCATGGGAGTTGTGATCACCACGATAATCTTGTGCTCTTGAAAGTAGTGTCTTAGCTTTCTAGATGTGAAAACACACCATATGCTAATTTTTGGTAATGAGGATACCTTTGTCTTGATTCAATCGGGACCTTGCTGAGATAATAAATCGGATGCTACACCAGGTGTTCCTGTTCTTCTTCCGAATGTTCCACCACCATTATGATGCTAATGAATCTATTCATCGCAGCCATGTAGACCAACATCGGTTCCTGAGGTTGGTGCTACAAGCATAGGGTCGGATGAAAGTATGATTTTCAGACCCTGGAGTGCAGCTTCAGCTTCATCGGTCCAGATGAATTTCTTGGTCTTCTTCAAGAACTTGTATAATGGTGTGGCTCTTTCACCGAGCCATCTTACGAACCGACTAATGGCAACAATGCTACCAGTGAGCCGTTGTACGTCCTTCGGGTTAGTTGGCCTAGTGACATAGGTACGACTACTCGGATGCTTATGATTTGCTACCCTATGCTGGGTAAAAGGCTTACGGCCCATGAAGATTTCAGATGATAGCCCAAGGAAGCAACCGACAAATACTTTGATTGTATTAGGAAAGAAACTATGAACCGACATTGTGCTGGTATTGTCATTGCGAGTATGTAAAAACCTATCCGCATACAATTTTGAGACCCAACTTATTATATATAGGACGGGAGAAGCCCAAGCGAGGGTATCGAAAATCTCCCAGGCAACTTGTAATAGTGCGATTTCAAAATATTCAGGCGACTTTGAATCCATTGTTTTCCTGACATCCGACGAAATCCCCAACGTTCTCTTTTCCGTGAAACCCTAAGTCCTTCACCATGGACATTGTTGAGGTCACCCCACATTAATTGGCACCGTATGTGGCAAACCTGAATGTTGGAACCATGGATTCAGTGGACTGCTCTCCACCAAGCATCAACCCGACAAAAGCAGTTCCAAACCCGCCCACCCCTATATTGGTACCTCCCGATTTCAACGGCGGATCTGATCTAATAACCGGAAGCTTCCACTTCCAAGTAGAAGACCCGCAAGAATCGCACCCTTCGACCCTGATCACATCAGAACCGTCGGTGCAAATACCTACACCTACGGCGGTACCAGCATCTTCCATCGGATCTTCCATGGACGCCATAGCGCAGATCAAAGCAGGCGAAGAAAGCGAGCAAATCGAGATGGATCTGGGGGACCTTGATGATCCTTACGAAAATCTCTCCTGTATCAGATCCACAGCTAACCCCACCACGCGAAGCATGCCTGACAAATTCAGAACTCGAAGAAAGCAGCGAAAGCATCGACTTTGGAATTCTGATGGCAGAAATCTACCCAGAACAAAAACTGATGGACTTCACTGGTTCACCCAACAGTGTCTCTGTCGGTTCAGACAATGATGTCACCAGTCCATATATCACTCAGCACCAAGTATGCGTGATCATCGAAGACACCTTGACCCAGCAAGACTCCAACGGTAACCCAATTTTTAACCCCGATGATATTCTTTCAAGCCACAATGCAGGAAGTCACAATAATGAAGTAAGCAAAGGAAACGGGGGAGACCCAATAGTTAACCTTGTAAATCGAGAAGAAGAATAACCACGCAGAGGCGAGAGGCAAACTCTCAGCTTACCAGCTAGCGCATGGCAAAAGGCAAGGGCAGCAATTTTGGATGCGGTTCTGATGACAACGGATGCCACTCATGAAGACTTATTAGCATATCAATATTTAATCCATCACAAAATTAGATACCTACTAAAGATGCAAAGGCAACTCGATGAAAGGAAAAGATTAGCCGATGAATCTAGCCTACGACGGGCGTAGTTAAGCTCCACTCAAGGATCAAGGAGCGTAACAGGAGGAGCATCGCCAAGAAGAGGAACATCTAGGTTGCGGGATATCACGAAAGTAGACAGGAGCAGACGAATCCGAGATCTTGATCTGTCATTCATGTCAATAGACCGGGCCGGAAACATCAAGGCAAAAATAGCCCAGGCAGCCATTGTGGCCGCACAAGCATATCTAATCACAACGCAGCTGACACCCGATAATCCTCGCGCAGCCCTCCACCACTCCGCCCTGATGAATCTCGGCATGGTGGGAGCATCTCTCATGCAAGCAGGTCAAGGAACCACGTGGAAACTCGACAGATCCCCGCGCCATCGCAGCATCCCTCGGCAAGGAGGTGATACCCAATGATCATGATCGCCACATCGGGTCCACTTTTCAGAATCGGAGCCGCGAAACGACACAAGAAATGATATCACGCAGCAAACAACGACCAATCCAGAGAAGAGCGTAACACCAGAAGATACCATGTGATGGCGAAAGCGAGGAAGAGCAGGAACTATGCGGAGTCAGTTGCTTTACCCGATGGGTTCGCAAAACTCTGGTACCAAAGGACTTTAAATTACCTCGAGATCGCCAAAAGTACGATGGTCTCCAAGAACCCAAAGCTTGGTTGACATACTATCTGGCAACCGTCAAGTTACCGTGCGGCTCCAAAGCTACCGCAATGCAAAGCTTGCAGCTGCACCTAACTGGCGTGGCACGTTCATGGCTAAGACAACTACCCGAAGATTCTATCAGCAGTTGGAACGATCTTGAGGACAAATTTATCAGGAACTTCCAGTCCACATTCAAGCGACCCGTGTCTTTGGAGCAATTGTGGGCCTCCAAGCAAAAGCCAAGAGAATCAATACGGGCTTTCATTCAATGGTGGAACATCATAAAAAATTCGGCTGAAGCCATATCTAACGAAAGAGAAATCGACGCCTTCAACGATGGACTTCGTCAGTGGGAATTTATTGAAGAACTAGGACGAACCAAGCCAAAGACAATTTCGCAGCTGATGGACATAGCCAATCGTTGGGCTGATGGAGAGGATGCAGTACAAAACAAAAGAGCTCGTTCACCCAAAGAAGACAGGTACAGGCGCAATAATGATCGAAGACGACGAACCAACTGTGGGGCCCCTGGATTAATCCTCCGAGAATCCCTGTTATGCATACAACCATGATCCCATGATCATTTAGTCGTGGCACATAACAGACAAGTATCAAAGTAAACATCCAAAACATAACGAATACCTATCATACCTTATATGCCATTATGGCTACATCGATCAATCATCAGCGGAACTTCATTAAGCGTAGAGCCCGAGCCATGCCTTAACCTACAGGCAACTGACTGGGAGAACGTCCTAGCTGGCATAATCGGCCACTTCACCTTCTTCTCTATATCTGACCAAGTTAATAGCCAGGGACAATGCCAGCGAGTACTTTGAATGTACTCGCAAACCACCTTAATAGAGTAGTAAAAACAAGGAGATATGCAATATGGTTATGGTAGTAGGAGGGCTCCGAGCGGGGTTCTTTTCAAAAATAGTTTCTCTTGTAGATCTGGCATCTACATATCTTTATTGAAAACTTCTGTAAAACATTTTGGAAACCTTTTGAAAAGTTTTGTAAACACTAGGATTGGGGTACCCATTTGTTCCCGTCTTCAGGTCATCCCACGACCAAACTCCTTTCTCCCCCTTCCGACCATCCCATTGTCAAAACCTTTCTCCTTTACGACCATCCCATGGTCAAAGCATTTCCAAAGCCATTTCTTTCCTGAAATCCTTTTTGAAAACAAAACCAGCACTTCTCTATAGAAGTTTGTCCAACCCGTCCGTAACCGCGGACACGGCTATTCGAATAGATTTACGCTCTGCAGAGGTTGTACACTTTACCCACACCATTCGGGTACCCTTCCCTGATCTACACCAATCGTGGGTCGAGTAACCGATCAAGACTCTCCGAATGCCACTCCAGTATAAGTGCCTACCCTATGAGTGTTGTTCCCCTCAACACCGGGACGCCCTATATAGTTCATAGCCAATCGGAGCGCTTTTTCCACTTCCCGAGTGTGTGCTTTCAATGAGGGGCTCATAGTAACGCGTGGAGGTCCGTAGACCCTTCGTTCCTTCTCCAGGTCGATGTCTCACATGGACCCTTTCAGAAGAAGGCCCACCCTCCAGGGATTATTATATCCTCCTATAGTAGTTGTGAGGCAGCTTATACCAGAATAGACAAACATCAAATCCAGCCCTCTCCCATACCAGAGTAATGTTGTTGCATAGGTTAAGTTGTTATAGCTAAACTGCAAAGAACCGGGTGCGTTTTTGTAAACCTTCTTCCTCTAGCTTTCCTTCACCATTTTGTAGAACAAAACCTTTTTCTTTCTCAACATCTCTTGGGATGTCCCACCTCACCGAGGTTTTATCATAAAACATTTGGTAAAACTTTTTCTGGGGTCTACCCATCCTCTAGCTTTCCTTTGGCTAAAATAGGGTCTCCAAAAGGGGTATGGTGTATTACACCATCTACCATACTAGGGACAAGTAGGTGTCATCAAGGGGGTGTACTTAGTAGTACAAAAGTGTAATATCTCGGAGGAGCCAAACCACTACCATATATACATCAACATATAGTAAACAATGCAGGTTTGATAAACAGTAGATAAAACATGCATAAGTAAAACAGTACGACAAGTCTTATGAGCAAGAAGGTGGCTTGCCTGAGATCCGCAATCTGGCAATATATGTCCCTGGACTTCTTCTTAGAATACAATAATAACCAAGTATAATAACCAACTTCTTCTGGTCTCCGATATAATCACATCTATCGTAGATATAGATCACATGCAAGCAAACAAAAGACACAATCAACACCAGGCATACAAACATCAATGCATACAGCAATCAAACATTCAACACCCTATTCACTTCAGTAGATTTTGATAGATTAAGATAGTAGCAATTGGAAATACTTTAATTGCCTTTGTGGGATTTCATATATGATTTAAATTGTCACATACCACATAATAAAGGGGTTTGGACTAAGGCTTGGGTATGTATGATACCATTGTATAAAAATGATACCAACAGATAGGGGTTGATAAAATGAAACCAACAAAAGTGGTTTCACTATTTTATCACTTTTCTTTAAGTAGTTATGATTTTCCTAGTGATAAAAGCTATAGTTTTAGGAAATAATTTACCAGAAAAGTTATGGAGTTACAAAAATTATTTCCTTGGATGGGTAAGTAGGTTTTGAGGTTATGATTCACTGAGAGTTGGAATCATGCCAATATAATTAACAGAATTCCCTCAGGAAATTCCCAAAGGCAGTTTTGTGGGGTTTTTGTCTTTTACACCAAATTAAATCTACAGAAGATTTTGAGTTGATTCCAAGGGCACATGGCGGACATTTAGAGTACCTTTCTGTAGAAATTGGAAGAAACCTTTTTGGATTTGCAGAGCTACTGTGATGATTTTTCTAGTGAATTAACTAACCGAGAACACATTAATTCATGTTAAATCCACAGGGGCTTAGAAAATTATGGACTCCTGGGGTTTGATAGATACTGGTATGCAGGTGTATAGTGAGTTTGAATTAGGTCAATACCAACTTTGGTTTGACCTAGGGAATTTTCTAAAGGCTGAAAAGGCTTGCTTTGGTTATTTTGCCAGAGGCAAAATGTAACTCAAATGGATATGGGATCAAGGCTCCTAGATGGGAGGAAGAAATATCTACCAGATACAATTGGATTTATTCCATTTAGGTTTATAAAATTTGCTAGGGAATTTATTTCATGCAAAGGATACCTGTTAGTATATTAAATCTCAGAAAAATATCAAAATAAACTTGGTCAAAATTTTGGTACTGCATGTTCAAGAAAACAGTCAGGAACCCTAGGAATTTTAGATCTGGGCAGTTGGAGTCATTTTCTACTTTCTTTTGCATTTAAAGTAAAAGGTTAATTTTAGATCTGGAAAAGAAATCAAAAAGAAAAAGGGCAGGGGCTACTAGGCTAGGATCTGGAAGCAGTTGGGCCAGCGAGTGGGATTCAGCCCATCCTGGCGGCGCGGGTGAGCGCGTGCGGCGCGTTTGAGCCTGACGGGGATGGCCCACCGATCAGAGGTGGAACCAGGTGAAGGGGGTAGGGGGCGATCTGGGGCGTTGGTGTAAGTCGGATCGGACGGCGATGCCCTGTCGTCTTTGCTGATACAGAACGACAGCGGCAAACCCTGGAGGAGGTTCGGTGGGAGATGGGGAGGCTCGCCGGGGGCTTGGGAGGCGTTGTCGGGGCCGCAGGAGGACACAGAGCACCATGACGAGCCCGGAGAGGGGCGACATGGTGGGTTTCCGTGCCAGGATCTGGCTCGCGCGAGGACGTCCGATAGCAACCTCATCGGAGCTCAACGGGGCCACCAGTGGAGCTATTCCTGGGCAAGAAAAATGGCATGGTTAGATGCATATGGCCGAGGGAAGTCCGGTAGTAGCACATGCAGAGTGAGGAGACAGAGGGGGAGGAAGCTTAGCTCGATAGATGGGGGAGGCTGAAGCTTTTTCTTCTCTCTCTCTCTCTCGAGCAGCTCGGAGCAGGGGAGAGGGAGGGTAGGCTCTGGGAAGGTGAGGTGGAGTGTGAGGGGGAGACATGAGGGAGCAGGAGAGATTTGGTGGCCTCTGGCCCTTATAAACTCAAGAGGGGGTGGTGTTTGATGGACTAGGTCCATTTTGGGCATGGAGGAGGGTGTTGCTTGAGGGTTGGTCGATCTGGACGGTGGTGAGGAGGGTGTGGGGTCTAGGACACGACCAGAGAGGGGCTTAGGGGGTGCTGCAGCCTAGCTTTTGATATAAGGAGGGACACACCAATAAATGACATAACTTTTCCTCCTTTTAAGAGGTAAAGGGCATGGGAGAGGATGATGCTACAGTTATTTCGACCAGAGGGTGATGGTGGTGGCTGTGGAGAAGTATTGGAGAGGTTTGAGGGAGGTTTAACTTGAATTTGATGATAGTTTAGATTAGTTTAAAATATTGGCCAAACTAGTAGTTATGATGGAATTTCTCCAACATGATCTTGGCAAGATGGGGTAAAGGTGCTGGTAGATAGGTATAGTCAGGGTGTACCTCCAGGAATTTTGTGGCATTTATTGAATCATTTTAGATCATGTTTATCTCATTTAATCAAATAGTGCAGAAATGGTTTATAGAAGCTCATTTGATAAATTCACATTAGGCAATGTTGGTTTTTGATGAGAGATGGTCCTAAATACCAGATCACATATTGGGGAATTTTCTCAAGATTTATTGGGGCATAAAAGTATTTAACACATTTATTTTATCATTTCTGCCTATGAAGAAAATAGGCAAAAAGAATTATTAAAACTCTTCAAAAATATTTGGTATTGTAGTGGGAAGATAGGATAGGATAACTAGACTTCAAATAAGCTTGAAGATGGGGATGTGTTTTGGAGAAAGTCAAACTTTCTTTTATAGATTTGGTTTTGGAGTTTTTATAAATTTAAGAGATTAAATAGGTTTTGGTCCATAATAATTAGTGATAATTGTTGATCAATCTTTATAATTAAGGTAGATAATGTACATAGGGTGTATATAGCAATTTCATCCTTGGGTGTTTAGAAACAAAGTTGATTTTGGTGGAAAACATGAGGTAAATGATCTAGGGTGGAGTTATTTTCATACCACCAAAACATGGCTATATCTTGGAGCTCAAAGCTCCCATTGGAACCTGGGATATATGGATGGATAGACCAAGTTATGTAGATGACCATGGTATAGAAGTTTGTGATTGATCATGCTTGAGCTCACGAAGAATTGATTTCAAACTTTGAATAAAATAAGCCTGCCAAGGCAGATTATCAACTAGCCTTCAAAACCTTGTGGGTTTAAGAAGCACAAAGATCCACTTGGAACAAGTGAAGTAGATATTGATAGACCTATATGAGTAGCACACAACCATGCAAATAGTTGGTCCATAGAAGGTTGGATGGTGGTGTGAGATTCTGTCAAAGTAGACATGTTGACTAGATTTGCAGGAATAGTTATTTTCTTGCCTGCAAAACCATCAAGAACAAGTGGGTTGGAGGATGATCTAACCAAGTTCAAGAGTGGGCCTTGGTAGTCCTTAGGATGGTTAACAATATGGTTCAAATGCATTTTCAAAAATGCACAAGGGTTGATAAAAGGATGAATTCCAAAAGGTGATGTTGGAAATAGTTTTCCAGACGGCCAAATTTGGCAGACTTGGGGTTTTTGACTAGAATGTGGGTGGTGATGATTTTGATGGGTTGCAAGGTACCAAAGCATAATCAAGTGGATGATGTTGAAGTGTAGATTGAGTATGAAGGATCATTGCTTGATACTGGTCTTCATTGACTTGGAAGCTCCTAGGAGGGATCACTTCCAAAGGGGTCTGGTTAGGGGTTTTAGATGATCACCTAGTAGCTAGAGATCAGTTCCAGATTTGTATTCTTGCTTAGGGTGTGATGATTTGGAACATCTTGATCCTAGTGATGAGCTCCTAGATTAGCTCATACTATCTCCTCAGCAGACAAATCACGCAGCAGATCAAGGCAATTCATCTTAGAAACTAAGCAAACCTACTACTAGGGTTACCATCAAGCCTATCTCGAGGTAAGGATGGGTATTTTGAAAAGGTTGTGGTTGGAATTAGGGGAGAGTCCTTGGTATCTTTACCAAGAGTAGAAGTCAAAAACTTTATAAAGAGGTTTTGGGAAACCTAGAGAGAAGAGTAGTTGAAGGTTTTGACTTGAAAACATAGGGAGATAGTATCCTATAGCTCTCCATAGTTTGATCAATAGAAGCTACTAAAATAGTTGGTTTGCAAAGGCTTCTTGGCTCAGGTTTTTGAAATGCCAGAACATTTGAGAATATCGAAATTAAGCCAAGACAGTTTTGGGAACTAGCTTTTGTCAACTGGTGTGGAGGTAAGGAGTATATCTTCTAATACACAATCATAGGCATAAACATAGTCAAACAATAGGCAAACACTTCATCACTAAACAAGAAAAAGTTTTTGTTCCCCCTGATTTTTTGATTCTAGACAACTAATCAGGGTTGCTGAAATTTGGATGTCACAGACCTTTCCCCCTTAAAAGAATCTCGTCCCGAGATTCAGGAGAGTTGGGTTAGGGGATTTTTGAGTCAAGGGTAGTGCTACTGGTTTCAAGCGTGCTATCTTACGGTACCCGTCCTTGGAAGTGGTTACTACATCAATGAAATTGAGCTTCAATCTTCTGGGAGTCACGGAGTGTTGAGAAGAGTCTAGTCCTGATTGCGAGGGATGATCTTCTGTTCCTTCCAGAATCGATATCTCAAGGGTTTAGGTTGGGGGGGACTAGCTCAAATCTAAGCTTCAAGGAGTACTCGTCGGAGGATAGAATCTGCTGCTTGGTGTACCTTCCTCTAAGGATTCACAGCTCTTTCTTAGGGGCGTAGCGTATCCTATTTAACGATTTTAGGGTTCAGACTCCTGAGTTTGCTTCGGCGAAGGTTTACCCTATTTTTGTGGGAAAGACGCAGTATTTCCCCCTTAGGATTAAACTGGGGTAGATTGGAGAGTTGACATAGTCCTTCCTTCTTGGAGTCGTTGATTGATGTTTGAAGACTGTTGTCACTCTTTCTCCTAGAGCTGGAATCTTCCGATGACGTCCGTGAAGGTAGGTCCTACAGGTCTTATATACTACGATTATTTGTACTTAGTATGTTGGAGCCGTTGGAGTCTCACGTCCTCTAAGCGATTGTAACTGAGCGGTTAGCGATCCTGTGGTCCTTCGGATAGGTTTTCAGCTGACATAGCAAAGCGATTTCGTAGAATCTTCCGTTCGTTTCTCCTCTGATGAACCGCGAGTTATTACTTAGCGAAAAGACATCGGATCTGGGGATCTTGAAGTATCTTCCGGTAGTCAGTCTTATGGAGTTTGAGTGGAAAGACGAAGTATTTCCACCTTAGAGCTTCACTAAGGTGCTTCGGGAGGGGTGCGGACCTTCTGTCTTGGAGTGCTGACCCGATGTTAGCGGAAGGTTGTATCTTCCCAGAGTCTTGAGCTGAGGTCTTCGAGTGACGCCCTATTCTATAAACCTTGGCGAGGGTGGTTTCCCAACGAAGCCTTATGGAGTTAGCTCCAGGCAAGCTAGTCGTTTATGACTCTCCTGGCTAGTCTTTAGTCAGGGTAGATCCAGTCAGCGTCGGAGAAGAGGTCTTCACTTGAATATGTAAGATCTCACCATAATAAGGTAAGATCCCTGTGATTGCAGTGCTAGTCCCTGGATCGAAAATGCTAGCACCCACAGTTTAAGATGAAGTACACAGAAACAAAGGTCATTATTACATCGCATATCCAGGAATATAATGGTTCTTATAACTCACTTAGCCCAAGGCTAAGACACTTAAGGTTCACATTACATAGCATAATAATAATAGAGTCTTTAGTCTTCATGTGCCACAGGCAAGCATGTCGAGTGTAGACTCGCAACCCTACTCATCATCAGAGTATCCTGCAACATAATAAGTTACAGCCACAAGGGTCAATATATTTGGAATTGTATTGGCAAGTGATACCATAGATACTTAGTATAATCCAACAACTACATGAATATATGGCTAAGTGGGGTTTTAGCTGGCTTTCTAAAATTAGTTTGACTTATAGTTTTTGAAGAAGTTTTTCATTCCAGCTATAAGGTACCAATGATAGACATCACTGAACCTCTACCCATGTTCACCCACAAGTTTTAACTTAGAGAAATTTGGATGAGGAGATTATTGAACTGCTTCACTGTCTTGAGGCTCAGGAATGTCCATAACCGGGGACACAGCTAAGTACTTAGTTTTACCCTCTCGAGAGGTGGTGCACTTTCCCCACAAGACTCGACATGCATCGAGACAAGACTTTTCAGAAGCAATCCCTCAGACAACCACGAACGCGTTCCATCCTATCATATCTACCACCTTTTGTCCGTCTGGCTGAGTTCTTGCAACTTAGTTGGTCAAGGCAGAGCCCATATGCCATGTGGTTGCACTGGAATCTTCATGACAACAATGTCTCCAATCTCTTTGTTCCTGGTTGGCCATCCACAAGTGTGATACACCAGCTGACCATAGACATGGCCCCTGAGTAACCACTCAACATAATCCAAGCAAGCCCCATTCCACCCAGGTGTTTCATTAACATTAGTTGTTTTCTTAGTTAAACAAAAATAATACCTTTCCATACTATCTTATGTGTGTAATCCACCCACGAATTCTAATAGCATAGCTAAGCATTCTAGATACAAAGTCTTTAACTAGGGAATACAACCAAGATATACACTATAGGGTAGCATAGCATAGTATGGTAACATATGAATAATTCTATCATGCTAAGATCTACCAAAATAACACTAGTGCCATAGTGAAAAATAATAGGACATGAGATGAAATATCACTTGCCTTGGTAGATAGGGGAATAGGTACAATCCTCACAGCAACAAACTTCACAATCCACACAATCTACACAAGAACAATACAACAACAATATTTCAATCAATAAAACATTACAAAAACATGAATGCATGCAAAATGCAATGATATGAACATAATTCTATAATTTACAGAGTCTATAGTACTGAGGATAGAATACCTCATCTAAATGCATAAGAAATACCTAAAAATAATTTATAGAACAATTTTTCTGAGCAAACTACTCCTCAAAAGGTTCTGCCTATAATTCTAATTTTACAGAGGCAAAAGTGTGAAATAAGGCCTCTATAATAAAGGTCTCATTTTTCTGAATCCATAGACACCAAATTTGTATTTTTCTGATTTGTGGATCAAAAGTTATGGATTTTCTATGTTTAATACTAAATATGTCTATTTTCTAATTAAACAGAAATAGACTGGCGACGTGGCGCTATCCTATTGGCTGGTACCGCTTCGGTCGGATCGACCGCTGGGGGCTGTCAGATCTTAAGTGACTACGGACGGATCTGATTAGCCCATACCCTTTCGTTTAGTGATCTAATCCTAGCCGCAGATACAGGATCTAATGGTCCTTAGCGACTTGGCCGGAGATGGGCGGCGCCGACCAACTGCGCAAGGCGGCGGAGCATCGGCCGATGAGGTTCTGGCGATTCTACGAGGGCTGGGAGACCGTGGACACATACCATAAGTTGAGGAGGTCGTGGCGGTCTCGATGGAGGTCACTGCGGTGCGGGGGTGCTCGGGCATGGCCTGGATCCCTCACCGGAGTTGCACAGACGGCGGAGCTCACGGCTCGGTGTCGGAGACAGTGACCTGGGGCTCGAACCAACCATCCGAGAGGTCAGCGAGATGTGCAAGTGTCTGCACGACTAGTAAAGACCAAAAGGGGGTGGCGGGAACCCTAACTTTACCAGAGAAGGTGACTGACGGTGGCGGTAGAGGGAGTTCGCCGGAGTTGGACCGTGTCGTCGTCCTGGTGCAAAAGAAAGCATGTTGTTGGGTTTAAAACATGCGCTAGGTCACGGCAAGTATTTCAGAGCAGAGAGGAGGTCACAGCGTGGCCGGAGCTCACCGGAATTCTCGCCGGAGTTGTGTCGGACAGTGGCGGTTCGAGCTTGTAATTGGGGAGCCTGGGGGCTCTCAGGGAAATGGTGAGGAAAATGATGAGGAGGAGAGGGATTTAGTAGGGGTGGCTGGTGGGAATTAATCTGAAGCGGCGAATTTGAGTCGATTTCAAGCAATGAAGAAGGGAGGGTGTTAAATGCTTTGGGGTTGAAAACAGACGATTGGTGGTGACGTGGGTGTGGGGTCGGTCTGTCAGCGGGAGAGGGTAGGTTGAGGGGGTGTGCAGAAAGACAGAGAAGGGAAGAGGGAGTCCGGGTGGGCTGCTGGGCCAGATTGGGCCAAAAGGCCAGAAGCTGTCTGCTGTCTCCTTTTTTTTCTCCATTAATCTTTTTCTTTTTCTATTTCTGTTTTCTCCACAACTTTGGATTTAAGGATTCAAATTGATTCAAACCCATTTGTGAACATTTGTAAAAACTCAAATTAGGTTTTTAGGGTATTACAGAACATATTTATCTTCTATTTTAATCCAAAGTAATACTTGGATTTAATAGGTAATATAGCATTTTCTTTGATTCTATTTTTCAAAATAATTCATATCTTTTTATTCATGGGTCAAAATTGCACCAAATTTTTGGAGGACATTCTAAATGCAATGAAATTACATGCTATGATGATATGAGTGCAATGATGATGATTTTAGATGAAATTTTGGGATGTTACAAATCTAACCCCCTTAAGATGAATCTCGCCCTCGAGATTCGGGTTGGCTAGCAAATAGGTGAGGGTGATCTCTCCGAAGTTCATCCTCTCGCTCCCATGTTGCTTCTGATTCAGTGTGATGGTTCAACTGCACTTTGCAGAATTTGATGGTCTTGGTACGGGTAATTCTTTCTGCGGTCTCTAGAATCTTAATAGGTTTCTCTTCATAAGTGAGATCATTATCTAGCTGAACCTCCTCCAATGGTATAGTGTCTTTCAACGAAGTTTCTTCCATCTCTGGGTGACACTTTTTCAGTTGACTGGCATGGAATACGTTCTGAACTGCTGACAGAGATTCTGGTAATTCTATCTCATATGCCACTTCTCCTTTGCGGCTCAAAATTTTGAAAGGTCCTACATAGCGTGGTGCTAATTTTCCTTTGATTCCAAATCTCTTCACACCACGAAGTGGTGATACCCTGAGATAAGCTCTATCACCAATCTCATAGGTGACCTCTCTACGTTTTGGATCAGCATAGCTCTTTTGCCGAGATTGAGCTACCTTTAGCCTATCTCTCACCATCTTGACTTTCTCTTCGGCCTCTTTGATTAGGTCTGGCCCGAACAAATTTCTTTCCCCTACTCCATTCCAAAGTAATGGTGTAGTACACTTCCTTCCGTAAAGAAATTCAAACGGAGCCATTTCTATGCTTGATTGGTAGCTGTTATTGTAAGAAAACTCTGCGTATGGTAGACTTTCATCCTGACTGGATCCATAATCTAACGCACATGCTCTTAGCATATCCTCTAATATTTGATTGGTCCTTTCTGTCTGCCCATCTGTTTGCGGATGAAATGCAGTGCTGAATTCTAACTGAGTTCCCAGTGACTCGTAAAGTTGTTGCCAAAAGTGTGAAGTAAACTGAGTCCCTCTATCGGACACGATACTTTTAGGTACCCCATGCAAACATACAATTCTATTCATGTAAATCTTGGCTAGTTTTGCACTTGTATAAGTGGTTTTCACTGGTATGAAATGGGCCACTTTTGTTAAGCGGTCAACGGTAACCCATATGGAATCGTATCCAGATTTAGTCATGGGTAGTCCGGTGATAAAATCCATACCAATTTTATCCCATTTCCAATCAGGTATTGGCAGTGGTTGTAATAATTCTGCCGGTTTCTGATGTTCCGCCTTTACACGACTGCACAAGTCGCACAAGGCAATGTGCTCTGCTATGTCCTTCTTTAAATTGTTCCACCAAAACATCTCCTTAACATCCATATACATCTTAGTATTACCAGGATGAATTGAATATGGTGAGTTGTGCGCTTCTTGTAAGATCAACTTCTTAAGTTCAAGATCCTGCGGAACACAGATACGTTTTTCGTACCATAAGATTCCTTGATCATCTACATGGAATCCTTTTGCCTTGCCTTCACTAACCTTACTTTTGATTTCTTCTATTTTTTTGTCCAACTTTTGGGCTTCTTGAATTCTGTCCATTAGTGTGGGTTGCACTTCCAAGGATGCAAGGTACCCTTCAGGCACTATTTCAAGTCTCGGCTCTCTAAATTGGGAACATAACTCCTCCGGCAATTCTCCTTTATTGAGGCCATTTACATGAGCCTTGCGGCTTAATGCATCGGCTACGATGTTTGCCTTTCCAGGGTGGTATTGCAAACTTAAGTCATAGTCCTTGATAAGTTCTAGCCATCTTCTTTGCCTCATGTTGAGCTCTTTCTGTGTAAAAATATATTTCAAACTCTTGTGATCGGTGAACATTTCACAACGTTTTCCCATAAGATAATGTCTCCATGTTTTTAGTGCATGCACAACTGATGCCAACTCTAGATCATGAGTAGGGTAGTTCACTTCATGATTTTTGAGTTGTCTTGATGCATAAGCTACCACTCTACCTTCCTGCATCAACACACCTCCTAATCCTTGGTGAGATGCATCACAGTATACTTGAAAGTCTTTCTCAAGATCTGGCAAACATAACACTGGTGCTGAAACTAGCCTCTTTTTCAGTTCCTGAAAGCTGGTTTCGCAAGTTTCTGTCCAATTAAACTTATTCTCCTTCTTCATCAGATTAGTCATGGGCTTTGCAATCTTAGAGAAATTTTCAATGAACCTTCGATAGTACCCTGCTAGGCCAAGGAAACTACGGATTTCTTTAACTGATTTAGGAGGTTCCCATTCTGTCACAGCTGCCACTTTTGCTGGATCAACAGCTATACCATTACCAGATACTATGTGTCCAAGAAATCCCACTTCATTCAGCCAGAATTCACATTTGCTGAACTTGGCATAAAGTTTATGTTCTCTAAGTTTCTCTAGAATCAGGCGTAGATGTTCTTCATGTTCTTTGCTGCTCTTGGAATATAATATCATCGATGAATACCACTACGAACTTGTCAAGGAATTCCATGAATACCTTATTCATCATGATTATGAAGTAGGCCGGTGCATTAGTCAATCCAAATGGCATCACTGTATATTCATACAACCCGTATCTAGTGGAGAATGCGGTCTTGGGTATGTCATATTCTCTAATCTTTAGTTGGAAGTATCCTAATCGAAGATCAAATTTTTCATAAAACACATGCTCCCTCTAGCTGATCGAAGAGATCATTAATTCTAGGCAGGGGATATTTGTTCTTTATGGTCACTTCATTGAGTGAACGATAATCTATGCATAGCCTTTGACTTCGGTCCTTCTTCTCAACAAACAAGACTGGTGCTCCCCAAGACGACGAGCTTGGTTGGATAAATCCCTTTTTCAACTGTTCTCCCAGCTGTTTCTTGAGTTCTTTTAACTCGTCCACCGACATTTTATAAGATCTCTTTGCTATAGGCCCCGTTCCTGGTAGTAGGTCTATCAGAAACTCCACGTCCCTATCTGGTGGCATGCCAGGTAATTCCTCGAGGAACACATCTGGATATTCCCTCAATATTGGCACATCATCTAGGCTAACCCCCTTAAGAGAATTAACCTTGCTCCCCTTGGGTTCAAAGTTAGACTTGAACCTGATCCTTTTCTTTTCTAGGGTGGTGAGCATAACAGTTCGCTTGGCACAATCAATCACCCCTTCATAACGGGTCAACCACTCCATCCCTAATATTACATCTAATCCTTGGGACTCTAGGATTATTAAACTAATCGGGAACTTGTGCTTTCCAATTTCTAGGATGATATGTCGGCACCCTGAATTTACTATCATTTCTCCACCCGGGGAACTTACTTTAATGGGACATCCAATGGTTTCAGTGGAGAGTTTGTTTTTGATGACAAATGCTCTTGAAATGAATGAATGCGATGCGCCAGTATCGAAAAGGATAAGTGCAGGAAAGGAATTAATCTTGAACTTACCGATTACGGCATCAGATCCTTCTTGAATTTCCTCCACATTAATGTGATTCACATGACCCTTTTGGAATGAGTTTGGCTTAGCCCCATCAGTCTTCTTTTCTAGGCATTCATTAGCATAGTGTCCTGTCTTTTTACACTTGAAACATTCCACCTGACTGATGTCTTTCTTCGCAGTTTGTTGGATTTGCTTACATCCATTTTGGTTCCCATGGCCATGATTATTGTGATTGTTCCTGAATCCACTTTTGTTATGTCCATGATGATTGTTTTCATCATTGTGGTGGTTGTTGTTACGATGGTTATTATGATTCCCATTCTTGTGGAATCCTGAGCTCCCACTTCCTTCACCATGAGGGCGCTTGTGAGGAGATCCTGATCCAAACTTATCAAAATGATGCTTCCTCTTTCTACCCTCCACTAGCTTCATCTTGTTTTCCAGGATGGTAGCTTTATCACATAAAGATTGATAAGTTGGAACATATGCAACAGATAGTTGCATAGAAATTTCATCATTTAACCCATCTAGGAACTTCTCCTTCCTCTTTGCATCAGTGTCAACGTCATCGGGTGCATAACGTGACAAATTATTGAACTCCTCGATGTATTCAGAAATACTGCGGTGGTGTTGCTTGAGGTTATGAAACTCCTTTTTCTTCAATCCCATTATTCCTGCAGAGATGTGAGTGGTGCGAAACCCATCTTCAAACATTGCCCAAGTCACTTCCTCAATAGGGTGGGTAATTTGAAAATTATCCTGGCAGCTGCATGACCTTCCAATAAGTGTGCTGCAAATCTGACCTTTTCTGCATCCGTGCATCCAACCGTAACTAGGTCCTTATTCACAGAACGTAGCCAATCGTTTGCTACCATGGGGTCAGAGGTACCTGAGAACTTAGCAGGTCTCAGCCTTAGAAATCTGGTCAGCATATCCAGAGGTGGTGGATGTTCTGGTTGTTATTGTTATTATTGTTGTTCTGATTCTGGTTCGCCATAAATTGAGTCATCATTTGCATCAATTGGGTCTGTGCAGCCATCATCGGTTGCATTCCATTGTCATTGTCATTGTTATCCTTGTTGTTGCGTCGGGGAGGCATCTGTGGGTTTAGTAAGGGTAAGTAATGATAGATAACCCAAATAAAACAACAATTAGACAAACAAGCACATGTCCCAACATCACAACAATAACAGAGTTTGCAAAGGTAACATACTAGCATAGTCACCCACAAGTCGGTATGACCTATGCACTCAATATTAATAGAACGATAGGTAGATGGAACAGTATCACTACTCCTCCATGTCGACTTCCTCCTCTACTAGAGCAAGTCCTGCTGATGCGAATCCTGCCCTGTATTCCTCCAAGCTGGTAGTCAGAGCATCGATCTTTGTCTGTAACTCTCTCTTCTGTGTGCGTAGCCTCTCTATCACCTCGTTATCCGCTTCCAGCTCAATGTTCTCCAGCTCTAACTCGGTCTCCAAGTCTCTAATCTTCTTGTTCTTCTCCTGAACTCTCTTCTCTTGGTTCTTGAATTTCTTATCTTGGTCTTCAAACTTATTCTCCATTTCCTTGATTTGATTTTCCTATTCCTGGAAGGCCTTGTCCTTTTCCTTGAGTTGGACTCATAGTTCATCATTGCTAAGCATCACGTTAGTCCTATCAGTATCGAGGTGTCTAATAAGGCTCTCTAAGTCCTGGAGATAGTGACGCATGGGCTTGATAGACTCCTTAGTGGCCTTGTCCAACACAATAGGCTCTCCATCCTCATCGCGCCTCCCAAAGAAGTGGAAGTAGTGGCTCTTGATCTCAGAAGAGTGACGTCCACATAGGCGTCCCAACAGATCCTGCATAGCAACGTCGAGGCCCCTCTCCATGTCATCATGGAGAACCTTGAAGGTAATCTCCCCATTTTGGGGCTCTGTCTCACGTCCTGGCTGGGTAACTCTGAATCCCCATAAGTCCTTCCTCTGAAACTTCCCCAGCTGAAGTCTCTGAATAGTGGGGATCGGAAGAGCGAGCACTTGGATTAGCTCCAAGATACGAGTCCCAAAGAGAGTCCCCTTGAAATCCTCGGCCGTGATGTAGACAAAGTTCGGCATCTTTTGCATAGTATGGAGAAAATTAGTAACACAATAGAGAAAGAAAATACAAGTCACAAAATAAGAGGGAATTCAACCAACAAAACATTCCAAGTAGCAATACATTAATTCAACTCAAGCACTCAAGGTTCTAGACATAACTTATTTTTTCCATACCACATAGGTTGGTATGGTCGAAATACTAACGTGATAAAACGCCAAGGGTGGTGGTCCAACTAATATCCCACTCCTTCTTAACCAAGGTGGCAATTTGGGCATCCTTGGCAGCAATCTGCTTGTCTTGGTCGCATAGCTCCAAAGCTAGGCCTATGATATCCTTACTTAGGCGTTTCACAGTGGCCTTTGAGTCTTGGGCAAGACGCTTCCCCTCCTTGAGATCCTCCTGTGTAACACCCTCAGAATCGGACCTATGCAAGTTTTAGCGAAACCCGCCAAACCCGCATAGAAACGATTCAAAGGTGCCCACCAGGCACTTTCGTGCGGGTGGAAAAACGAAGTAATAACATTACACAGCAGTCCTCGATGGGACCCACAGAACAGATATATATACAACACGACTCCATGAGTCAAGAATACAGATATACAGACAAAGATCCAAATCACCTTGAAAATGATAGAGCGTCCGGCTACGGACAAGATGCAAATGGGGCTAAGAGCCCTGAAGAATAACCAATGGCGTCCATAACCCTGCCCAGGCCAAGCCGAAAGGGTAACCCTGCTAACGACGTCGATCTCAAAACCTGCTTAAACAAAAGGGGTGCCGACAAAGGGCAAAGGAAAAAGAGAGAGAGCGGTCAGTACTGAGGCCAGTACACGGCGAGACTAGAATTCGGCGGTCCTCGCCTACAAAGGTCTGGTGGACTGAGCGCAAAGATGCACTAAACAACCTATAGAGACTCGATAGAACTGGCGGCTATAAGAGAGGGGTAAGAAAGACCTATTCGGAACCAACCTGGTACTAACACCAAACAATCCCATCCTGGTATTCCCCCTCGAGATCAACGAGGAAGTCAACCGAGGAACTCACACAGTTGGCAGTTTTATTTATTCAGTTATCGTTGCAGCAATTACTAGTCAGGTGTAGATAGTCATCCTGATAAAATAAGCAGTGGGCACCTTTAGTTAACCATTCCGTTGTGGTTGTAATACTTACTAGTCAGATACAGATAGCATGAGATATCCCAAAACCCAGCAGTTGTTGGTACTTTTATTTAGCCATTCCGTTGTAGTTGCAATACTTACTAGTCAGGTACAAGGTCGCAAGTGACCTCACAAACAAGCAATTGTTGGCAGTTTTATTTAGCCATTCCATTGTAGTGAAGCTAATTACTAGTCATTATAGAGTCAAATTTATAGCACTACTTTAGTTATAGTTGTCTATGATCGAGATACTGTGCTCCAAGTCGTCCATAACCGCGGACACGGCTTTCAGAAAGTTTTAACCCTGCAGGGGTGCACAAATAGCAACACACACTCGATATGCCTCGGAAAAACCAAATCAAAACCCAACGAGACAGTCACGACAAAGCAATTACAGGATTCAGAAAATATTTCAGGGGCCACCCTTTAAGTAGATCCATAGCAAGCGGCCCGGCTCAAACGGGCTTAAGGTTGTGGAGTACGTAAGCGATGGGAACCGAAAGTGTGGCTGGGCTTGTCGATACAGCGAAATCGGGCCACGATCCTAAGCGATGATGCAAAGACCTCGCACAATTTAAATAAAGCGATAAAGCATGGCATAAGTACAGGATAGTAAATAAAACCTCAAACTAGTTTGTGGCCCCAAGAAATAAGAATGAATCAAGCTCGCTCGGGGTCCATAAGCCTCCGGATGTGGATAAGCGAATATTCAAGGAACAGTATCAGTACTGGGTCCCTCACGGGACACAAGTGGGCGGTCGGAAACCAAATATTATCTATCACCCACCGATGCCTCTGCTTACCTACTTCAATTTTAGTTATTAAACAGTAATTAAAGTTAACGATAATATAGCCAGGATCATCTCCAACATCGAACAAGCGGCAATACTCCAACAACTGTGGTACTTGACGACACGCAACAGCACTTGAGCAAGCGACTACGACGCGCAGGTCCAACTATCTACCAAACAACAGGTAATAGGATGTGTCCAAGGCAATATGAGTCTGCAAGGGATATCACGGGCACGAAAACTAGAGCATCGCAACACAGATAGCAATAGATCAACAGGAGGGAAATAAATACTAGAAAAGTAAGATAGGAAGAAAGGGGGAGATGCTCGCCTGAAAACATTGTCGAAGGTTCAACCGAAGATCGGGTCGACTCTCTCATCAACTCAACGGCCTTATCCGCGAAGAAGCAAAACACTAGAATAAACACCGGATGCAATATTTAATACTACGGCAGAAGATCGGGCATGATGCATGTACGATGTATGACATGGCAAGGGTGCGATGCAATTAGGCAATATTAAGCGGAACCGGGGTCCCGACAATTAATTAAACGGTTTAAGTTATTTAGGACCCCCGCAATTTAAATGTTGTTTTAACATGGCAAGATTATATCATCGGTTCGCTACGCAAATTTTAAATGAGGCCAATATAGGACTAGATTTGCCCGCATATGGGCCCCATATTTAATTATTAGGTGAATCGGCATAAGGCCCCCAAAACACACAAATATGCATGCGATATGAATGATTAAAATGCAACAGGTTTTATATTTAGCATTTATAAAATAGGGGCTCGGGAAAAGGTTCACACATTAGGGTTCGGCGATCTTGGTCCCGGGGGGGTTCGGGGTCGGTCTCAGGGTTCGACGGGATCGGTCTCGGACTCCGGGATTTAGGGTCTTCGGATCGGGGAAGTAGACCTTGTCGCACGAGCGTCAATGCTTCCGGGAAGGAGAACTTGTCGTCCAGGGTCTCGATGTCCGGGGTGTAGTACTTGGCGTTCCACGACGAAGTGCTTGACGTCATTCGGTTCCATGTCGACGGCCGCGGTGTCCTCGATGGAGAACTTGGTGTATCCGGGTTGGAGAGCTTGCCGTTCCGTGGCGATCTTGGCGTCCTCTGGGGAAGATCATGTCGAGCCATCGGTTTGGTTCGGTCTTCGGGTCTGTGACGGCGTCATCGGTGCTCCATGAACACCTTGTCGTACCGACGTCACCGGATCCTCGGCTTGGCATGCATCACCCCTCGATCACATATCGGCGTACTCGGGGTTCCGGCTCGATGGCAAACTTGAGCTGGTTGCGGTTACTATGGTAGTTGATCTTGTTGTGGGGACTCCACTATTGGTGACAGCCCCGGGGAAGGGATCTGCATCGAAACGTGGCAGAAAGATGGTGGCCCCACACTGTTGGCTCAGGCGAACAGGAGAGGCACGGACTTGCTAGCACAGAGCAGAGAGAAAGCCCTCGGCGAGGCGCTTGCGGCCACCGGCGACAGAGGACGGCCGGGACCACCTCGACCCGGAGAGGGAGGACGATGACGCAGTGGCGGAGGACGGGTGGGGACGGAGGCCAGGTGTGGCGCTCCAGCAGCGGCGTAGGCGGCGGACGCCGGGCGGAGGGGACCCGAGGCGGCGGGGGAGGTCGAAGCCGCGAGGAGGTCGAGGCGGACGGGCGCGGCCGGAGGCGGTGAAGAAGGCGCGGCCGGCGGAGGGGGTCGCTGCGGCGGCGGCGCCCGCCGGAGCTGAGAGAGGAGGGGATGGGGCCGTCGGGTGGTTGGTGCGGGGAGGGAGAGGAGCGCGTGAGGGAGGGCGCATGGGGCCGGGGGGCAGCTGGTGGTGGGGCCCGGCATGTGGGTGGGGGTCTGTGGGTGGATGGGATCGGTGCAGGGTGGGGCCAGCAGGGGTGCTCTTGTGTGTGTGCGTTGTGTGGTGTGGAGTGGGGGTGAGAGAGAGAGGGAGGCCAGGTGGCAGCATGGGGTTGGTTAGAGGGGGAAAGAGGGTGAGGTGGCAGCGTGGGACTGGTCCGGGTGAGGTGGTCGGAGGGTGTGGGTAGATAGGTTGGTAGCTTTAGGATTTAGAGGGGGCTGATTAGGTGGACCGTTTTTGGTTCTGGGGGTGGTCGTTCGGGTCGGGTCGGCCCGTTCGACTGCCCCCACTAAAAATAATTAAATATTTTATTTGTTTCATACAGACTTTTGCAAACCGATAGCAAACAAAAACAAAATAATCCGGATACCCGGGTTTTGCGTGTGAACAAAGACGGGGCGTTTAGAGAACAGAATTAGGTTTTTCCGAAAATAGTTTTATGCAAGCAAATGCAAGATGATGACGATGCTCAAATGCAATGTGGCATGATGACATGAGCATGCGGTCATGATGATGCAGTGCACAGAAACAACGCGATTTTCTAGTAGTGGTTTTTGCGGGATGCCACAATTCGACACCACTAACAATGGATCTCGCCCTCGAGATCCGCCTCATGGTACCGGAAGGAAGGCCAGCGATCTGCGTCTTCTCGCACCGTGTAGATCCTCGCGACACCACTAACAAGAGGTCGTTGTCGGGATAAATCGAGAGAACACTCCGAACAAAAGGTCGAAGGTAGAGGTATCACCAAATAAAGCCACCTCTAGCTTCCGTGGACGGAGTGAAATTGCTGGATCCACGATTCGATGTACAGAGCGAATGATAAGAGTAGTCGGATGGTGATCAGTCCATCGCACCCAAACCATTACTCGCACGAATAGGCGGATTATGCAACCAACTCTCAGATTTAGACTACGATCTCGACAAGCGAGGTTTGGAACAAAGGGTGATCAGACTACGCCGGATCTGGCGTAGATGATGTAAATGCGTCGGAAAACACGGAAGGCACGAGAAGGAACAAAGAGAAGTCCTCCAGACGAAGGATTCCTCGGATAGCATGAAGACCAGATGTAGCAACACCGTTACCAAAGGAGAAGCGAAACCACGAAAATGCGGAACCCCACCACGAGAAATCTTGGACTCGAAGAAAAAGACGAGAGCGGATTCAAAACACGTAGAGGTAAGAGGAGAATAGCAGAGGGGTAAGGAATAAAAATCAGACCTAATCAGAACTATCCAACCGATTTTGCAAAATAGTTTTGACACTCTACTTCGGCCGTTAGCTAGGTTATCCTACAGGCTGGACTTGTGGGGTATCATGGCTGCTGAGCTCTGATACCACTCTGTAACACCCTCAGAATCGGACCTATGCAAGTTTTAGCGAAACCCGCCAAACCCGCATAGAAACGATTCAAAGGTGCCCACCAGGCACTTTCGTGCGGGTGGAAAAACGAAGTAATAACATTACACAGCAGTCCTCGATGGGACCCACAGAACAGATATATATACAACACGACTCCATGAGTCAAGAATACAGATATACAGACAAAGATCCAAATCACCTTGAAAATGATAGAGCGTCCGGCTACGGACAAGATGCAAATGGGGCTAAGAGCCCTGAAGAATAACCAATGGCGTCCATAACCCTGAGCCAAGCGAAAGGTAACCCTCGCTAACGACGTCGATCTCAAAACCTGCTTAAACAAAGGGTGCCGACAAAGGCAAAGGAAAAAGAGAAGCGGTCGATCGAGGCCAGTACACGGCGAGACTAGAATTCGGCGGTCCTCGCCTACAAAGGTCTGGTGGACTGAGCGGCAGCGCAGCATGCACTAAACAACCTATAGAGACTCGATAGAACTGGCGGCTATAAGAGAGGGGTAAGAAAGACCTATTCGGAACCAACCTGGTACTAACACCAAACAATCCCATCCTGGTATTCCCCCTCGAGATCAACGAGGAAGTCAACCGAGGAACTCACACAGTTGGCAGTTTTATTTATTCAGTTATCGTTGCAGCAATTACTAGTCAGGTGTAGATAGTCATCCTGATAAAATAAGCAGTGGGCACCTTTAGTTAACCATTCCGTTGTGGTTGTAATACTTACTAGTCAGATACAGATAGCATGAGATATCCCAAAACCCAGCAGTTGTTGGTACTTTTATTTAGCCATTCCGTTGTAGTTGCAATACTTACTAGTCAGGTACAAGGTCGCAAGTGACCTCACAAACAAGCAATTGTTGGCAGTTTTATTTAGCCATTCCATTGTAGTGAAGCTAATTACTAGTCATTATAGAGTCAAATTTATAGCACTACTTTAGTTATAGTTGTCTATGATCGAGATACTGTGCTCCAAGTCGTCCATAACCGCGGACATGGCTTTCAGAAAGTTTTAACCCGGCCGGGGTGCACAAATAGCAACACACACTCGATATGCCTCGGAAAAACCAAATCAAAACCCAACGAGACAGTCACGACAAAGCAATTACAGGATTCAGAAAATATTTCAGGGGGCCACCCCTTTAAGTAGATCCCGCAACGAAGCCGGCCGGCTCCGAAACGGGCTTAAGGTTGTGGAGGCGGTAAGCATCGAACCCGAAAGTGTGGCTGGGCTTGTCGACACAATAAATCGGGCCACGATCCTAAACAGATAAGGTGCAGACCTCGCACAATTTAAATAAAGCGATAAAGCATGGCATAAATGGGATAGTAAATAAAACCTCAAACTAGTTTGTGGCCCCAAGAAATAAGAATGAATCAAGCTCTGGCTCAGGGGGGTCCATAAGCCTCCCGGATGTGGATAGCGCGAATATTCAAGGAACAGGTATCAGGTACTCGGGGTCCTACGGGACACAAGTGGGCGGTCGGAAACCAAATATTATCTATCACCCACCGATGCCTCTGCTTACCTACTTCAATTTTAGTTATTAAACAGTAATTAAAGTTAACGATAATATAGCCAAGATCATCTCCAACATCGAACAAGCGGCAATACTCCAACAACTGTGGTACTTGACGACACGCAACAGCACTTGAGCAAGCGACTACGACGCGCAGGTCCAACTATCTACCAAACAACAGGTAATAGGATGTGTCCAAGGCAATATGAGTCTGCAAGGGATATCACGGGCACGAAAACTAGAGCATCGCAACACAGATAGCAATAGATCAACAGGAGGGAAATAAATACTAGAAAAGTAAGATAGGAAGAAAGGGGGAGATGCTCGCCTGAAAACATTGTCGAAGGTTCAACCGAAGATCGGGTCGACTCTCTCATCAACTCAACGGCCTTATCCGCGAAGAAGCAAAACACTAGAATAAACACCGGATGCAATATTTAATACTACGGCAGAAGATCGGGCATGATGCATGTACGATGTATGACATAACAAAGTGCGATGCAATTAGGCAATATTAAGCGGAACCGGGTCCCGACAATTAATTAAACGGTTTAAGTTATTTAGGACCCCATAATTTAAATGTTGTTTAACATGGCAAGATTATATCATCGGTTACTCGCAAATTTTAAATGAGGCCAATATAGGACTAGATTTGCCCGCATATGGGCCCCATATTTAATTATTAGGTGAATCGGCATAAGGCCCCCAAAACACACAAATATGCATGCGATATGAATGATTAAAATGCAACAGGTTTTATATTTAGCATTTATAAAATAGGGGCTCGGGAAAAGGTTCACACATTAGGGTTCGGCGATCTTGGTCAGGGGGTTGAAGTCGGTCTCGTGGTTCGACAGGATCGGTCTGGACTCGGGATTTAGGGTCTTGGATCGGGAAGTAGACCTTGTCGCCTGGCGTCAATGCTTCGGGAAGGAGAACTTGTCGTCCGGGTCTCGATGTCCGGGTGTAGTACTTGGCGTTCATGACGAAGTGCTTAGCGTCATTCGGTTCCATGTCGACGGCGGTGTCCTCGATGGAGAACTTGGTGTATCCGGGTTGGAGAGCTTGCCGTTCCGTGGCGATCTTGGCGTCCTCTGGGGAAGATCATGTCGAGCCATCGGGTTTGGTTCGGTCTTGAATCTGTGTGGCGTCATCGGTGCTCCATGAACACCTTGTCGCATCGACGTCACGGATCCTCGGCTTGGCATGCATCACCCCTCGATCACATATCGGCGTACTCGGGGTTCCGGCTCGATGGCAAACTTGAGCTGGTTGCGGTTAGTCTGGTAGTTGATCTTGTTGTGGGGACTCCTGTTGGTGACAGCCGGGAAGGATCTGCATCAAAGCGTGGCAGAAAGATGGTGGCCCCACACTGTTGGCTCAAAAAGCAGGAGAGGCACGGACTTGCTAGCACAGGCGGAGAAAGCCCTCGGCGGCGCTTGCAGCCACCGGCGACAGAACGGCCGGGACCAGGTCGACGCGGAGAGGAGGACGCAAGACAGCAGTGGCGGAGGGCAGAGGTGGGGCGGACGGAGGCCAGCATGGTGGCGCTCAGCAGGCGTAAGCGGCGCCAGCCGGCGGAGGACCGAGGCGGGGGGAGGTCAAGCCGCGAGGAGGTCGAGGCGAAGGCGCGGCAGGCGGTGAAGAAGTCATTGCGGCCACGGAGCTGAGAGGAGGGATTGGGCCGTCGGGTGGTTGGTGCGGGGAGGGAGAGGAGCGCGTGAGGGAGGGCGCATGGGGCCGGGGGGCAGCTGGTGGTGGGGCCCGGCATGTGGGTGGGGGTCTGTGGGTGGATGGGATCGGTGCAGGGTGGGGCCACGCGGGGCCGCTGCGCGCTGTGTGCGTTGTGTGGTGTGGAGTGGGGGTGAGAGAGAGAGGGAGGCCAGGTGGCAGCATGGGGTTGGTTAGAGGGGGAAAGAGGGTGAGGTGGCAGCGTGGGACTGGTCCGGGTGAGGTGGTCGGAGGGTGTGGGTAGATAGGTTGGTAGCTTTAGGATTTAGAGGGGGCTGATTAGGTGGACCGTTTTTGGTTCTGGGGGTGGTCGTTCGGGTCGGGTCGGCCCGTTCGACTGCCCCCACTAAAAATAATTAAATATTTTATTTGTTTCATACAGACTTTTGCAAACCGATAGCAAACAAAAACAAAATAATCCGGATACCCGGGTTTTGCGTGTGAACAAAGACGGGGCGTTTAGAGAACAGAATTAGGTTTTTCCGAAAATAGTTTTATGCAAGCAAATGCAAGATGATGACGATGCTCAAATGCAATGTGGCATGATGACATGAGCATGCGGTCATGATGATGCAGTGCACAGAAACAACGCGATTTTCTAGTAGTGGTTTTTGCGGGATGCCACATCCTGAGTATTGAGCATTCTATACTTGAGTCTCTCTCCAAGTTCCTCAATAGCTTTCCATGCAGCATTCCTTGCAGAGTCAAAGAATGATGGGTGCATTTCAGAGTTGGTGAATATGCAGAACCCCGTACTCTTGGGATCGTCTTCCTTGTTCTTGTACAAGTGGAGTTGCACCCACCAATACTCTTGTCCTTCATCAATCACAGGAAATCCCATGTACACGGCTTCACCATTCATCCCCAAGCCGAGCATGAGGTTCTTGAGCACATTCGGAAATTCTGTCTCACACTCCAGGGTCATAGTCATTAGTGGTCCCTTCTTGACAGATTCATTGATGGTGGACATCTACAAAAATATATGAGAAGGATGATTAGGGAAAGCTTACGAGATGAAAAGACAAGTGTAAAGTTGAAATATAGAGTTATTTTTCCTAAGGGTTTTCCTTAGTCTAATCCATTCTAGGGTCACGAACCTACAGGAAACACGATGCTCTGATACCATCTGTAAGATCTCACCATAATAAGGTAAGATCCCTGTGATTGCAGTGCTAGTCCCTGGACCGAAAATGCTAGCACCCACAGTTTAAGATGAAGTACACAGAAACAAAGGTCAATATTACATCGCATATCCAGGAATATAATGGTTCTTACAACTCACTTAGCCCAAGGCTAAGACACTTAAGGTTCACATTACATAGCATAATAATAATAGTCTTTAGTCTTCATGTGCCACAGGCAAGCATGTCGAGTGTAGACCCGCAACCCTACTCATCATCAGAGTATCCTGCAACATAATAAGTTATAGCCACAAGGGTCAATACATTTGGAATTATATTGGCAAGTGATACCATAGATACTTAGTATAATCCAACAACTACATGAATATATGGCTAAGTAGGGTTTTGGCTGGCTTTGCTAAAATTAGTTTGACTTATAGTTTTTGAAGAAGTTTTTCATTCCAGCTATAAGGTACCAATGATAGACATCACTGAACCTCTACCCATGTTCACCCACAAGTTTTAACTTAGAGAAATTTGGATGAGGAGATTATTGAACTGCTTCACTGTCTTGAGGCTCAGGAATGTCCATAGCCGGGGACACGGCTAAGTACTTAGTTTTACCCTCTCGAGAGGTGGTGCACTTTCCCCACAAGACTCGACATGCATCGAGACAAGAATTTTTAGAAGCAATCCCTCAGACCACCACGGACGCGTTCCATCCTATCATATCTACCACCTTTTGTCCGTCTGGCTGAGTTCTTGCAACTTAGTTGGTCAAGGCAGAGCCCATATGCCATGTGGTTGCACTGGAAGCTTCATGACAAGAATGTCTCCAATCTCTTTGTTCCTGGGTGGCCATCCACAAGTGTGATACACCAGCTGACCATAGACATGGCCCCTGAGTAACCACTCAACATAATCCAAGCAAGCCCCATTCCACCCAGGTGTTTCATTAACATTAGTTGTTTTCTTAGTTAAACAAAAATAATATCTTTCCATACTCTCTTATGTGTATAATCCACCCACGAATTCTAATAGCATAGCTAAGCATTCTAGCATACAAAGTCTTTAACTAGGGAATACTACCAAGATATACACTATAGGGTAGCATAGCATAGTATGGTAACATATGAATAATTCTATCATGCTAAGATCTACCAAAATAACACTAGTGCCATAGTGAAAAATAATAGGACATGAGATGAAATATCAATTGCCTTGGTAGCTAGGGGAATAGGTACAATCCTCACAGCATCACACTTCACAATCCACACAATCTACACAAGAACAATACAACAACAATATTTCAATCAATTAAACATTACAAAAACATGAATGCATGCAAAATGCAATGATATGAACATAATTCTATAATTTACAGAGTCTATAGTACTGAGGATAGAATACCTCATCTAAATGCATAAGAAATACCTAAAAATAATTTATAGAACAATTTTTGTGAGCAAAATACTCCTAAAAAGGTTCTGCCTATAATTCTAACTTTACAGAGGCAAAAGTGTGAAACAAGGCCTCTATAATAAAGGTCTCATTTTTCTGAATCCATAGACACCAAATTTGTATTTTTCTGATTTGTGGATCAAAAGTTATGGATTTTCTAAGTTTAATACTAAATCTGTCTATTTTCTAATTAAACAGAAATAGTCTGGCGACGTGGCGCTATCCTATTGGCTGGTACCGGTTCGGTCGGATCGACCGCTGGGGGCCGTCAGATATTAAGTGACTACGGACGGATCTGATTAGCCATACCCTTTCGTTTAGTGATCTAATCCTAGCCGCAGATACAGGATCTAATGGTCCTTAGCGACTTGGCCGGAGATGGGCGGCGCCGACCAACTGCGCGCGGCGGCGGAGCGTCGGCCGATGAGGTTCTGGCGATTCTATAAGGGCTGGGAGACCGTGGACACGTACCAGAGGTTGAGGAGGTCGTGGCGGTCTCGATGGAGGTCACTGCGGTGCGGGGGTGCTCGGGCTTGGCCTGGATCCCTCGCCGGAGTTGCACAGACGGCGGAGCTCACGGCTCGGTGTCGGAGACGGTGACCTGGGGCTCGAACCAACCATCAGAGAGGTCAGCATGATGCGCAAGTGTCTGCACGACTAGTAAAGACCAAAAGGGGGCGGCGGGAACCCTACCTTTACCGGAGAAGGTGACTGACGGTGGCAGCAGAGGGAGTTCGCCGGAGTTGGACCGTGTCGTCGTCCTGGTGCAAAATAAAGCATGATGTTGGGGTTAAAACACGCGCTAGGTCACGGCAAGTATTTCAGAGCAGAGAGGAGGTCACGGCGTGGCCGGAGCTCACCGGAATTCTCGCCGGAGTTGCGTCGGACAGTGGCGGTTCGAGCTCGTAATTGGGGAGCCTGGGGGCTCTCCGGGGGAAGTGGCTGAGGGGAAAATGATGAGGAGGGAGAGGGGATTTAGTAGGGGTGGCCGCCATGGGGAATTAATACTGGAAACGACCAAATTTGAGTCGATTTCGAAACGGCAGAGAAGGGGAGGGGTGTTCGTCGCCTGGGGGTTGAAGACGATGGGGTGGTGGTGACGTGGGTGTGGGGTCGGTCTGTCAGCGGGAGAGGGTAGGTTGAGGGGGTGTGCAGAAAGACAGAGAAGGGGAGAGGGAGTCCGGGTGGGCTGCTGGGCCGGATTGGGCCAGAAGCTGTCTGTTGTCCCCTTTTTTTTCTCCCTTAATCTTTTTCTTTTTCTATTTCTATTTTCTCCACAACTTTGGATTTAAGGATTCAAATTGATTCAACCCCATTTGTGAACATTTGTAAAAACTCAAATTAGGTTTTTAGGGTATTACAGAACATATTTATCTTCTATTTTAATCCAAGGTAATTACTTGGATTTAATAGGTAATATAGCATTTTCTTTGATTCTATTTTTCAAAATAATTCATATCTTTTTATTCATGGCTCAAAATTGCACCACATTTTTGGAGGACATTCTAAATGCAATGCAATTACATGCTATGATGATATGAGTGCAATGATGATGATTTTAGATGAAATTTTGGGATGTTACAGAATATCTTGTGTTGCTTCTTCTTGAGGGCAGAGTGGACTCGTTGTCTTCATGCATCCTTGTCTTCGAGTTTTTGGATTATTTTGTCCTTCTGGTGAGGAACTTCCCGTTGGGTTGGGTAGGGTTGACTAGAATAGCTAGTCTCCTGAGGTGGTTAGAAGGTCTGATATACCGGAGGTCAGCGTAGTGAGGTCTTCACTTCTTGTCTTGGTTGACTTATCGGGTGGTTTCTTGTGGATTTTGAGGATCCTTCAGTGATTGACTTCTGGCTTCCACGGGATTCTTGCTGTAGTAGACTGAGGAACAAGGGAGTGCGGTGCTATTGACGAGTCTTTCAAGGTGAGTTGACGAGGTATGCCGTCCTGCTGAGGTGAAATTTTCGAGTTGATTCTGACTTGATGATGTCGAACTCCTGGGTCTTGCGATGCTTTTCCTCTCATATACTCTCGAGGTTAGTATGGGTCTCATTTCCGACAGGTAAAACAGGGGTTTCCTGAGTTACTAGGTGGGTTATCGCTCCTCGAGTCACATTTGTAAGGAGGTCAAAGCAAATCAGAGGATACAAACAAGGCAAACAGAGCGAGGGGATCGCAATGTCCTCGGCAAACAACACACATCAAGAGACACAGGATGCACTTAGGCAAGCAAACACGGTCAACGCTAGGGACCAATGAGTTAACTACTCACGATGTAGGGGAACCCTATTCTTAGGACTATTGACTCTAGATATCGTCTTTCTTCAGGTCGGAGTCACTATCTTCCTGATAAATCCTTCGTCGTATCTTGGATGCTTCGTGATAGTGTAACACCTGATGTCTTCTGATTATGAGGATTCCGCTGGTAGAGCGATATTGTAGTCTCCTTGTGTTTGCTGGTAGTTGCTTGTCTTCATCTTATTCTCATTGTCTTCACCGGGTTCTAGATCCTAGTTATTTAAAATCCGTAGGTTTGAGGTTTGGACGAGAGTTAGAGGAAACCATTTTAGAAAGCATTTACTTAGAGTAAGAGAAGAAGTAAAACTTTTTGAAACTCATTGAGAAACTAGTTTTCGAAAGTCGGGGTTTTTAGAATAAGGTTCCTGTCTAGCGACCATGCAAACTAAAGTTCTCCTATAGTCAGGATGGCTCTGATACCAAGTCTGTGGGGCCCCTGGATTAATCCTCCGAGAATCCCTGTTATGCCTACAACCACGATCCCATGATCAGTTAGTTGTCGCACATAATAGACAAGTATCAAAGTAAACATCCAAAACATAACGAATACCTGTCATACCTTATTTGCCATTATGGCTACATCGATCAATCATCAACGGAACTTCATTAAGCGTAGAGCCCAAGCCATGCCTTAACCTACAGGCAACTGACTAGGAGAACGTCCTAGCTCGCATAATCGTCCACTTCACCTTCTTCTCTATATCCGACCAAGTTAACAGCTAGGGACAATGCCAGTGAGTACTTTGAATGTACTCGCAAACCACCTTAAGAGAGTAGTAAAAACAAGAAGATGTGCAATATGGCTGTGGTAGTAGGAGGGCTCCAAGCGGGGTTCTTTTTAAAATAGTTTCTCTTGTAGATCTGGCATCTACATATCTTTGTTGAAAACTTTTGTAAACCATTTTGGAAACCTTTTGAAAAGTTTTGTAAACACTAGGATTGGGGTACCCATTTGTTCCCATCTTCAGGTCGTCCCACGACCAAACTCCTTTCTCCCCCTTCCGACCATCCCATGGTCAAAACCTTTCTCCTTGAGGACCATCCCATGGTGAAAGCATTTCCAAAGCCATTTCTTTCCCGAAATCATTTTTGAAAACAAAACCAGCACCGCTCTACAGAAGTTTATCCAACCCGTCCATAACCGCGGACACAGCTATTCGAATAGATTTACGCTCTTCAGAGGTTGTACACTTTACCCACACCATCCGGGTACCCTGCCCTGATCTACACCGATCGTGGGTCGAGTAACCGATCAAGACTCTCCGAATGCCACTCCAGTATAAGTGCCTACCCTATGAGTGTTGTTCCCCTCAACACCGGGATGCCCTATATAGTTCATAGCCAACCAAAGCGCTTTTTACACTTCCCGAGTGTGCGCTTTCAATGAGGGGCTCATAGTAACGCGTGGAGGTCCGTAGACCCTTCGTTCCTTCTCCAGGTCGATGTCTCACATGGACCCTTTCAGAAGAAGGCCCACCCTCCAGGGATTATTATATCCCCCTGTAGTAGTTGCGAGGCAGCTTATACCAGAATAGACAAACATCAAATCCATCCCTGTCCCATACCAGAGTAATGTGGTTGCATAGGTTAAGTTGTTTTAGCTAAACTGCAAAGAACCGGGTGTGTTTTTGTAAACCTTTTTCCTCCAGCTTTCCTTCAGCATTTTGTAGAACAAAACCTTTTTCTTTCTCAACATCTCTTTGGAGGTCCCACCTCACCAAGGTTTTATCAGAAAACATTTGGTAAAACTTTTTCCGGGGTCTTCCCATCCTCTAGCTTTGCTTTGGCTAAAACAGGGTCTCCAAAAGGGGTATGGTGTATTACACCATCTACCATACTAGGGACAAGTAGGTGTCGTCAAGGGGGTTGTACTTAGTAGTACCAAAGTGTAATAGTTTGGAGGAGCCAAACCACTACCATATATACATCAACATATAGTAAACAATGAAGTTTTGATAAGCAGTAGATAAAACATGCATAAGTAAAATAGTAGGACAAGGCTTATGAGCAAGAAGGTGTCTTGCCTAAGATCAGCAATCTGGCAATATATGTCCCTGGACTTCTTCTTAGAATACAATAATAACCAAGTATAATAACCAACTTCTTCTGCTCTCCGATATAATCGCATCTATCGTAGATATAGATCACATGCAAGTAAACAAAAGACACAATCAACACCAGGCATACAAACATCAATACATACAGCAAGCAAACATTCAACACCCTATTCACTTCAGTAGATTTTGGTAGATTAAGATAGTAGCAATTGTAAATACTTTAATTGCCTTTGTGGGATTTCATATATGATTTAAATTGTCACATACCACCTAATAAAGGAGTTTGGACTAAGGCTTGGGTCTGTATGATACCATTGTGTAAAAATGATATCAACAGATAGGGGTTGATAAAATGAAACCAACGAAAGTGGTTTCACTATTTTATCACTTTTCTTTAAGTAGTTATGATTTTCCTAGTGATAAAAGCTATAGTTTTAGGAAATAATTTACTAGAAAACTTCTGGAGTTCCAAAAATTATTTCCTTGGATGGGTAAGTAGGTTTTGAGTTTATGATTCGCTGAGAATTGGAATCATGCCAATATAATTAACAGAATGCCCTCAAGAAATTCCCAAAGGTAGTTCTGGGGTTTTGTCTTTTTCACCAAATTAATTCTACAGAGGATTTTGAGTTGATTCCAAGGGCACATGGTGGGCATTTAGAGTACCTTTCTTTAGAAATTGGAATAAACATTTTTTGATTTGCAGATCTACTGTGATGATTTTTCTAGTCAATTAACTAAGCCCAAAACAGATTAATTCATGATAAATTCACAGGGGCTTAGAAAATTATGGAGTCCTGGGGTTTAATAGATACTGGTATGCAGGTGTACAGGGAGATTGAATTAGGTCAATACCAACTTTGGTTTGACCTTGGGAATTTTCTAAAGGCTAAAAAGGCTTGCTTTGATTATTTTTGCCATGGGCAAAATGTAACTCAAGTGGATATAGGATCAAGGCTCCTAGATGGGGGAAAGGAATATCTACCAGATACAATCGGATTTATTCCATTTAGGTTTATAAAATTTGCTAGGGAATTTATTTTAGATGCGAGGATACTTGTTAGTATACTAAATCTCAGAAAAATATCAAAATAAACTTGGTCAAAGTATTGGTACTGCATGTTCAAGAAAACAGTCAGGAACCCTAGGAATTTTAGGGCAGGGGCTACTGGGCTAGGATCTGGAAGCAGTTGAGCCAGCGAGTGGGATTCGGCCAATCTGGCGGCTGGTGAGCGTCTTGTGGCGCTTGAGCCTAACGGGATGGCCCACGGTCGATCTGGAACCGGGCGAAGGGGGTAGGGGTGATCTGGGGCGTTGGTGTAAGTCGGATCGGACGGCGACGCGATGTCGTCTTCGCTGGAACAGAACAGCGGCGGCAAAGCCTGGAGGAGGTTCGGGGGATGGGGAGGCTCACCGGGGGCTTGGGAGGCGTCGGCGGGGCCACAGGAGGACGCAGAGCACCGCGACGACCCCAGAGAGGGACAGCATGGTGGGTTTCCGCATCAAGATCTAGCTCGCGCGAGGACACCCGAGAGCAACCTCGTCGGAGCTCGACGGCGCCACCAGTGGAGTTGTTCCTAGGCAAGAAAAAGGGCATGGTTAGATGCATACGGCCGAGGGAAGTACGGTAGTAGCACATGCAGAGTGAGGTGACAGAGGGGGAGGAAGCTTAGCTCGATAGATGGGGGAGGCCGGGGCTTTTTCTTCTCTCTCTCTCTCGAGCAGCTCGGAGCCGGGGAGAGGGAGGGGAGGCTCTGGGAAGGTGAGGTGGAGTGTGAGGGGGAGAAATGAGGGAGCAGGAGAGAGTTGGTGGCCTCTGGCCCTTATAAACCAAATAGGGGTGGTGTTTGATGGACTAGGTCCATTTTGGGCATGGAGGAGGGTGCTGCTCGAGGGTTGGTCGATCTGGGCGGTGGTGACGAGGGTGTGGGGTATAGTACACGACCAGAGAGGGGCTTAGGGGGTGCTACAGCCTAGCTTTTGATATAAGGAGGGACACACCAATAAATGACATAACTTTTCCTCCTTTTAAGGGGTAAAGGGCATGGGAGAGGGTGATGCTACAGTTATTTCGACCAGAGGGTGATGGTGGTTGCTGTGGAGCAGTATTGGAGAGGTTTGAGGGAGGTTTGACTTGATTTTGATCATAGTTTAGATTAGTTTCAAATATTGGCCAAACTAGTAGTTATGATGGAATTTCTCCAACATGATCTTGGCAAGATGGGGTAAAGGTGCTGGTAGATAGGTATAGTCAGGGTGTACCTCCAGGAATTTTGTGGCATTTGTTGGATCATTTTAGATCATGTTTATCTCATTTATTCAAATAGTGCAAAAATGGTTTCTAGAAGCTCATTTGATAAAAATGCCAGTGAGTACTTTGAATGTACTCGCAAACCACCTTAAGAGAGTAGTAAAAACAAGAAGATGTGCAATATGGCTGTGGTAGTAGGAGGGCTCCAAGCGGGGTTCTTTTTAAAATAGTTTCTCTTGTAGATCTGGCATCTACATATCTTTGTTGAAAACTTTTGTAAACCATTTTGGAAACCTTTTGAAAAGTTTTGTAAACACTAGGATTGGGGTACCCATTTGTTCCCATCTTCGTGTCCACGACCAAACTCCTTTCTCCCCCTTCCGACCATCCCATGGTCAAAACCTTTCTCCTTGAGGACCATCCCATGGTGAAAGCATTTCCAAAGCCATTTCTTTCCCGAAATCATTTTTGAAAACAAAACCAGCACCGCTCTACAGAAGTTTATCCAACCCGTCCATAACCGCGGACACAGCTATTCGAATAGATTTACGCTCTTCAGAGGTTGTACACTTTACCCACACCATCCGGGTACCCTGCCCTGATCTACACCGATCGTGGGTCGAGTAACCGATCAAGACTCTCCGAATGCCACTCCAGTATAAGTGCCTACCCTATGAGTGTTGTTCCCCTCAACACCGGGATGCCCTATATAGTTCATAGCCAACCAAAGCGCTTTTTACACTTCCCGAGTGTGCGCTTTCAATGAGGGGCTCATAGTAACGCGTGGAGGTCCGTAGACCCTTCGTTCCTTCTCCAGGTCGATGTCTCACATGGACCCTTTCAGAAGAAGGCCCACCCTCCAGGGATTATTATATCCCCCTGTAGTAGTTGCGAGGCAGCTTATACCAGAATAGACAAACATCAAATCCATCCCTGTCCCATACCAGAGTAATGTGGTTGCATAGGTTAAGTTGTTTTAGCTAAACTGCAAAGAACCGGGTGTGTTTTTGTAAACCTTTTTCCTCCAGCTTTCCTTCAGCATTTTGTAGAACAAAACCTTTTTCTTTCTCAACATCTCTTTGGAGGTCCCACCTCACCAAGGTTTTATCAGAAAACATTTGGTAAAACTTTTTCCGGGGTCTTCCCATCCTCTAGCTTTGCTTTGGCTAAAACAGGGTCTCCAAAAGGGTATGCTGTATTACACCATCTACCATACTAGGGACAAGTAGGTGTCGTCAAGGGGGTTGTACTTAGTAGTACCAAAGTGTAATAGTTTGGAGGAGCCAAACCACTACCATATATACATCAACATATAGTAAACAATGAAGTTTTGATAAGCAGTAGATAAAACATGCATAAGTAAAACAGTAGGACAAGGCTTATGAGCAAGAAGGTGTCTTGCCTAAGATCAGCAATCTGGCAATATATGTCCCTGGACTTCTTCTTAGAATACAATAATAACCAAGTATAATAACCAACTTCTTCTGCTCTCCGATATAATCGCATCTATCGTAGATATAGATCACATGCAAGTAAACAAAAGACACAATCAACACCAGGCATACAAACATCAATACATACAGCAAGCAAACATTCAACACCCTATTCACTTCAGTAGATTTTGGTAGATTAAGATAGTAGCAATTGTAAATACTTTAATTGCCTTTGTGGGATTTCATATATGATTTAAATTGTCACATACCACCTAATAAAGGAGTTTGGACTAAGGCTTGGGTCTGTATGATACCATTGTGTAAAAATGATATCAACAGATAGGGGTTGATAAAATGAAACCAACGAAAGTTTCACTATTTTATCACTTTTCTTTAAGTAGTTATGATTTTCCTAGTGATAAAAGCTATAGTTTTAGGAAATAATTTACTAGAAAACTTCTGGAGTTCCAAAAATTATTTCCTTGGATGGGTAAGTAGGTTTTGAGTTTATGATTCGCTGAGAATTGGAATCATGCCAATATAATTAACAGAATGCCCTCAAGAAATTCCCAAAGGTAGTTCTGTGGGGTTTTTGTCTTTTTCACCAAATTAATTCTACAGAGGATTTTGAGTTGATTCCAAGGGCACATGGTGGGCATTTAGAGTACCTTTCTTTAGAAATTGGAATAAACATTTTTTGATTTGCAGATCTACTGTGATGATTTTTCTAGTCAATTAACTAAGCCCAAAACAGATTAATTCATGATAAATTCACAGGGGCTTAGAAAATTATGGAGTCCTGGGGTTTAATAGATACTGGTATGCAGGTGTACAGGGAGATTGAATTAGGTCAATACCAACTTTGGTTTGACCTTGGGAATTTTCTAAAGGCTAAAAAGGCTTGCTTTGATTATTTTTGCCATGGGCAAAATGTAACTCAAGTGGATATAGGATCAAGGCTCCTAGATGGGGGAAAGGAATATCTACCAGATACAATCGGATTTATTCCATTTAGGTTTATAAAATTTGCTAGGGAATTTATTTCGTGCAGAGGATACTTGTTAGTATACTAAATCTCAGAAAAATATCAAAATAAACTTGGTCAAAGTATTGGTACTGCATGTTCAAGAAAACAGTCAGGAACCCTAGGAATTTTAGGGCAGGGGCTACTGGGCTAGGATCTGGAAGCAGTTGAGCCAGCGAGTGGGATTCGGCCAATCCTGGCGGCGCGGGTGAGCGTGCGCGGCGCGTTTGAGCCTAACGGGGATGGCCCGCCGGTCAGTGCTGGAACCGGGCGAAGGGGGTAGGGGTGATCTGGGGCGTTGGTGTAAGTCGGATCGGACGGCGACGCGATGTCGTCTTCGCTGGAACAGAACAGCGGCGGCAAAGCCTGGAGGAGGTTCGGGGGATGGGGAGGCTCACCGGGGGCTTGGGAGGCGTCGGCGGGGCCACAGGAGGACGCAGAGCACCGCGACGACCCCAGAGAGGGACAGCATGGTGGGTTTCTGCATCGAGATCTAGCTCGCGCGAGGACACCCGAGAGCAACCTCGTCGGAGCTCGACGGCGCCACCAGTGGAGTTGTTCCTAGGCAAGAAAAAGGGCATGGTTAGATGCATACGGCCGAGGGAAGTACGGTAGTAGCACATGTAGAGTGAGGTGACAGAGGGGGAGGAAGCTTAGCTCGATAGATGGGGGAGGCCGGAGCTTTTTCTTCTCTCTCTCTCTCGAGCAGCTCGGAGCCGGGGAGAGGGAGGGGAGGCTCTGGGAAGGTGAGGTGGAGTGTGAGGGGGAGAAATGAGGGAGCAGGAGAGAGTTGGTGGCCTCTGGCCCTTATAAACCAAATAGGGGTGGTGTTTGATGGACTAGGTCCATTTTGGGCATGGAGGAGGGTGCTGCTCGAGGGTTGGTCGATCTGGGCGGTGGTGACGAGGGTGTGGGGTATAGTACCACGACGGAGAGGGCTTAGGGGGTGCTACAGCCTAGCTTTTGATATAAGGAGGGACACACCAATAAATGACATAACTTTTCCTCCTTTTAAGGGGTAAAGGGCATGGGAGAGGGTGATGCTACAGTTATTTCGACCAGAGGGTGATGGTGGTTGCTGTGGAGCAGTATTGGAGAGGTTTGAGGGAGGTTTGACTTGATTTTGATCATAGTTTAGATTAGTTTCAAATATTGGCCAAACTAGTAGTTATGATGGAATTTCTCCAACATGATCTTGGCAAGATGGGGTAAAGGTGCTGGTAGATAGGTATAGTCAGGGTGTACCTCCAGGAATTTTGTGGCATTTATTGGATCATTTTAGATCATGTTTATCTCATTTATTCAAATAGTGCAAAAATGGTTTCTAGAAGCTCATTTGATAAATTCACATTGGGCAAGGTTGGTTTTTGATGTGAGATGGTCCTAAATACCAGATCACATATTGGGGAATTTTTCTCAAGATTTATTGGGGCATAAAAGTATTTAACACATTTATTTTATCATTTCTGCCTATTAAGAAAATAGGCGAAAAGAATTATTAAAACTCTTCAAAAATATTTGGTATTGTAGTGGGAAGATAGGATAGGATAACTAGACTTCAAATAAGCTTGAAGATGGGGATGTGTTTTGGAGAAAGTCAAACTTTCTTTTATAGATTTGCTTTTGGAGTTTTTGTAAATTTAAGAGATTAAATAGGCTTTGGTCCATAATAATTAGGGATAATAGTTGATGAATCTTTATAATTAAGGTCGATAATGTACACAGGGTGTATATAGCAATTTCATCCTTGGGTGTTGAGAAACAAAGTTGATTTTGGTGGAAAACATGAGGTAAATGATCTAGGGTGGTGTTATTTTCATACCACCAAAACATGGTTGTATCTTGGAGCTCAAAGCTCCCATTGGAACCTAGGATATATGGATGGATAGACCAAGTTATGTATATCACCATGGTACATAAGTTGGGGATTGATCATGATTGAGATCACCAATAATTTATTTCAAAATTTGAATAAAATAAGCCTGCCAAGGCAGATTATCAACTAGCCTTCAAAACCTTGTGGGTTTAAGAAGCACAAATATCCACTTGGAACAAGTGAAGTAGATATTGATAGACCTATATGAGTAGCACACAACCATGCAAAAGAGTTGGTCCATAGAAGGTTGGATGGTGGTGTGAGCTTTTGTCAAAGTAGACATGTTGACTAGATTTGCAGGAATAATTATTTTCTTGCCTGCAAAACCATCAAGAAAAAGTGGGTTGGAGGATGATATTGTAGGGGTTCGTAGCATGGAAAACAAAAAATTTCTATCGCATACAAACAAACAAGCCAAGATCTATCTACTAGATTGTAGCAACGAGTCGATAGAGGAACTCACCCTCGAAGATTCCAAAGCGGTTAACGAGAGCAGATTCTCGTGGGTGATGTAATCGTACTCTTTCCGATCTCAAGATCGCGTAGACGATCCTTCCAGCGCCACGTTCCAGCAGCGCTCCATGATCGGTCACACGTTCGATTACTGACGAAGACCTTCCTCTCCCTTGTTCCAAAGTGGCGGAGGTTGTAGCACTCTCCTCGCGATTCGGCAGACTGGCGCGTGGTACCTAAGTAGAGGGAAATCCCGAGGCTTCGCCTTAAGCCGGTGCGAGTATGGTGGAGCTTATGAGAGAGGCTATTAGTGGTCTAGTAATTAGACACACCAATTAGAAGGCTATAAACCAATTAGAAGGCTCTAAACCGCTGGCTAAAGCAATTAGAAGCTCTAAACCAACACGGCTCTAAACCGGAGATAGAAGATAGGAACTTGTGTGTGTTAGGAGGGAGCCCTGCCCCTCCTTATATAGGTGGGAGGGGCTGGCCGCGCCATGGGGAGGGAGTGGAGTCCCTCCCCAACTCGGCTTGGAGGTGGCCGCCGGTTGGAGGAGGTCTCCCTCCCCAACTCGGTTTCATACTCCTCCTCTTTTCCTCTTTCCAAAAATTGCCGTTTGACTTTCAAACTAGCCGTTTGACTTTTCAAACTAGGATTTGAATAAATCCTTTATTTCGGACAGCGAATACACTTAGTATATGATGCAATCATTCCAACATGCAATGACACATTCATGTACCCCTTCCCCTCGGTCTTGGGACATTCCGGAACATTCTAGAACAGTCCCGATGAAAACACCGGAACCATTCCCCAACTCCGAAATGGGACTTTCCTTATATGAATCTTATTCTCCGGACCATTCCGGATCTCCTCGTGATATCCCGGATCCCATCCGAGACTCCGAACAACATTCGGTCTCTTTCTCATAATACCATAACTACTCAAACAACGTCGAATCCTTAAGTGTGTCTCCCTACGGTTCGTGAATTATGCGGACATGATCGAGACACTTCTCGAACAATAACCAATAGAGGAATCTGGAAATTCATATATGGCTCCACATATTTCTCGATTACTTTGCGATCGAATGAACCACTTACATACGATACCAATTTCCCTTTGTCTCACGATATGTTACTTATCCGAGGTTATGATCGGTCGGTATCTCTGCATACCTAGTTCAACCTCGTTCGATAAGTACTCTTTTCGTTCCGTGATATGTGATCCCTTGTGAGCCAGTCACATGCTTGCAAGCTAATTGGATGACATTTCACCGAGAGGGCCCAGTATATCTATCCGTCATGTGGATGGACAAATCCCACTCTTGATCCATGTGTCTCAACCAATACTTTCCAAACACTCAATGCCACCTTTATAACCACCCTGTTACGGTGTGGTGTTTGATGACATCAAAGCATCCATCCGGTAAAGGTGATATGCATGATCTCATGGTCGAAGGAATCAGGTTACTATGTATCAGAAAGCATATAGCAATTGAACTATTGAAATGACTTGATCTTTATGCTATGCTTATCTATAGGAGTATGTAAATCACTTCATTCTGATAATTTTATGACACTGTTTTTATTAACATCTCTATTTTCATGATCTGTAAAACTTGATAATATATTAACCAACAAGCTAGTTTAACAAGAGGCTTTACTAGGGACTCTTTTATGTTTACAAATCACACAAGTATTAATGTTTCCGGTTAATACAATTATAGCATGGTATGTAAACATTTATCATAAGTATGAAGATATGATAATAACCACTTTATTATTGCCTCTTGGGCATATCTCCAACAGTCTCCCACTTGCACTAGAGTCAATAATCTAGTTTCAAACCTTTGTGTTTTCAACACCTATGGCTTTCTGGTGTTGTATGTACACGATTGCTAGTGGTTAAGCGATCTCGGATCGACACTTCCGTCGTGTGTAATTGCATGTCTTTGCGTCTCTATGCATCACTCATTCTCTAATGAGATGGCTTTGTATAATTTGGTCTTTCGGTGTGACCTTTAGTTCTTTGGGGTTAAAACATGTTGATAATATTGTCGCACAATATATCTTCATAGTATTATCCCTGTGAACTACACCTAGTTTGATAACAAACTACTTGACACAAATGCCCTCTTTTGCTGCTATAATAGCAGTCATATACTTAGCCTTTTGTTGTAGTATCTGTCACAATGTCTTAACTTTGGAACTCATCCAAATCCATTATGGAACTTACTTTCCATTATATTGTGCCACCCTTAGTTTAGATTGAGATAAAACTTAATTTGTACTCTGTGACAAAACTAGTATCAATGTAGTACTTTTACAATGAACTAACCATCTATTCGTCACTTCTACAAATAATATACTCTTAGTTCTTCCAAAAGATCATAAGAATATCCTTACTATCGTCCAATGATCATCTTATGAATCATTCTGGTATATGCTCATAACATTTAGAGCATAGGACATATCTGGATTTGTACATACCACAGTATGATTGATATAAACACTCTTTGTGATTTCATACATCAAGTATCAATCTATATTTGAATCTTTGTTTCACTTACCAAATGTCAATACATTTGAATATATCATCAACATTGAACTCATTCAATCCTTTCTGTGCGACAAGAACCTTTCTTGTAGTTTCTATATTGAATTCATTCAATATCTCGTCTATATACAGCACAACCATATTAGCGTCTATTGATGCCAAATATTTGGGTTTTGCCTAAGTCTTTCATCGGGATGAAATTCTTAATATGTGTTAATAAAAGATACATTATTTCCAATCAACAATATGTCTTCCACATAATGTATTAGAAACATGTCTTAGCGCTCCCACTTAATTTCTTGCAAATGCAAGCATCTTCATTGTCTCCGATGAAATTAAACTCTTTTAACAGTTTCATCATAGTGAAGATTCCAACTCCGCTATGCTTACTTCAACCATTGAAGTTTGCATATGCTTTTTAGCATCCTTTGAATTTAACAAAACCCTTTGGACCGTGTCATGCACACGTCCTAGGTAACCATTCTATTAGAAGAACTTGTTTTGTTTATTCTACTACCACATAACAAATTATATGTAGTGGTTGCTACATTAATCCGTCTAGACTAAAAATCGCTATGAAAGATCAAATCTTGTCATATACAACCTTTGAACATTGTTGTGAACTCTTTCCCAACATGTCGACTATTTCATAGATGTGAAACATCCATGTCTACTTCTTTATAGATCCAAACACAACGCAAGGTCTTACACCTTTTCGAGGGTCCTTCAAGTTCAAAACTTGATTTCTCGTGTATGGAACTATCACGGATTATATGGCTTCAAGCCATTTGACGAGTCGGGGCCCATCATCGCTTCTTTGCATGTAGTAGGTTCATTATTCTCAAATAATGATTCAACCCTCAAATCTTGGTATTTGATTGTTCATCCGACCTACTTGTTTCAATAGAAACTTAGACCTCCGTGACCACAACCTTTGAGGCACGTGAGCCATGAGCATTATTCTTTGCCTCGGAACACTTTTCGGTCTTTGCAACTTTGCACATATAGCTAAGGTTCTTTTAACCTTATCAAAGTTCTATTGTCCTCCCACTTAACTTTTCACGAAAAATTCCTTCTCAAAGAAACTTGGCGTTCTAAGCGACAAACACTTTTGTCTCGGTGTTTATGGAGGAATACTTATGATAATACAAAGACAGGTTTATCCGACTTTGGTTGCAAACATCTTTCTTATGCATAGCATACCAATGTTTAAGAAAGGACTACTTGGGTTTTATCCCAAACCATAACCTTATATGGTGTCATTTCAGCGGATTATGATGGAGCTCTTTTAGTGGAAAAGCGGTAGTCTCTAAAGCTTTTAATCTTTAAAATATAATAGCAGTTTATGAATTATACCTTGATCTTACCATGTCAAACAAGGTTCAATTACATATCTCGAGCGCTCCATACTCTTATGGTGTTTCGGGAAATGCAAATCTACGGACCGATTCCTTAAATCTTAGGTATTATGCTAAACTTGTAACTTAAATATCTTCCTTTATGATCTTATCATAAACTATTTATATTCTTGTTACAATGATTTTGCACTTCATCTTGAAAATCTTTCAACTTTTCAAATATTTCACACTTCATCCTTATTAAGTAAATATTCACATATTCACTCAAATTTTTGGAGAAAGCATATGAAGTTGAAATCCATCGCTCTTGACTACACATAATGGAGTTAAACAACAATATGCACAAGTTCCAATAAGCTAGTCATTCATTCCTTTTGGCCTATGAGCGAAGTTTTAATTATCTCTAGGAAAGTTTCACAAGCGTCATTTGATCAAAATCAAAAGACTCCAAAATTCCATCCACATGGAGTTTCTTCATGTTTTCTTTCAATATAATTTAAGCGGCGATGTCACTTCCTAAGTGATCTTTCAATCAATTTGTCTTTCGACAATTTTAGCACTAGTTTTATGGATGTGATTTATCCAGCGAGATTTGTGAATCATCCATCTTTTATGGATTACGGCAATTATTTGAACAACCCTTTTGTTCTCATAATACCTGATAAAACAAATCCTGAAGGCAAGCTTTGATGTTTAACGAGCAACACAATAACCCTTTATTTGTTTTCGATGAACATCATCACATATTCTTTGCTAGTTACTTAGGCCATTGTAGTTCATGAATTGTGTTGTTTCGTATGATTCACACCAACAAATTCAGTATCAAATACTTAAGAACCACATTGTTTAATAAGCAAAGAATATAGCCATAACACGTATATCATCTATATACTTAAACCGAACAATTCTAGTCTTTTCTTTTCTGCCATATACTTATGAGATTCTCTTTCAGTATTTCCTATTATGTTTGAAAGAATCTATCAACATCAATAGTGGAGTCATACATATGACACATAGTCCAAAGCGTGTATAGTTAAATACCAATGTCTTTGGACTTGCACTTTGAAGTAGATCACCATTATCAAATGTTTGGTGTTCTTTCAAATTCCTTTCTTTAGTTAACTCTTGGTGTAGTAAACATTTTACCTACATCAAATATTCACCTTCATCATGGATTTATCCATGATCAAGCTACTTTAGCTTATAACGGTGAATCGTGAGTATAATGTTGCTCTCAAAACCTTTTGGAAGATTAGGACAACTAGTGTCTCCAACCTTTTGCAAATTCTCATCAAATATGAGAACATGACTTTGCCATATTATACTCTATCATGTTGTAAAAACTTCATTTCAGATATCACAATATCTTCCACATCATGGTTTCTGAAACAACTCTTTCAGATCCTAGATAACCTTGATATTAAGACAATCCTTTGAATATCAAGAATCATGGAGACAAACATGATACTCAAACACTAACACTTGGAATTGTCACTCTTGTTTTAATACTAATTATTAAACTTTATGGAGTAACGGAAATTACTGAAAGTTTGCAATAGGACTTTTAAACTTTAGATTAACACTTCAAAACAATACGATACCAGTTAGTAAAGTAACTAACCAGAATTCTATAGTTCTATCATCTCAATTATAACTAAGCGCCAAGGTGGTAGCGGATGCTAATGACTACAACAACTATGCAAATTCACTTTGATTTTAGTTTATGATAAATTGAGTTCTAATTAATAATTAAATTAATCTAGGTGAACTCCCACTTAAAACAACATCCCTCACATTGTTTTAGTGATCACATGAACCAAATCCACCACATCAAAACCGATCATCACTAGAGTTGATATAGTTTCAATGGCGAACAATCAACATGTTCATCATATCTACTATATGACTCATGCTCTACCTTTCGGTAATCCGTGTTCCTGAGGCCATGTCTGTACATGCTAGGCTCGTCAAGATCAAACCTTAGCTACCGCATAAGCAAATCTGGCTTGCTTACGTTGTATTCACCCATGAATCAAAGACACCCGATCATCACGTGGTGCTTGAGCGACAAGCTTTGGCAGCGGTGCATACTCAGGGTGAACACTTTAGACCTTGAAATTTATGTGCATTAGGGATCATCTTATAATGCTACCGTCGTCTACTAATCAATAAAAGATGCATAAAGGATTAACATCACATGCAATTCATAATATGTGATATGATATGGCCTTTCTTCTTTGTGCTTCCGATCTCCATCTTCAAGCGAACATGATCTCCATCATCACCGGCATAGCATCAAGGTCAATGGCGCTTCTTCATGGTTGTCGTCCACCAGCTTCAACTATTACAACTATTTTGAATAGACACGGTCTTAACAGAAATTAAAGACAACCATATGGCTCCTGCGGTTGCCAACTTACAATAAGGAACATTGCATACATCAAATATAATCACAATCATGGCCATATCACATCCTTTGCACACCTGCAAAACAAAGTTAGACGCCTCTACTTTCTTTGCATATTTTACGTGGTTTGGGGCTTTCAATAAGTGTCGTTCTAACTTACGAACAAGAACCACAACATTGATACTAGCATTGTTGATCACCCGTTGTAAATTGGATCTTTACTATGCTAGGAGAAACAGGCACCCACAAAGCCACTTATGCAATACAAGTTGCATGTCAAGCGTGGAGCAAGTCTCATGAACGATGTCATGTAAGGTTAGCCGGCCTTCATCCCAACATACCGCAAGATGCAAAGTACACAAAAAGCAATCTACAATAAAAGCATCAATGCCCACAATGACCATTGTGTTCTACTCGTGCAACAGATCTACATATAGACACGGCTCTGATACCCACTGTAGGGGTTCGTAGCATGGAAAACAAAATTTTCTATCGCATACAAACAAACAAGCCAAGATCTATCTACTAGATTGTAGCAACGAGTCAATAGAGAACTCACCCTCGAATATTCCAAAGCGGTTAACGAGCAGATTCTGTGGGTGATGTAGTCGTACTCTTTCCGATCTCAAGATCGCGTGACGATCCTTCAGCGCCACGTTCAGCAGCGCTCCCTTGATCGGTCACACGTTCGGTACTCGTGAAGACCTTCCTCTCCTTGTTCCAGCAGGCGGCGGAGGTTGTAGCACTCTCCTCGCGATTCCGGCTGACTGTGGTGATGCAGGAAGTAGAGGGAAATCATGAGCTTCGCCTTAAGCGGTGCAGTATGGTGGAGCTTATGAGAGAGGCTATTAGTGGTCTAGTAATTAGACACACCAATTAGAAGGCTCTAAACCAATTAGAAGGCTCTAAACCGCTGGCTAAAGCAATTAGAAGCTCTAAACCAAAACGGCTCTAAACCGGAGATAGAAGATAGGAACTTGTGTGTGTTAGGAGGGAGCCCTGCCCCTCCTTATATAGGTGGGAGGGGCTGGCCGCGCCATGGGGAGGGAGTGGAGTCCCTCCCCAACTCGGATTGGAGGTGGCCGCCGGTTGGAGGAGGTCTCCCTCCCCAACTCGGTTTCATACTCCTCCTCTTTCCTCTTTCCAAAATTGCCGTTTGACTTTCAAACTAGCCGTTTGACTTTTCAAACTAGGATTTGAATAAATCCTTTATTTGGACAGCGAATACACTTAGTATATGATGCAATCATTCCAACATGCAATGACACATTCATGTACCCTTCCCCTCAGTCGGACATTGAACATTCTAGAACATTCCGATGAAAACACGGAACCATTCCCCAACTCCGAAATGGGACTTTCCTTATATGAATCTTATTCTCGGACCATTCCGGATCTCCTCGTGATATCCGGATCCCATCCGAGACTCGAACAACATTCGGTCTCTTTCTCATAATACCATAACTACTCAAACAACGTCGAATCCTTAAGTGTGTCTCCCTACGGTTCGTGAATTATGCGGACATGATCGAGACACTTCTCGAACAATAACCAATAGAGGAATCTGGAAATTCATATGGCTCCACATATTTCTCGATTACTTTGCGATCGAATGAACCACTTACATACGATACCAATTTCCCTTTGTCTCACGATATACTACTTATCCGAGGTTATGATCGTCGGTATCTCTGCATACCTAGTTCAACCTCGTTACTGATAAGTACTCTTTTCTCGTTCCCGTGATATGTGATCCCTTGTGAGCCAGTCACATGCTTGCAAGCTAATTGGATGACATTTCACCGAGAGGGCCCAGAGTATATCTATCCGTCATGTGGATGGACAAATCCCACTCTTGATCCATGTGTCTCAACCAATACTTTCCAAACACTCAATGCCACCTTTATAACCACCCTGTTACGGTGTGGTGTTTGATGACATCAAAGCATCCATCCGGTAAAGGTGATATGCATGATCTCATGGTCGAAGGAATCAGGTTACTATGTATCAGAAAGCATATAGCAATTGAACTATTGAAATGACTTGATCTTTATGCTATGCTTATCTATAGGAGTATGTCCATCACATCATTCTCCTAATGATATGACCCTGTTGTTAATAACATCTCTATGTTCATGATCAGGAAACCATGATCATATATTAACCAACAAGCTAGTTTAACAAGAGGCTTTACTAGGGACTCTTTTATGTTTACAAATCACACAAGTATTAATGTTTCCGGTTAATACAATTATAGCATGGTATGTAAACATTTATCATAAGTATGAAGATATGATAATAACCACTTTATTATTGCCTCTTGAGCATATCTCCAACAGATATAACCAAGGGCAAGAGTGGTACTTGGTAGTCCTTAGGATGTTTAACAAGATTGTTCAAATGCATTTTCAAAAATGCACAAGGGTTGAGAAAAGGAGGCATTCAAAAAGGTGATGTTGGAAATAGTTTTCCAAACGGCCAAATTTGGCACACTTAGGGTTTTTGACTAGAATGTGGGTGGTGATGATTTTGATGGGTTGCAAGTAGGACAGTCGCAAAACACAACACATCAAGACGACGAATATCCCAGGTCAAAAGGAGCAATGTCAATGATCCAGAAGGGATGACCCTCCAATAGAACACAGAAGTTGATCACTAGGCAAGTAAACATGGTAGTAACAAAGCCACCTCCTACACCTGACTATCTCCATTTGTCAAAACAAGAAATTACCTTCAACAGGGCTGATCATCCACTACGGGTCCTTTGACCAGGCCAGTCAGCACTAATAGTAGAAGCACAAATCGGCGGGTTCGACATGAGCAAGGTTTTCTTAGATGCAGGGAGCAACATCAACCTGATCTACGCCAAAACTCTACGGGCTATGAATTGGTCCATGACAAATCTAGTACCTACAGACACAACTTTCCACGGGATAGTTCCGGGAAAAGCCAAAATTCCATTGGGCATAGTCCACCTCGACATAGTCTTCGGATCAAAAAATAACTTAAGACACGAAAAGCTAGAGTTTGAAGTCATGGACTAGCCATCTCAGTACCACACGATCCTAGGACGACCAGCTTTCGCTAGGTTCATGGCAGTACCTCACTACGCATATCTGGTGCTAAAAATGTCAGCCCCCAACAGGGTCATAACAGTAAAAGGAAGCTCCAGTCGCTCGGACAGCTGCGATTGGGCATTCAACAAAATATCAGAATCTTTCGGGATGGAGATAAAACTGGGACATCTGAAAATAGCGGATGAGGAATCAATACACGAAGGGCACACCCACAAAAAGCAAATATCAGAAGAGCAAGCGCACAACAGTCCCGCAAAAGCAACCTATGCGGCCTCCACTATAGGTCCCGCATAGGAAGGCCCACTCGTCGAAGAGACGAGAGAACCACGCCAACACGGAGCATGATGAGGAACCCCAAGAATAGAAGCCGAAGTTCCTAAAGAAAATCTTCACTTTGACGCACTTTATGTTCAATAAAGGCCAACGGCCAGGCGATCACGCCCTCGCAATATATTTCCATTTGTGCTTATCAATGAATAAATAAAGTATTTCACGAAGATATAAATTTCTATTGCACACGAAAGCAGTTATGCAAACGAACATTAGTTCATCGGGTCCTCAACAAGAGAATACAGCATACAATCTAAATCTCGTATAAAACATACGACCTTTTTGACAAATATAAGAAAGATCTATACAGTATTTCTTCTACAAAGCACAAGGATGGACAAGAAAGTAGTCAGATAGCAAAATTAACAAAAAAAATTCTTCGTCTGCCTCTAAGCATCTTTGAACAATCCTAATGGCGGGTCTACGAGCAGCGGCGTAATGAGGCGCCATATAAACAAGGCCACCATCAGAAGGGGGAGGCATACCCGAAGATACAACATCCAGGTCTAGCGTCGGATGATGCGCATGTACCCAAGAGAGTGCGAGCTTGGCACCTGCCACAAGTTGAAGCTTCATGTAATGATGAATCCTTTCACCTTGTTGAAACATCACAAGAAAATCCGCCAAGGTCTAAGGCTGATGATGCCGAGGAAACATGGAATTATAAAAAATGGCCAGTGATATGCGGTAGCACTCAACAAACTGCTCCATCTCTGATAGGCGCTCCTGAAGCAACACCACAGCATAAGCACGACGATGATCGGTCCAAAAATCTGTCTCAGAAGTTGGGAGGCAGATACAAGAGCTTGCATTCGGTTGTGCAGACGTTGGGTTTCCTCACTCTCGCACAATCAAATGCCTAAAAATCGGGGAGAAAAGATTGACTTCCCGCAAAAACAGAAAGAGCAGTAGGAAAAAGAAGAAGAGGACTTACACAATAGCTTCTCACTTGCCCTGGAAATTTCTTCCAAGAAAAAAGCTTCACGATCGAGGGCCTGGCATGTCTTAGATTGGGCAACATCCACCATTGACTGAACAACCGAAAGTTTTCCATCAAGTTTTTTCACATGTTCAATTTTTTCAGCATACAACGGCGAATCCATCGTACGCACAATGGCGGTATTGGTTGCACCCACCATAGATGAAGATGGAATTGCATCCGACAATTGCGTGGACCTAGAAGGAGCCGAAGATTCATTCAAAATCTAGCAAGACACGAAAGATATGAAACGTTCAGCATACAAAAACAAACTCTACGCATATATTCAACAGTTGCTTTCTTGTAAAAAGGAAGCAAAAGGCAGCTGGATAACTTAAAGGTTCATTATAGTGATGGCAAGGGAGATACAATAAAACTACAAAACAAAGCCTATGAAGCCATTTTCTCCAGAGACAAAGTAGCACTAGCAGAAGGAGCACTAGCTACAGGAGCGACTAGAGAAGCCGAAGAAGGAGCGCCCGTCGCCGAAGGGGCAGCCAGCTTCTCCGAGCCTGAGCCTAGGACCAAAAGAAGCCGGGAATACTTTCTGGCCCTCTTAACATAAGGATTCGGGTCAACTTCTTGGCCATTGGAGGTGACTGAGACAGAGGAGCTAACCTTCTCCTAGTCGACCTTCTCGTTGTGCGCCATCGCAAGTGCCATTGAAGTTTTGGCACCACTCTTCGACTGCATCAGGCTATAACCAACAAGGGGGTTGGGGTCGGCACCAAAGACAACGACAAGATCATTCAAGTTGTCCGGCACCTCATTGGTTGGAAAAATTTCGGCATGAAGGCTTTTGAAGGTACGGCAGGAGCGGACAAGAAGGTTGCGCCCATGGACGATGATGGCCTCCAAGGCGCTAACAACATCCGACAAAGGATCAACCTTTTTGCCTTCATGTAGCCTCAGGTTCAAGCCAATCAATTCTCAAAATAAAAAGGAAAAGATTAATGACCAAAGGAAAGAAATGAAATAAATCAATACAAGGCAAAAAAAACTTTCGGGTCAGAGAAGCATTAAGGACCTCCAGGCGCTCCCGAAGATTTTCATCTCGAACAGCGGCTTGCCTGGCCACTTCTTCGGCATCAGTTTTTGCCTTCTGCTTGGCCTCCTCCAAAGCCTCCTCAACAGCCTGAAGTTTGTCCTCCATATCATCAGCACGCTTCATCGCCTTGTCCTGAATAACTCTAGATTCCCTGGCAGCAGTTGCGCGAATAAATCATGAAAAGTGGAGAAGAAAAATTCACAAAGAAATCCCGAAGATGAACAGGACATACCCTTCAGTTCTTCGGCTTCATTGCAAATTTTTATAAAGCAAGAGGCCATGTCGACCATGTCGCACATCAAAGGCTGAAGAAGAACATCACAACAAGGGATATCAGGAAAAATAAAAAGAAGCTGCGGGCAAAAAAAAATCAGAAGTATAGAGTGACATACATCTTTCATATCCACATCAATAGGATTTTTGGATATCTCCACACCTTTACTAGCCATTTTCTTCCTTTTTTGGAGTGGCAGCCTTGAAGAAGTGGCAACATCTTTTGGATATCTCCACAAAAGACACGAGCTTTTCCTTCGGCTCCATCGATGGCGGAGGAGATTCCTTTGCAGAATAGCCAACAGATGTACGAAGAGGAGACGCGGGAGGATCTTCATCATCATCACTGCAAAAGAAAAGAACCAAACAATTGGGAAAGCATCAGCAACAGAACTACCCGATAAAGCAGTAAACAAGCAGTAAAACACTTACGAAGATACATCCTGCACAAAGCGGAACAAGTTCATCTGGGTAGGATCAGCATCGAAGGGTTTGGAAGCAGTTGAGGCATCCGATTCTTCACCCGTTTCTATAGCATAGAAGTGATTCCTCTTATCACCAGCATGCTCCACGCGAAAATCACACAAGCGAGGAAGGGATTGCGTTTTCGATGAAGAATCGGAAGCAGAAAAATCCAACTCCTCATGTGCGGTAGTCCCGGTAATAGGGAGATCGTTAGATGCAGAAGGATGGATATGGGGCTCACATCTTCTAGGGAGAGGAGGAAGTGAGCTCAAGTGATCAATGTCCTACACAAATAGAAGACATGGAAAAAGCGCCAGTTATTGATAGAGTAAAATAATCATCTGCAAATAAAAGGGAGGAAAGATGGATGCAAAGGAAATTAACCTCGGGAAGACGGTTTTTCTTGCCGTAGGGATCCACGAGATAGTTGGAAGGAACCTGACTTTTCTTGGTAAGTGTGGTGAAGTTTCGAACCCTCTTTTCATACACCTTGAGGGTAAGGTCTTCCGGTGAAATCCTCATCGGATCTTTTTCCCGGTATACCAGAAAGCCGGGCCTAAAGTGGTTGGACACGGATCTGCAAAAAATATGCCAGAACCTAGAGACAAGACAATTCCTTGCCAACTTCATGCCGCAGTTTTGAAATGCGATCAAGATAGGGCTGGATTTCCACCATTTCTTCGGTAGAAGGACGTTGATCCCAGGAGTCAAGTTTGCGACAAGTTTTTTTATAATCAAAGGGGCATAAATCTAAAGACTAGTCAACTGGTTGATCTTTGATATAAAACTACTTGTACATCTAGGCTTGGATAGAATCAGTGAGCTTAAAATCAAAGTAATCTACGTCAGAGCGAATAGAGAGAATGGCGCCACCAACGTCATGGACAATGGTGTTAGTGGCGTTATGGCGAACATAAAAGAAATGCTTCCATAGGCCCCAATGGGGATGAATTCTGAGAAAGCATTCACAGAGGGTGACGAAACAAGAAACATGGAGGATAGAGTTCGGAGCGAGCTGATACAGCTGCATGCCATAGACAAAAAGAAGACCACGAAGAAATTCGTGGATAGGAAGAAACATTACCCTCCAACCAGGCTCGAGGATGGGAGCAGCTTCATCTCCAGGGAGCTTGAAGGTACCCTCTACTAGATGGCCGGAGTTCCGTGCCTCACGGAGATCCCACGCCATACACTTGGAAGGAGCCCATCCGACAACCCTCTTCCTGGTGGCCTTCGCGGCCACAGTGAAAGTCCCCACCTTACTTTTGCCCATGGTGGCGAAAGTGAAAAACAAGCACTGAGCAAGAGTTCACAAGGGGCAAGAGCGCAAGGAAGAAGGTGGAGAAAAGTAAGGTGAGGTAAAACAGTAAAACAAATCTCCTTCCCCTTAAAAAGAGCAAAGGTATGAAGTTCGGGCCGTTCGATGCAAAATCAAACCGACAGAAGATCACACGATCGTGACACGTGTTAAAGAAATATCGTAAAGAAAAAATCTAAAGAAGTTATTGCCACGGTAAAAATGGAAGGACTGCGCTTGATGCCTCGATCTTCGCGCGGAGAGGGGACATGCAGTCAAAAAACTCCGCTGAATACGCCACCAGGTGTCATCATTATTTCTGCATGGCCCCATGTTCGAAACGTCCCGTCAGGACATGTCTTCTGGAAATTAACATCGTAAAATACGTCATTACTAACGTCACAACAAAGACATTGCAGAAATTGCGGCTCGCTATAAGAGATATGACCCGAACAAATTAAAATTGGAGTCGAAGTAAATTCCTCCATGAGAAGATTTGAGACTATAGTCGAATATACAATATTGTGACTGTAGCCTCGGGGGCTACTCCTATCGGGAGCACTGGTCATGCACCCGACAAAATCTACAGAAATACGGGTGCCATAAATCTAAGTTTTTGAGCCTATGTTCTGATACATACATCCGAACATAGCCTCGGGGGCTACTCCTATCAGGAGCGTTGGCGCGCACCAAAAGAAAGACAAATGAAAAATTCTTCAACACATACTCCTATCGGGAGCAGTTACAGAAACTAAAAAGTTCTTCAGCCGCCAAAAAACAAAAAATCTCGAATCACACTCGACGCGACAAAAATCCAAATGCCATGTTCAAAAACAAGAAGGTAAGACCCCAGGATTCGTCCTGTGTGGCCTGGTAATCGCACAAGAATGCGCTCTGCCAGTAAAGTATCCGTATCAACGATATGATGAAAAATGCCGACGGATGCATTGGGTACCCGATAAAATAGAAACTGGAATTCAGTATTCGATAAGACCTCAGCGGCTCGAACTGAATTACGCCAGTAATAAATTCTGAATTCGAGCCTAGGGACTTGAATTTGTTGTAGGACAACCTTGTTTTTGCCCAGGAGCAATTAATTGATTCCCAATCCATCGGAAGCATCAGACTCGTTGTACTAGACTCCCTACAAAATTAAAAATCAAGGAATAGAAATAAACGGAAAGAAGGGAAAAAGAAACTTTGGGACTCAAACCGAAACTACTGTTCAGGTAGAGTCTCGGGGGCTACTGACATAGGTACGACTACTCGAATGCTTATGATTTGGTACCCTATGCTTGGTTAAAGGCTTACGGCCCATGAAGATTTCAGATGATAGCCCAAGGAAGCAACCGACAAAGACTTTCATTGTATTAGGAAAGAAACTATGAACCGACATTGTGTTGGTATTGTAATTGTGCATATGTAAAAACCTATCCGCATACAGCTTTGAGACCCAGCCTATTATATATAGGATGGGAGAACCCCAAGCGAGGGTATCGAAAATCTCCCAGGCAACTTGTAATAGTGCGATTTCCCAATATTCAGGCGACTTTGACTCCATTGTTCTCCTGACATCTGACGAAATCACTAGCGTTCTCTTTTCCGTGAAACCCTAAGTCCTTCACCTTGGACATTGTCAAGGTCACCCCTCGTCACCTGGTAATGTTGAGTATAGCCTTTATTTCATCGCGGTTCACCTCTATGCCTCTTTGAGACACGATGAAACCTAACAATTTTCTGGTTGGTATTCTGAAGAAACACTTCTTCGTGTTCAGAATTATGTTGTATTTTCATAAATTTGTGAATGTTTCCTCCAAGTCGGAAATGAGTGTTTCCTTATTTTTGCACATCATGGCTATGTCATCCACATATGCATGTAAATTGCGTCCGATTTGGTCGTGGAGGCAACGCTGCATAGTGTGTTGGTATGTAGCTCCTGTGTTTTTGAGCCCGAAAGGCATCATTACATAGCAGAAAGTTCCGAAGGGGGTGATGAACGAAGTATTTAATTTATCTGACTCCTTCATGCAAATTTGGTGATAACCAGAATATGCGTCGAGAAAGCATAGGAGTTTCGAGCCTGCTGTCAAGTCGATAACTTGGTCGATTCTAGGCAGAGCGAACAGATCTTTGGAACAAGCCTTGTTCAAGGTAGTATAATCAACACACATCCTTAAATTAGTTGTGTCATTTTCAGGGACCATTACAGGATTGGCCAACCACTCAGTCTGGATGACCTCTTCAATAAATCTGGCTAAATCTAATCGAGCCAACTCCTTAGCTATAGCTTTACACTTTTCATCGCCAAAACATCATAAGGACTGTTTAACTGGCTTAGCATTAGGAGACATGTTTAGAGAGTGCTCGGCAAGTTACCTAGGTACTCTGATCATGTCAGAAGGTTTCCAAGCGAAGATATCTTTATTAGCTTTTAGGAACTCGACGAGCACGCTTTCCTATGCGCGGTTTAAGCCTACGCCTATCTGAGTCACCTCGGAGGGGTCGTCGTCCTTCAATAGTGTCGTCTTCGTCTCTTCTGATGCCTTGAACTCCGAAGTTGGCTTCAGCACCTCCTTCTTCGTCGTGGGCATCTCGGACGGGTTGATGTTCTTCTTGATCTCCTCATACTCCTTGGCATGCAGTACGACTTTAGCAAAGGCGGCAACTCCATCCTCGCATTCTCATGCTTTCTTCGGGTTTCCCCAGATCGTGATCACGCCATTGGGACCTATAAGTTTCATCATGTTGAAAATATAACAAGGGAGAGTCAGGAAAGCCCAGTAAGACGGATGCCCAAAGATAGCATGGTATGCACTCTTGAATGGCACCACTTCAAACGACAGTGGTTCTATCCAATAGTTCTTTGGAGTTCCAAAAGTAACATCCAAAGTGATTTCTCCTAGAGAGTTCACTTGTCTTCCAGGGACAACTCTGTGGAAAACCATAGAGTTGTGGTTCAGCTGTGTTTCAGATATCCTCATGCGGTGCAGTGTTTCGACGTAGAGGATGTTGATGCTACTACCACCGTCCATAAGGGTCTTGGAGAATCCATAGCCATCGATCAATGGATGGAGGACTAGAGCATATTTTCCCCGCCTATGTGGATTAAGCGGGTGGTCGCTTCGGTCAATGGTAATTGTTACTTCTGACAAGTCCAAAACCTAGGGGACAGCCGGAACAGTTGCGTTGAGCTCATGCATCACTACCTTTTTGACCTTGGCGGTTTGGGATCCGAGGAAGCAGACATATGTTCTTTATTTGTTGTGAAGTCTTCTTCCCCTCGGCTTGAGATTTGTGGTATCAGCCTCCTCCATGCCGGAATCTTCCTTGGACTCCTTATCCTTGTCAAAAAAATTCTTTCCTTTTATCCGCTTGTCCCTGTAACCAGTGGATTCATCTCTCTTGATGTCGTCATTGAAACAACACTCCGTATTTGTATGGGAAGAGCCCTCGTTACCATCCGGCTGATGCACGCATGGATTATTGGCAATATCAGCCCACGAGTAGGTTTTACCAGGTTGCTAGTCTCCTCTACATTGGACCCGGCAAGTTCCGCGACCTCATCCCCAGCCGCCTCCGCGCCTCCTTGTAATCCAGATTCAAAAGTTATGTTAACGGTTGCGGTTTACAGATTGGGTTTCTCTTCTGAGGTATTCTTGCGCTTCTGGGTCTGTTGCTGCTTCGGTTGCTTAGCCAACTTTGTTATGGCTAGGGCGTTCAGCAGTACCTCTCACTCATTGTAGACATCTACATATTTTCTTGTCGTCTCTATCATTTCTCCAAGATCGGTAACTTTGTCAGACGTTAGGCGATGATGCAGTAATCTGATTGGGAGTCTGACGATGAAGACTTCGGTCGTAGTTTCATCATTTACTCCCTCACAGGAGTTCTTCGTGTCGATCTATCGTCCGAGGTAGTCCCGACAAGTTTCTCCGTCTTTCTAGGTGCAACTCTTGAGATATCCGATTGTGTAGGGCCTCCTGTATGTGCCTTCGAAATTCTAGAAGAATGCACTTTGCATATCATACCAATTGTGTATTGTATTTTCCAGGAGTTCACTAAGCCATGATCGAGCCGTCTTCTGCAGCATCACTGGGAGATACTGGACTACGACCAAGTCGTTTCCTCCTTTGGCGATGCAGCAGGCCTGGAAGAAATCCTGGATCTAGGTGTCTGGCCAGGCCACACCGTCATAGGGTTGAATATGTCTTGAGATAGCAAATCCCTCTACAAAATTTGATTGTCAGATCCATGGACCAAAGCATTTTGGACCCACGTATATGCTATCCGACTCATAGTGCCACACCTCTATGTTTGAGTTGATCCGGTGCCTGGCATCACTTGGTGATAGAGAGCATCGTCTCGGATGTTCATTGTGCCTATGGTGTCGGGGAGCCGCATCTTTGCTTCCTCCACCTCCTCCACCTCGGCGTCCTCCTTGGCTTCCATGGGAGCTGTTATGGGTGCTGCTTGGTGGAGAGGGTGGTGCTAGTGGGTTATTTCCGACTTATTGTCGTCATCCATCTAGGGCTTCGTGACAACGGCCGCCATGCCGGCTTGATCCGGCGTGGTGTTCGTTGTTCCTTGGTCCATCATTCCCCTTGTTGTGATGAGGCTCAGTTGGATGGCTTATGTGTCTAGGAGGGGGCATTCTTTGCTGGTCTTGCTCCTGACATAGTGCTTCATCTTCTTCCTTGCGGTGATCCGACTACCACCAGAGAGGTTGCTGTGGAACTAGAGCTTCTACGACATCTTGCTCTATAGCTGGAGCAACATTGCTCCAACCACGTGCGGCTATGTGCCATTGTCCTAAAGATCTGATTCTTGAGTAAGTGTCGCCCTGAGGGTCGAGGCGGTGATGCCGATCCGATTCCCTGCGGGGCCTTGTATCATTTTGCCTAGCCGTGTCCGTGCGACATTGGTTTGATTTGGAGACCAGTTTTCCGCTGAAGGACGTGGCGGCCTTTTGCCGCTCCTGGCTCTTGTTGAGTAGCGCTACACTCATCCGGACTTACTCTAGAGTTGGATTATTCGCTAGGATCTCTTAGGCCACAACTGTATTTTCTACCAGCATGTTATACACCTGGTTTCCCTTAATGTCGATCCGAGGCTGTCCTACAACTATGTTTGCGTTCTTTCCCTCAAACAGGGTCTTATGAACTTCTGGATTTTTGTTGGCCAGCTTACGGCCTTTTCGGGTGTTCTGATGTTGCAGGGAGTTGTATTGTTCTACTTATGCAATGCGTTGTTTTTCCTCTAGGAGATTAGTGGCTTCATCAAGGAGTACCTGGCGATGCACTTCTACGGCTTGAGCCTTTTCTTCCAACTCCGCTGGTGTGAGATCTGTGGCCGTTGGGATCGGTGTTGTGAGTACATCTCCAAGAATTTTATGGGCACCAGGGGTAACCACGTGTCCATCCAATGGAGTCTTTTTTGGTTCTTCGGGGATCAAAGAACCATCTGAGTGTTCCTCATATTCTTCGGATATCATCTCCTCAGCCAGAGGATCTTTTACCAGAGTCTTTTTCTTCTTCTTTTCCTTGTTAACCTTGTTGGCACCTGTAGCAAAGAAGGTTTTGGGTGTGACTTCTAGATTCAAGCTTCTATTAGTACTCTCAGAATCTGGACATCGATATTTTCTCCGAGATCCATGTCATCTTGCGGTTCAGGTGAGTTTTTGCTGGATCTTTCATCCATACTATTGTAGGGGCTTTGATCCATAGCTTCTCCTTCTTACGCAGCCTTGGAGTTGATCTCCTCTTTAATTTCTACTTCAAACGCTCGGAATTCTGCCGATGTCATTGAATCCTCAGGGGAAGCCAGTATATCAGTGTTTGTTCCAATTGCGTCCAGCACCAAGTCGTTGTCGTCTCTAGCATCGGCAGAGCCGGATCCAGGTCCACCGTATATGACGAAGTGTGATCCATGCGCTCTAAGGTAATTGTGGCTCTCCTCGAAGGTCTTGATGGTCTTGAGGATAGTGTCCATACTGGCGTTGATGTGCAGCATCAGCCGCCTTACAAGGTGCCTCAGAAGCGATTGTCCTACTCTAGCAGCGGTAGAGCCAGATCTGGAGCTGTTGCTACTTTGATCTTCCTGAGATTCAACCTCCTGGGGGACACTACAAGAAAAGTTGGCTTTTACAATGGACGGATTTCGTGGTTCAAGGCCTGTTTTTTATGGCTAAAAAGTCTTCCGTGGCGGATGGCCTTCATGGTAAAAGCCCGTCACAAATGAATCAACCATGGTTTTTGTTCCGACCATGGCAGATCGCACCCTTCGGCCATGAAAACCTGTTCCATCGTAGATCTGTTCAACTCGTGTTGACTGATGACGTCACATAAACTGCCATGTGGCAGCCGCCATTAACGGCCGGTTACCGTCGTTAATGGTCACAGAAATCATGGTAGAAGCCTGGGCTAGTCAAGGCCAGCACATGAGAAGAGACCAATAAGAAGATGACCAGTTACTGTTTCATCCTGCACTGCTTGAAATGGGCCCATTAGTGCAGCCAGCTGCATGCCGCAAACTTTTAGGCCCGATAGTGTTTCGTCCTACAGAAGGCCCATGTTGGTCCAACACTATGCGGCCCATTAGCAACCTGCGCAAAATCGTTCCTGTATTGTTAGGGCCTGTGGTTAGCCTATCATAGTTCTCGCACTGTCGCCATTACTACCGCCCTTCTTTGAGAATGTATATTCTTTGTTCTAGCCTTTTCTTTATTCAGCCCACATGCGGCATTCTTTACTTTTGTCCTAGTAATTTTGTTGGCCTGTTACTGTTCTTGTTTGGAAATTTCTCGGTCTGTTACTATTGTAGATCATTACTGTTCTAGTATTTAACTATTCTAGCCATTTACTATTATGGCCCTTTACTGTTGGGGCCTACTACTGTTCTAGCCCTTTAATCGTCTAGCATATTACTGTTCTGCCCTTTTACAGTTTCTTGCCTTTTACTGTTGTGGCATGTTACTATTCTGGCATGTTTTTATTCTGGCATGTTGTTGTCTAGGATGCTACTGTTCTAGCATGTTACTGTTATGACATGTTATTGTTACGACATTTTACTGTTACTAGTTCCCACATGTGGGTCGACCCATTACATTTTTGGTCTTTTATAGTTTCGGCCTTCCTGAAGCCCATGCCAATATCATAAAAGGTGTATTTAGCGAGCATCTTTTACTGTTCATCATTGGCCAAATACAAGCGGGCCAATAACAAAGCCCGATACCGCCATGTGTGGGTGGCGTCAACTAAATGCCTAAATGCCTACATCGCCACCAAAGCGGGCCAATAACAAAGCCTGATACTGCCATCTTTTACGGTCTTTTATTGTTCCCTAATCGACCTGGCTAGCATAGTTATGGTACCGCCTACCACCATGTGTGGACAACGTCAACTAAATGCCTACGTGGCCTATGAGAGTTATCAAGATTTTACATCATCTGCAAATTTCTTAAAATTATTACATATTATCAACTCAGGGGAAAGAAAATTTGGCATTTTAGTTGACAATCGAATTGATAGCAGAGTCCTCAATTTTCTTTCTTAATCGATCACCTGTATCTTCCTTTGAGTGTGACAGCTACGTTGGAGGAGACATGATCTTGCAGCCCCCTCTTTGGTGGCGGTAGCAATAATTGCAGTCTGAAACTAAGTAATAACAAGTTAATACATCAAAAAAGACAAACTACTCATTTGATTGATATGATAGGAGCTTTGATCTAGAGTTTACAACTGGTCAATGGTTCAATTATTGGCCAACACGTCAAACAAACAGGACAAGCAAGAACGCATTAAACAAGTGTGCCTACGTGAAATGGGCAATCAAAAATGTGTGTGTGTGGATTAGAATTTCAGCAAATATAAACTAGCCATGTCATTTCAACAAATATATATATGGAAGCAGTTGTATACCCTAAAATGCAAGAGACGTTGGGTGACTCGGAATTTGCGCTGAGCTACATAATGGCATGCAGTTACTGTCATAGCTAAGAATGAACCAGATAGAAATTATAACCGCATCATATGAGAACTTTTAGAGCAAGAATGCAAACCACGAATGAACTATATATAGTAGAGGATAGTTATGTCGTTGCATAGGATGGACCAAAACCAGATGCGAGATATAATGGCATCGCTTGTGAACCTGTAGAACATCACAAACAAGCATTAGACAAGTGTGCCTACAATGAAATGAGCAATCAAACAAAGTGTTTCTTAGAATTTTAACAAATATAAACTAGCCAGATCATTTTAGCAAATATGTATGGAAGCAGTGGTATCTCCTGGAATACAAGAGACGTTGGGTGACTCGGAATTTGCGGTGAGCTATACAATGGCATGCAGTTATTGTCATATATAAGAATCAACTAGATAGAAATTATAATGGCATCATAAGAGAACCTCTAGAGCAGGAATGCAAACCATGAGTGAACTACATAGTAGAGGACAGTTATGTCGTTGCTCAAGATGAACTAGCACCAGATAAGAAAATAATGGTGTCACTTGTAAACCTATAGAATAGGCTATGCAAACTAACACGTTCATTGTTTCATTTTGAGCTCTACGCATGAAAAATAAAATAGTTAGTGATGCAGCTTTTGAAGAAACAAATGGAAACAACAATATTATAATCGAATTAGTACGAATAGTTTCGACGACTACTATAGGATAGAAGAACGATGCCAAGGAGGAAATAATAACATGATCTAATCTCAAGACGAACAAGATAGATTCAGTAACAGTAGAGTAGGGAATCCACACTAATATTTTCCACTGACTTCAGATTTTGCAAGAATTACACAGTAGTAGGCAATTACTGTTATACGGAGTAGGTATGAACATGTGCATGACTTTAAAATTTGTAGATAAGTGGATGCAAACAAATATGTCTAGTGACCTTGTATGTAGCACGAAGAACAGACGCGCGCATTGACTTGGTGTGTAGCATAATTACAAAAATATAGTTCACTGCGACAAGCTTGAACCTGCTATACTGCTAACAAAACAAAAAAGGGTTGGAGTTTTGGTTACCTTGGTAGGAGAGGCGTATAAGCATCGTCAGTACTGTGCGGGTGATGTCCAGGTCACCGAGGGTGTTGCGGTTGTGGTGGTTATTGGCGTCGGGGAAGCAGATCTTGGACGGTCGATGCCGGCTTGAGCGTGGTGGACGAGAGCATCACTGATGTAGATCTGGTGTAGTGAACGGCGATGGCCATGCAGCTAGTTTGGACCGGTGGACATGGAACTTCTTGAACTAGATCACGTCTGGTGGACATCAGTGAAATGGATTCGGTATAGTTGGGTAGCTTTCAACAGCCAGGAAGCAGAGCTTGGGCGGTCGATGATGCCATGGGCATGGTGAATAACACCGTAGCTATGGTGAAGTTGCAGATAGACCCGGTGAACTAGATCTGGTGGGTGAGCGTCGATGAAGTGGCTCCACGGCCGTTCACGAGACCGCAGCTCAAGCCAGTGCGCGCGGTGGTCGTGGACGGGACAAAGGAGCTTGGTATTTTTGGTAGGGCCAGTGGGAAAAACTAGGCGAATCGGGACCATATAGGTGAATGAAGAAAAATTATGATCTTCCCCCTAGCTACCGACTTTAGCATGCCCATTTTTCATCTGAACAATGGGTACAATGGTAATTTTAAATTCTAAAGTTTTTGAAACGGAAGGCGAAATTCTTCAAGGTCGTTGTGTGATTTTGCCGCTTGATTGAGATTTTGAATTTGGTTAGCACCCATCTAATATTAATAGAAAAATGGTACTCCCCCAATGGGATATTTTGGCTCAAAGTTTTTGAAATGGTGGGGCGGGAAATGCTTCATGGTAGGTGGTTTATTTTGCCGCTCAATTGAGATTTTGAATTTAGCTAGCGTCCATCTACTAATTAAAAAAGGTAGTAAACCGTACGCTATATGTCCAGGAATTCAAGGCCGAGAGTCACATCAATTGATCATCCATAACCATATTTTGGCACAGAAACTTGGATACCTTTGATTCACACAGCGTAGGCAGTAAATTTTGTCGCTTGACTGAGATTTTAAATTTGACTAGCGTCCAAGTAATAATGTAAAAATGGTAATACCTTGGTTGGGGAATTTTGCCACAAAATGTTTGAAACAGAGGGGTGTGAAATGCTTCGGGGTCGGTGGGTTATTTTGCCGCTCGATTATGATTTTGAATTTGGCTGCCAGCCAAGTTTTATTACTATAAATAAGGTTGTGTAGACCGAACACCGTCTGGTCAGAAATTTAAGGCGGAAGTCACATCAACTGATGCTCTCACTCAAACAGGGTAGGCGGTAGGTTTTGGCGGTCGATTGTGATTTTGAATTGAGAGATTTTCAAAAGAATAATTAAAAAAATAGGCCGTTCTCCTTCTATTTCAATGATCGAAGTCAGGGAGTGTGATTATCTACCACCCGTATGAAAATGTAGATCTCTGATACAAGAATGTTTGTTTAACATAACAACAAACAAATGTCTGAAGTAGCTCTGATTCAAGCATGTGAAAATGGTGTGCAACCAAGGTCTACTAATTATTTAGGTGTTGGCACAGACTCTTCTATAGGAAGCACTAGAGCCTTCGATGATCCCAGCTTTCTTCCATCGGAGGACCCTCCTCCAAGGGCAATGACCACGCACCCGCAAAAAGGCGCTCTCGACTGGCCCAACTCAACGACAAGGCACGAGATGAGGCCACTTGAGCCCTCGACTTCTCATTCATGACGGTGGATTCAGGGGGCAACGTGCTCCCAAAAACAGCGCAAGAAGTGGTGACTGCAACCACCATGTACCTACTCAACAATCAGCCGCCAGCTGGGGATCCACGATCCGCCATGCACCAATCTACGATCGCTAGCCTTGGACCGGTCGAAGCTACGCTCACCAAAGGACCAACACCAGAGTCGAAGAAAAGCAAGGCTCTAGCTAAGTACTACTCGCTCTCCTCTAGCAACGACGAGCACGAATTGTCGCGGCGAAGCTACTCACATCGACATGATCACGACTATGACACTCGTGATGACATCACACAACACAAAATCAGCAAGATGCATGCAAGGCGCGCCCGTTCAATAGACTAGGAGGATGAAGGAACAGAGCTCTACGGTGCTGGCTGCTTCAACAGAGCTATACGACAAACACGAATGTCGAAAGGGTTCAAACTCCCGACGGAGAACCCGAAGTTAGATGGCCTCCAGGACCAGAAGATCTGGCCGGATGACCACATCTCCTCCATCAAGATGCACGATGGAAACAAAAGAACAACCATGCAGTGCCTCCAGCTATAGCTGCAGGGTGATGCCCGCGCTTGGCTCAACAACCTCCGCTGTGGGTCGATCCACAGCTGGGAAGAGCTGGTCTACAACTTTGTGCGAAACTTCAAGGGTACTTACAAAATGCCTGTGTCAATCGAAGAGCTAAAGGCCTACTATCAGAAGCCTAGCGAATCACTATGCTCCTACATCTAGAGATGGCCCATCATCAAAAACTCCATAAAGGACATCTCCGAGGACCGTGCAATCGTAGCTTTCAACGACGGCGTATGATGCAGAGATCTCAGTGAGGAGCTGGGCCGCACGAAGCCCAAAACAATCGACCACCTGATGGATATCGCAAATAGGTGGGCTAATGGAGAGGACTCGGTGAAGAATAACCGCGAACACTTAGGCGACGACGACGACCTCGGTCACAGACGTGATCGCCGAGGAAAACGTCAGATGCGCGGTTATGAAGACCGCGAAGAAGTCGACATGGTCGCATCTAGCTACGCCGATAGACGCGATGACGACAACCGTAGCAGCGGGTACCGCAGCGGTGGCTACCGTGACAGCGGGAAAACCGTGCAGGTATGGCAACACCGCACCCACGACGAGGCTCCTGGAATGTCGATCCAAGATAAATTATCTGGACCTTGCAACGTTCACTTCTACATCGATAAACACGATGGCAAGAAGAAGTCCAACCACCTCCTGAAGGACTGTCGCGAGTTCCTCAAGCTCCACGAAGGCCTCACCCAGATGAATCGAGACGTGATAAATCAGGGTTACAAAGCTGCCCCTGGCGCCGTGGCTCATGGAGCACCACCACCATCGCCCGGACCACCACCACCTACGGCCGCACCAGCCCAGAACAACGGAGGCGAGTAGTACCCACGACCACTAGGGTGTATGGGCATGATCCAAAAAGGACGCCCATCCAATCGGGTTCAAAAATCAATCACTCGTGAAGTCAGTTTGGCGGTCAACTCTCCACCCTCAACCACTGAGTACCTCAGTGGGTGCGAGTCCTACATCACCTTCCACAAGAGCGATCACCAGCATCAAGTACCTTGCTCGGGCCACTCTCCCTGGTGCTCGAGGCGCAAATTGGTGGCTTCGAGATGATCCACGTCTTCATGGATGGCGGCAGCGACATCAACCTCATGTTTGCCAGCACCTTGCGTGCCATGCGGATCCCCCTCTCCTGGCTAGAGGCCTCTGACACAAAGTTCCACGACATTGTCTAAGGGAAAGGCGCGTGGCAAGATTAACCTGGACGTCATCTTCGGCACGCCAGCAAACTTTCGGCGAGAATGCCTCGAGTTCGAAGTGGTCGGTTGGCCCTCACAAAACCACAAAATCCTCGAACGTGTCGCGTTCGCAAGGTTCATGGTAGTACCACACTACGCCTACCTGTAGATGAAGATGTTGGGCCCAAACAACATTATCACCATCAGCAGAAGCTTTGCCAAGTCAGATAGCTGCGACAGGGAATTAAACAGAATCTCCCAATCCTTCGGCATGCAGGAGGAGCTGGCGAGGCTGAAGGAGTTGACAGACAACAGTCTCCCTCCTCCGAGTAAGCAAAACGCACCCGACCAGTCCTTTGACTCATCAGTACACACCAAGGCGGTCCAGGTCCACCCAACGGATGTAATACGTCGAGAATTACGCTCTAAGTTCAAGCCTAGACGAACGAAAATTGGATAAGGGATTCTACCACGGAGGTCCAAGGCCACCCACCTGTAGGCCCGTCAAAACAGAGCAGGGCACGGTACCGGCCGGCCACCTTATCCACTTTAAAGAATATCGGGACAAGAGCAAGCGGCATAAGCGACAGGTAATGTGACCACGACATACACAAATGAGCATGTATGTCTGTGACTTACAATAAACATCAGAGTCACACCATCTAAAAATAATGGAAACATATATGTTCAACGTCATACGGCAAGATCCAAATGTCCTAGATAGATATAATAGTTTAGAATATCTCCTCATGAATCACACAACAGAATATCAAGCGGAAGCGGAATACAAGATCCGAGTACAGATAAGAAGCAAATCGGCATAAGAAGCCACAAAACTAAGCACATCCTGCCCACAAATCTCACGGATCTCCATCCCCGGAATCTCTACACCTCAAAGTCGTTGCCACCATCATCAGTCTCTTCGACCCAGTAGCCTTCCTAAGAGTATACATGTCCATCTAAACCAAATATTTATCGTGTGAGACCCTAGGGGTACTCAGCAAGTCTTAATGCATCTAATGGGAACAACCTGGGGTGGCGCAATTGCAGCGAAAAATAAGATCTACAAACTGCTATAGAGACACGTTACCCATTCGCCAACCAGAGATGGACGGACGCTCGTTAATTAATATCAACAGTTATATAAGCACCATAATTTAACCTCTCTCGTCCTCCTTCTCGCTTACCGACGAGAAGGCAGAAGAATATCTCATATGTTGGCAATTTTATTAACCATTCCATGAGTGTTGCACTAAATACTAGTCATGTCTTACTCAAATTAAAGGCGGTACTTTAGTTATGCTTGTCTAGGATCGAGAAACTATGCTCCAAGTCGTCCATAACCGCGGATACGAATTTCAGAAATTTTTACCCTGCAGGGGTGCACAAATAGCAACACACGCGATCAACCTCGGGAAGAACCAAATAAAACACAACGAGGCCTCACGACAATCCATTCATAGGATTCATAAATTATTTCAGGAGGCCACCCTATTAAGCTACCCACAACGAAGCTAGCCGGCTCCGATACGAACCCAAGGTTTGTGCCAATGGCTGTAAATGAATAGGAAACCGAAAGTGTGACTGAGCTTGTCGATACCGCGAAAACATTCCACAATTCCTAAATAGTCCAGGTGCTCCACACATAATCGTAAATAAAGCATTAAAGCATGGCATAAGTACAGGATAGTAATAAAGCCCCAAACTAGTTTGTGCCCTAAGAAATAAAGTGTGAATCAAGCTCAGGTAAAGGGGGATCCATAGGGTCTCCTGTATGTGGATAGTGCGAATAGTCAAGGAACATGAATCAAGTACTCGGGGTCCTACGGGACACAAGTGAGCTTAAAGAACCAAATAGCAGATAATGCTCACCGATGCCTCTTTCATTAGTTGTCCCATTATTACTCAGATTAAGTTGTTTAGGTAACTCATTATCCAAAAACTCACACAAACCCTACACATACAATTCTATGACTTGCATGGCTCAAACAACTTCTGTAGTAATGGCTCATGGGATGGAGGGACAAGGTTCGGTGGTGTTTAAAAGTAAAGGCTATGCAATACTTAGGATTCAAATTTAATACAATCGCGACTCAATGATGCAAGAGTAAGATAGAAGCATAGGTACTATATGTATGCAAGCATGGGGAATTGCTTGCCTTGCAGTTCAGTTGTGGAATAAGGATCCGAGTAATACTCCTAAGGCTCCTAGTATTCTCCTTGCTTAATGTCTATACGGATAAAAACTAAATACACAAGGTCCGAAATAAATACATTGCACAATTATATAAACCATATGCAACAAGAAAACAAAGTATGCCATGATGGAATGATGTACAATTGCATGGTATAATATAGCATGGCATGGGTAAGGTGTGGAAACAAGAAATAAGCACTTTTATTAATTATTTGGTCAAGTTTTACTTGCATAAACCATTCAGGTTTTTAAGTATTTATATGATGCATGCTTCAATTCGTATCATCGAATGCATAATCAGAACAAGCTCATCGTGCTGATCGATTTAGACATATTATTTTGTCGAATTTGGAATTACGAAATTGAAGTTATATATTTATTATAAAAAGGTATTTATTGACATTTAAATAATTTCGACATTTTAATTTGCTCAAAAATTGTTTTGGATGGCATATTTGAATTCCTCACATTTTTCTGATGAGAAAACATATATTACATGTATTATTTGAAAATTGTGATTAAAAGATATAATAATTGCATTTTATATAAAACAAGGGCTAAATTGTCATTAGTTTGAATAGCTAGGGGCATTGTGGTCATTTCATGGAAATGGATTTGAATTCACCTCTGAAAAATATTTACTTTTTTTTGAAAGTTTTTACAAATTCCAAACAGATTTATAGATGTGATTTTATATTTGGCTTTGCATTATTTGAAATATTTAAAAGAATTGTTTAGGAAAAAGAATAAAGGGCAGTGGGGCACCGGAAGAGGGAACTGCGGGTTGGCTATCTGCCGCACACGGGCGACGGGAATAGGACAGGGCCGGCCCAACAGGAGCTAGATTGGGGACCTACGGGTGAAGAAATAGAAACACCAAGGGCTTTGAACAAAACTTTCTGGTTGTTTGTCTGATATTGACGGAACTGAAATTGCAAAGTTCGAAAACCTGCTAGCTCGGGCTGAACTTCGGAGGAAGATTGCGACGAAACCGAGGAGAATTTTGCGATGCTGCAAAAACGAAGAACGAAGAGGGTGCGTAGGTATACTATTTTTGTGCTCGGAGTTTCAACGTAGGAGGACTGTATCGCTCGGTAATCGGCGATGAACAGAGGGCTTCAGCCAGATTCCGGATTGTCGGTAAAATACAGAACTAGACGGAGATCGGCCGGACTTTGCAGGTCAATGGCGGTGGCTGTGCTCTACCGTTTTGAGCGAGGGCAGAAGATATAGAAAGAGGGTAGTCCCCTCTTTGCAGGAGTGAGAAGATCTTCGCCGGAGGTGGATCGAGAAGGCCGGTAAATTAACAGGAACAGGGGGTCTGCGAGGAAATGCTGCTGTCGCTGGGCTGCTGTTACTGCTTCCGGTGCAACAAGCGGCGCGAGCTGGCGCGACGCAGCTACTCCGGCGGAACGACGACGAGCGTCTAGGCGCGCAGGGAAGCCGGGGAGGCAGACAAGGGCCTTGAGACGTAGCTCCCGGGGTCTGGCGCACGGCCCTTTGCAGAGGGGCGCGCACGACGGCGGTGGCCGACGTGGCTGCAGGGCGAGAGCGGCGCGGCGAGGTCGACGGAGGGGCCACGGAACAGGATGGCAAAGGGGGTTGTCGGGGGACTTGCTTGGCTTACCATAGTCCCACACAAGCAGGAGGAGAGCTTGGCGAGCCGCAGATCGACCAGGAACCGGAGACCTAGCTTGACCTTGCTGTCCACAGCCACGGCAACGGCGGCGGCGCTCCGGAGAACTCCTGGTACTGCTCCGTGTTCAGGTCGAAGAATAGGAATCAGGGTGTCTGCTGATGCACTTGACCATGCCTTGGGAGGCTCCAGGTCGCCGGCTGAGGTGGTGGCCGGAGCTAGGTAGAAGATGGTCCACTCTGGCCGCGGCGTGCTGCACCAGCTCGAGTGAGTCGGAAGAGGGCAATGCAAGTGCCAGGTTTAGCTGGGAGAAAGGTTTGGGTCCGGCTGGATTGATCAATGGGGAGGCCTTGGTTTGGTGTGTTTGTGTGTGAAAGCATGCACGTGCATGGTGGGTGTAGGATTAGGTGTAGAACTAGTGTAGGTAGGATTTGCACAAAACATGTATATATACACATGGTGCCATATAGAGTAGAATTAGGATGATTTAGAGTAGAAAAAAATAGCCAGAATACATGTTTTTCTCTAGAAGATTTAGAAGAAGGCCATGTGTAAAAGGAAAAGATTTGATAGGTGAATATAAACATGAGTATACACTAGTAGAAAACGGACCTTTGGTCCAGGGGTATTAGCCCCAGTTTTACTACAAACCGGAACTAATGCCCCGGTTCCAACGGCTAGATCTGGCCCTAGGGGTGGCAGACACTAGTCCCGGTTCGAAGGGAACCTTTAGTCCCGGTTCGTGTAACAAACCGGGACTAAAGGATTTCAGGCAGGCTGGGTCAGGCGCCAGACCCTTTACTCCCGGTTTGTTATACGAACTGGGACTAAACCTTTAGTCCTGGTTCTAGACACGAACCGGGACTAAAGGCCGGACTATATCTTCTTCCCCCACCTGCCCGAGCCACCATTTCAAGCTGGTGGCTCCTCTCTCTTTCTTGCTTCAAGCTCTAGTTTACGCCCAATTTTCTCTCAAGATTTGTCTATATTTTGTGGTGTCCCATCTATCCAAAGGTTCTAAAAGGTGAGCAACTTCATCCTTTGAACACTCATGGCTATATTAGCTCGTTTCATGCTCTATCTTGTAGATGGATTTGTGGATTTAGTTCGGTAGTAATTTTTGCAATGATAACATGAGATCGATATTTAGATTCTATCTATCTTGTATTAATGTAAGGAACTCTAAGGTAAATATCACATATGTGGATTCTATATATATATCTTGTTTTGGCACGTAGTCTTGAAATTTGATTTTAGAAGCACACACATGCGTGAGTTCATCATTCTAACTAGCTAGGCAAAATACCCTTCTTCGTCTACCTGCCTTCAACAAACTGAAAAAATTATAACAAAGATAGGGTTAATTCATAAAAGCTTGATAAGAAAACATCACAGTACATCTTCGAGAAGCTCCTCTATGGTGAGCTCCTCGATGATGTCTGAGGATAGAATCCTAACACATCTTCGAGAAGCTCCGCCGTAGTGGTGTACCTCTCGCACCATCTTGGAGTTAATAACTTCTCCAGCTATAGATTAATACGCTGGGTAACTAAAACAATTCACATATTAGGGAGTGCCTCTATGTCGAGCTCCTCGAAGATGTCTGAGGACGGGATCCTAAGACATCTTCGAGAAGCTCTGCCATAGTGGTGTCCCTGCTCTCGCACACCATCTTTCAGTTCATATCTTCTCTAGCTAGATCAGTATGCTGGTGGAGCTAACTAATTCACATATCCGCCGTAGTGGTGTCCCTGGTCTCGCACACCATCTTGCAGTTCTTCAAAAGAATGCATACCTATTTATAGATTAAGCAGCACAACATAGTGTCGGGCACTGAAGACATAATATCGACACACTCACCCCTAGTACTGCCACCCACCCAAAATAGTGTCGTCATTTACTGGCTTAGTGTTGCCCACTAAGAACATAGTGTCGGCATGTTGTTACCACATCCACATTTAGTCCCGGTTGGTGCCTCCAACCGGGACTAAAGGTTCATCATATCTTTAGTCCCGGTTGTTGGCTTTAATTTTTTTTAGACCAGTACTAATTTTAACATCATGATTATGTTTGATGTACTTAATTAATTATATAATGCAGATGGGCCGGCAATGGATGTACGCTGACCGACTCTCTAGCGAGTTTATTAAAGGCGTGCATTCTTTTATCCTTGTGGCCGAGGCAAACAAGCGGAATGGTTTTATGTCTTGTCCATGTGGTGTCTGTTGGAATCATAAGGAATACTCTTCCTCAAGAGTCCTTCATAGCCACCTATTTCGGTCTGGTTTCATGACCGACTATAATTGTTGGACCAAGCACGGAGAAAGAGGGGTTATGATGGAAGACAACGAAGAAGAAGAGAATGATAATGACTATCCTACTATGTCCCCTGAATACAATGGTACTACAATGGAAGACATTGATGAAGAAGAAGATGAAGAACGGGCATCAGATATGCCCGATGATGATCTTAGTAGGTCCATTCCTGATGCCCAGGAAGAATGCGTAACAGAAAGGGAGAGGTTGAAGTTCAAGCAGATGTTAGAGGATCACAACAAATTGTTGTACCCAAATTGTGAAGATGGGCACAAAAAACTAGGTAGCACACTGGAATTGCTGCAATGGAAGGAAGAGAACGGTGTGACTGACAAAGGATTTGAAAAGTTGCTAAAAATAATGAAGAAGTTGCTTCCAAAGGATAATGAACTGCCCGCCAGTACCTACGAAGCAAAGAAGGTTGTCTGCCCTCTTTGATTAGAGGTGCAGAAGATACATGCATGCATTAATGACTGCATCCTCTACCGCGGCGAGGAGTACGAGAATTTGGATGCATGCCCAAATACCTTTATTGCGGTATAAGATAAGACGAGATGACCCTGGTGATGTTGAGGGCGAGCGCCGTATGAAGAGGGTTCCTGCCAAGGTGATGTGGTATGCTCCTATAATACCACGGTTGAAACGTTTGTTCTGGAACAAAGAGCATGCCAAGTTGTTGCGATGGCACATGGAAGACCATAAGAAAGACGAGATGTTGAGACACCCCGCTGATGGGTCGTAGTGGAGAAAAATCGAGAGAGAGTTCCCGGACTTTGTAGGTGACGCGAGGAACTTATGGTTTGGTGTAAGTACAAATGGCATGAATCCTTTTGGGGAGCAGAGTTGCAGTCATAGCACCTGGCCTGTGACTCTGTGTATCTATAACCTTCCTCCTTGGTTGTGCACGAAGCGGAAGTTCATTATGATGCCAGTGCTCATCCAAGGCCTGAAGAAACCCGACAACGACATTGATGTGTACCGAAGGCCATTAGTTGAAGAACTCTTACAATTGTGTCACGGACAAGGTGTACGTGTGTGGGATGAGAAGAAGTAGGAGGAACTTGACCTACGAGCGTCGTTGCTCATAACAATCATTGTCCTGCTCTTAGTAACATTTCAGGACAGACAAACAAGAGATACAATGCATGCACACACTATTTAAATGAGAGTGAAAGTATATATTTGGATAAATGTAAGAAGAATATGTACCCGGGGAATTATCGTTTTCTTCCGCCCACGCACACCCTAAGAAAGAAAGGTAAGCATTTCAATGGTGAGGCAGACAGCCGGTGTAAGCCTATCCGCCGTACTGGTGAAGATGTATTTGATATGTTGAAGGATTTAAAAGTAATCTTTGGAAAGGATCCTGGTAGACTTCCGAAGGACGATGTCGGACACGCACCCATGTGGAAAAAGAAATCTATATTTTGGGAGCTACCCTATTGGAAAGTCCTAGAGGTCCGCTCTGCAGTTGACGTGATGCACCTGACGAAGAATCTTTGCGTGACGCTGCTAGGCTTCTTGGGCATGTATGGGAAAAGCAAAGATACACCTGAAGCACGACAGGACCAACAACTTATGAAAGACCGAGACGGCATGCATCCAGAGCTGTTTCAAGGTACTGCCAGCTACGCTCTTACCAAAGAAGAGAAGGAAATCTTTTTTGAAGTCCTTTACAGTATCAAGGTTCCGTCTGGTTTCTCGTCGAACATAAAGGGAATAATAAATATGGTAGAGAAAAATTTTCAAAACCTAAAATCTCATGACTGCCACGTGCTTATGACCCAACCGCTTCCGATTGCATTGAGAGGACTCCTACCGGAAAATGTTCGAGTACCCATTGTGAAGCTATGTGCGTTTCTCAATACAATTTCTCAGAAGGTAATCCGTCTAGATAGTCTACCAAGGTTACAGAAAGATGTGGTCCAATGTCTTGTCAGCTTCGAGTTGGTGTTCCCATCATCCTTCTTCAATATTATGACGCACCTCCTAGTTCACCTAGTCGAAGAGATTAACATTCTCAGTCCTATATTTCTACACAATATGTTCCCCTTTGAGAGTTTCATGGGAGTCTTAAAGAAATATGTTCATAACCGTGCTAGGCCAGAAGGAAGCATCTCAAAGGGATATGGAATAGAGGAGGTCATTGAGTTTTGTGTTGACTTTATTCCTGACCTTAAGCCCATCGCTGTTCCTGAATCACAGCATGAGGGTAGACTTAGTGGAAAAGGCACGCTAGGAAAGAAAGCAAGGATATGTTTGGACGAACATTCTCTCACTAAAGCACACTACACAGTTCTGCAAAGTTCCACCTTGGTGGCTCCGTATATCGAGGAACACAAGAATATTGTACACTCCAACAACCCGGGGAAGCCTGGCTCCTAGATTAGAGATGAACACATGAGGACTTTCGGCGGTTGGTTGCAGACACATCTCATGAATGACATAAATGTTGGAGAGCAGTTGTACTTGTTGGCTAGGTCACCATGTTCGACTATATTGACTTTCCAAGGGTACGAGATAAATGGGAATACATTTTACACGATCACCCAAGATAAAAAGAGCACCAACCAAAACAGTGGTGTCTGATTTGATGCAACGGACGAGAATGGGCAAAAGGATACATATTATGGTTACATAGAGGAGATATGGGAACTTGACTATGAACCTTATTTTAAGGTCCCTTTGTTTCGGTGCAAATGGGTCAAGCTGACAGGAGGCGGGGTTGAGGTAGACAAGAAATACGGAATGACAACAGTGGATCTCAACAACCTTGCGTATAGAAATAAACTATTTGTCCTAACTAATGATGTGGCTCAGGTTTTTTATGTGAAGGACATGTCTACCAAACCGAGAAAAAGGAAAGATAAGCAAAAGAATACAGCATATGATGAGCCAAAGCGCCACATAGTTCTTTCAGGAAAAAGAAACATCGTGGGGGTGGAGGATAAGACAGACATATCAAAAGATTATGATAAATTTCATGAAATTCTGCCCTTCGCTGTGAAGGATGACCCAAGCATCCCGTTAAGTAAGGAAGATGCTCCATGGTTACGAATTAGAAGAAAACCCTAACAATAGAGATGTGTGGATGTTGGTGATGTACAATATTATTAAACCTTTATTTTTAATGATCTGCTTATATATATATATATATGGATATGAACTGTCTCGATCTCAATAGGTAGTATTGCAACCTGCTATGGCCAGACATTTATTAATATTAAAACATAAAATTAGTCATAATCATATCTAGTCCTATAGTACACAGCTTCAGGGTCGTCTTCGTAATCGTCATCCTCATCGTCGTCGCTCGTAGCACGTGGCTGGATCCTCAGCCCTTCCCCAGCTTGTGCATGGGGGAACGGGGGAGGGTGCACCTTCCACTTCGGCCTCAGATTCACGACGAGCGGGGAGGGGGCTCCCGGATGACGACCCCAGTACTCCCTAGGCCTTCACCACCACCACCACTCTTATGGCTATGCGGCTGGTGAAAGTACGGGTACCTCAGGCGAGGATGGTCTCCCATGGCGATGTAGCGCATCACGCCGGCGATAGTCCAGTTCACCCACCACAGGTGGCGACCGGCCTCGTTGTGGGTCACTGGGGGCGGGCCGTCACCCTCATACCTAGTGAGCTCCCTTTCTTGCCAGTTTGCGAAGAAGGCATTCTAGGTGTCGAGGTTGTCGGGATCCCAATGGGGATCAATCCGCTGCTCTGGCGTGAGCTCGAGGTAGAAGTGATTCGTGATGGCCATTTGGCGGGCCGAACCTTGAGGTACAGGAGGAACAAGAACCCTCGATTGCTTTCGACATCCAGGCGGGCGGCCAGTACCCAGTGAGCATGGGTAGCTAGGCGCTGACGCCTCGGTCTCCTCGAGCATCAGAAAGGCCCAGTAAGCGGTGTTCATTATTGTGAGAGAGAAGGTGTGGATGTGTGGATGGACATGGCGGTTGGCCTAGATATAGAGGGAAATGGCAGGAAAACATGGCGGGAAGCGGGGGAAAGGGCGAGAAAACATGGAGGGAAGTGGGGGAATGGCGGGACATATCTAGTCCCGGTTAGTGGCTCCAACTGGAACTAAAGGCTCCCGAAATATGTTTTAGTCCTAGTTACTAGTTTTAGTATTAAATATTATATTTTTAATGAGTATATTATTTTTTGTGAATATTTTGGTATATTATATGTATTTTTCTGTTTTTAAATAATAAACTATATTTTTCCAACATTTGTACTAAATATAATACTTGTTAAACAATAGATAATTTCATTTAAGTTGTATAATAAAGTATGATAATATATTTAAATTATAGATCTTCTTTTTCTGAAAATTTTGATATATAATACATAATTTTATGAAAACTATAAACCATTTTTCTTTTTAGCGCCAAAAACCCCCTTTAGCCCCGGTTTGTAATACAAACCGGGGCTAAAGGGTGACCTTTAGCCCCGGTTTGTATTACAAACCGGCGCTAAAGGGGTATGGCATGCCGAAAGAGTGGCGGGCCGAAAACACCTTTAGCCCCGGTTTGTAATACAAATATGTCTTGAAGAAAAAAAGTCCTCCATTCACTGGCCCACTAGAGAAGCAGCAGGATAACTGGGTCGCATGTGTGGAATACAAGACCTCGGCACCAGCTGTGGCAATGTCAGAAAAGAATAAGCTAAATGCAGCCAAAAAGAAATATCACCATCATATGGTCACAGGTGGCTACAAGACTGCCATACCTAAGTGTGATAAAGCCGAGGCCGACCTGGCGGCTAAAGGGGTCACTCCAGCTATGTCTGGTTGGCCCTTGAGGTCAAGAAATTGGTTACTTGGTCATGGGGCATCGTATGATCCAGAAACAGGCGAGATTGATGTAGCCAAAGAAGTTGCTGGACCCAAAGATGATCTTATTAAAGTGATAAAAGAGGTTGAAGAGGGAAAGTTTGTTCCTAACAGAGAGAACGATGAGCTGACAAAGGCTCTTGGGAATCCTGAAAAGGCCGGACGAACAAGAGGGTTCAGACCTTCTTGTCCATGGGCTATCGGGTTTCTCGAGGACCTTGACACATACATAAGCCGATCGAGAAAAACAAAGCGGCAAAAAGAGGAGGATGCGAAGCGGTTCGCGAGGTTTGAAGCCATGCTGCAGGAGCATCGACAGGAGCTTAATGAACTTAAAGGACTCCGACAGCAAGATACTACACTAGACAGTACGGTCGGCCCATTGCAACGGAAAAGCAGCGTGGCTTCCACGGAGGGCCACAGTAATGATGCAACGATGGATGTGTACCCCGTGGATGCAATTAATGAGAAGACTAGTTGTGAGTTGCATGTTGAATTGAAGAACATATCCATGAAGGTGGCGGTCGGCTTTGCTTTACCTTCTGCACCGGGAGCGACCTACCATTGCAATCCAATTCCAGCTGGCTATGCTCGTGCGGTGTGGATGAAGTTCAACCGCTGTGTCAGTCACTACTACTTGACTTCCCTGGAGGTGAAGGGGAGACGACACTAGGAGAAGTCACGAGTGGCTTCATTCTTTGGAAAAAGGAATACATCAAGTTTCCAGGCTCAGCACCAAGGCCACCTTATCCAGCGAGAAACAATCAATCACCTCCAAGGCCACCATCTCCTCCCAGTAAAAGTCCACCTCCAAGGGCAACGTCTCCTCCCAGTAAAAGTCCACCACCTCCAAGTACAATCCATGACCTCAACACGAGTCCATCTCAATCTACGTAGCCACCTCCACCCACTAAGGGCCAAAAGCGGAAGAATAGCACCACTCCGTCGAGCAATAACCGACGCCCAAAGCGATAGTTGTCGCCCCTCCCAAGGGTACCGCCGGTTTCTCCCAAGAGGGCTTACGACCTAACCGATGAGGAGACCGATGCGGTCGTACGGGCCAAAGTGGATGCTCATTTTAAAAAGAAACAACCTGAGCCAGAGGTCCAAATAAAACCGGAAACCAAGGAGCACTTTAGGAAATTACTAACGCAGCCATCCCAAGCTCAGTTAAATGCGCCAGATGACTATACATGATGTCTTCAGAAGACACTGAAACAGAAGAGATCAAGTGGTAGAGGAAGCATCACAAAAGACGTTCCCCAGCAGGAGAAACAAGCAAAACAATCGAGTGGTAGCAGAAGCATCAGAACGGACATTCCCCAGCTGGGGAAACAAGCAAAACAATCAAGTGCTAGCCGAAGAACCAAAAGAGACGTTCCCTAGCTAGGGAAACAAGCAAATCAATCGCTCCCCCTGCTCCAGGTGTACATACCCGAACCTCAACTATATGGGGGAGAACCTATGGATCCGGAAACAGCTAAGATATTGGCCGAGCAATGCAATATGTCTATTCATGACATTATTCACGGCAATCATATGCCCAAGGCTGAGGTAGCACCCAAATTTGTTCACGGGGAGCCTCTAGTCAGTTCTGAGAGGCTTCGGGATATGCCAACAAAAATGCGACGATTGCATGAATGGTACATGAAAGTATCAAAAGAAGAGCGATATTGGCTCATAGTGAAAGTTCGAAAAGAACATTAGTTTGCTGAAGACGAGGTCCCTATTGAATTTGCAGAATTCTTTCAGTTATTCAATCTAAAGGAACTCGACAAATCTATCCTCATTTCCTATTGTCTGTAAGTGATTACTTTATTTATGTAATTAAGTCTCTAGCTCAGCTTGTTCAATTCATTGCCGGTAAGTATACTCACTATATTCTCTTGTACACTATATATAATGATGCAGATTGAAGATTCTCGAATGTAAAAGAAAGGCTATCAACGGATTTGGGTTCATTGACCCACATTGAGTTAATGGAGCTATGCTAAAGTATAAGCCACTAGAGACCGAGCAAAACATGCTCCGGTTTCTCATGAACCAGCATTTCTGTAATGAAATACTATTTCCTTACCACTTCGGTCGAATGTATTATTATCTTTTACACATTAACTTTTGCTTACTCGATGTTCAGTGTAATGATGGGTTACTGACGTATGTAAACCTTGCGTAGCTACCACTAGATTCTTCTAAGCATTTCAGTTGACTTGGGAAGAGTTCACATCATGGACTGGCTAAAAAAAGACATGGAAGAGAACCGCATCATTATCGATATGCTCCAGAGGTAATTTCAACCATTATCGCACTATATCAGTTTCTTTCGTTCATTTTCTGGGATATCAAGTAGTTATTAACTCATACATTCATTTTTTTTGTCGGGTAGGGTTTCGAAACGGTTCAAGAACAAGGTATGCGGTCAATGGCGTGAGGAGCTATTTTTTAAATCGGTCTCGGTAAGTAGTACGAGCTAGGTCCGTGCATCTATTTAATTCTAGTTTACGTACATTTATCATGCTAGAGTTATTATTTGATTGAATTATATTCTTGTAAAGTGCGCGAGGCAGCCACAGGGGGCTAATCTATGTGGATTCTATGTGTGCGAGTTCATTCGCATCACTAATGAGAAGCCCTTGGAAACTGTTCGACTAAGTAAACAATATATTCACCCTTTATTTTTATTACAAAAAGTTGTGTTGAATCTAATTTATATGAACTCCTTCTTTATAGTTGGACGCGGTGCGAGACAAGATCCTACCACAGGACCGCCTACTAGCAATCCAAGAGGAATTGGCTGGATTTTTGGTCGACGAGGTCATAGACCCATACATATAATACTCTATAGATAGACCCTAAAGCGTCCGTGTAATGATCTCTATGTAATCAAATAGACAGGCTCTGGACCCGGTTGGGACTCCATGTAATGATCGACCTCCATGCATGTATATGCTTGTAAGAGAAATTATATTATATATGCATCAACGTGTACAAGTACTGTGTAGTAGCGTTGTGTATGTATACAAAAACTTGTTTGTAATGAAGACACAGAATGAAAAATAATTGAACACAAAACACAAAATGAAAAGAAAAATACAAAACCCTAAAACCCCATCTCCTGCCACGGCAGCCAAATGGCCCAAAATGCTACCGCGGCAGGGAACCTTTAGTCTCAGTTCGTGTTACAAACCGGGACTAAATGTCCTCCAGCCTAGCGCGGCTCGTGGGGCCACGTGGTGGACCTCTAGTCCCGGTTCGTAAAAGAACCGAGACTAAAGGCAAGACCTTTAGTCCCGCTTTGGTAGTCCCGCTTTGCAATCCGGGACTAAAGGTCGTTATGAATCGGGGAAAATGGCCTGGTTTCTACTAGTGATATGTGGTACCCATATAAACACATGTAAGTGGATGGTTTGAAGGAAGTAGAGCATTGGTGAAGTGAGCAAGAATCCGCTAAGCAAATAGAACCAACTTGAATATGAATAAGGAACAAGACATGCACATGCAGATGTTTATATTGCATGTACTAGAAGTTGACCTTGTTATTGCATCTCCCATGCAGGTGTGCATATTTTGTGAAAACAAAATATGTCACATGCATGTATGTTAAAAGAGGTTGCCAAATAAAAGAATTGGAATAAACAAGGGTTTGAGAAAGGCCAAACTCATATGGCATTTTGAATTTGGTTACATCAAACCAAATGACCATGTGTATGTGAATAGTAGGATCCATACAACTATATATGTGGGCTAGAATTAAATCTAAAAACAAATGAATATGCCCACATACATGTATATGTTAGAATGAGGATGATCACATGGAAGTTGATATGGAGAAGTTAGTAGGTCGAATGATTAAAGAGAGATGCCCTCAACTCCATTTGGGCATGTTACAATAATCAAGAAAGAAATACAATATATCAAGAAGCAAATTATTAATAAGACAATGCAATATGAGGAGAAGAACCAAAAGAAAAGGGTTTTTAATATGATGCTCAAATGCAATGTGGCATGGTGACATGGTGATGATATAATGATGATGCAACTAATGAAATTTAGGAGTAGCAATATATAGACTAGGCAAGTAGCATTGAAATTGTTAAAAAATTGGGATGCTACAATGGACCTGACCAAGATGGCTCTCATCTCTAACAACTTGAGCCCCGCATAGGAACTCGTGCTCCTCGAATTCCTCCGTGAGCGCTGGGAGATCTTCGCCTGGTGTCCAACAGACATCCAGGAGTCCCTAGGGAATTCGCTGAGCACTCACTCAACGTGAATCCTGATGCTAGACCAGTGAAGTAGTCGATACGTCTATCGTCAGAACCAAGGGCAAAAGCGGTCGGTATGGAAGTCAACAGACTCCTCGACGCCAACTTCTTAAGAGAAATCAAGGAGAGCACCTGGGTAGCAAACCCCATGCTTGTTCCTAAAAAGGACATGAATATCCTGCAGATGTGCGTGGACTTCGCTTGCCTCAACAAGAATTGCCCAAATAATCGACTCCACCACAGGATGCTAGCGCCTATGCTTCCTCGACGCCTACTCAGGGTACCACCAGATTCCGATGAAGGGAGAGGACCAGGATAAAACGACATTCATCGCGCCCTTTGGCGTCTACTTCTACACAACAATGCCCTTCAGGCTGAAGAATGCAGGGGCCACCTATAAGCAGTGCATGCAGGCCTGCCTCAAAAACCAACTTGGTCGGAACATCCAGGTCTATGTCGATGACATCATCATCAAAACCAAGGAGGAAGCCTCACTACTTGACGATCTCCACAAGACCTTCGACAACCTTGACCAATGATACATTGCAAATGTATCTATAATTTTTGATGTCCCATGCTTGGTTTTATCCACTTTCTTGTGTTTTGTTCCAACTTTGGAGTACTTTTCATATGATTTCTTGGACTAACCTATTAATAAGAGCCACAGTGCCAGATGCCTGTTTTCTGCTGTTTCTGGTTCTAGGAAAGTCAGAAAATGAATATTCTTGGAATTGGACAGGACAAAAGCCAAAGTGCCTATTTTTCCGGAAGGGATCAAGTGCCAGAATACGAGACGGAGAAGGGCCAGGGAGCCACCACACCACCTGGCCGCGCGGCCAGGCCTGGCCCACGCCAAGGGGTGGTGTGGCCGCTCCCGACACCCCCTCGTCCTCTCCTTCCGCCTATATATTGCCCTCGGGACAAAAACCCTAAGTACCCGATCAAAAATCCACGAAAGAGTCTGTAGCCGCCGTCATATCCATCCCTAGATCGGGAGGGATCTGAAGCTCTTCCCGTCACCCTGCCGGAGAGGGGAATTCACCCTGGAGGCTTTCTTCATCACCATGCAAGCCTTCGGTGTGATGCGTGAGTAGTTCATCCTTGGACTACGGATCCATGTAGTAGCTAGATGGCTGGTTTCTCCTCCTTTGTGCTTTCATGTTTAGATCTTGTGAGCTCCGTTCATGATCAAGATCATCTATTTGTAATTCATACATGTTGTGTTTATGGGGATCCGATGGATATTGAGATGCTATTTCAGATTGATTATTGATTCTATCATGTCTTTGTTATTTGAGATCTTGCATGCTTTCCGTTGTTAGTAGCTATTTTAGCCAAGTAGATGCTAGCAACTCCAAGAGTTAGTATTTATGCTCGATAGTGGGTTCATGCCTCTGGCAATCTGGGGAAGTGACATAAATCTCTAAGGTACTAGATGTGCTGTTGCTACTAGGGAGAAAACAACAATCCTTTGTTCATAGAACAATCGTATTGTTTACTTTACACGTAGTTTGTAAAGCAATAATCTGTTGCTTGCAACTTAATACTGGAGGGGGTTCATATGATAACCTGAAGGTGGATTATTAGTCATAGATGCAGTTGGATGGCGGTCTATGTATTATGTTGTAATGCCCAATCAAGTCTCAGAGGGGTCAAGATGATTAGTATACGCATGTATTACTTTCTCGGTGTTTGTCAATTGCCCCGCTGTAATTTGTTCACCCAGCATGTTATCTATCTAAGGAGAGCCACCTCTAGTGAACTATGGATCCCGGTCCTTTTACTTTACATACAATCTACAATCTTTTACTGCTTTGTGTTTACTTTCTGCAAACTATTACTTCCTTCCATTCGATACGTTTAATCCTTTGTTTTCCGCAAAACACGGTGAGATTGACAACCTCATCACAAGTTGGGGACAAAGTTCTGTGGTTGTGTTGTGCAGGTCTCCACGTTGCTACTAGCACCGGTAGTGCGCCCTGCCAAAGCTCAGCTAGTAACACCTTTGGGGTGTTTCCTTGCTCCTACTGGTTTGATTAAACCTTGGTTCCATAACTGAGGGAAAACTTGCTGCTATATTCATCGTACCTTCCTCTTGGGGTTCCCAACGAGCTCTACGTCGAAAGTCAAGCGCATCAAGATTTTCCGCGCGCCGTCTTGGGAGTCAAGGACATCTTCACAAGGGGAGTCCCTCATAACCAATCTCTTTACTTTGTTGTTTTTGTTTTTCTTAGTTTCCTTTTTTGCTTTGTTTGCTTGTTTTGTTCTTCAAAAACACAAAAAAAATTAGTTTTACTAGTTTTCTTTCTTATTGGAAAAACACAAAAAAATTAGTTCCTTTCTTAAGTTGCCTTTATGACTAGCTCTGCTCCAATCACTATTTCATTATGGATAGCTCACTCAGTTTCCTATTTGGGAACAGTTTTATGACTGCTAAGGTAATAGATGAACCATTGCTGAACCTGAAAGCTCATTACATGAAAAAGAGGAGAGTGATGGACAAAAGGAGGAAGAATGGATCTACCCATGCCTACCTTCTAATGAGAGTAACTCTTTATCCTTTACATTATTTGATTGTCCCCCATGCTTATCAAAGGAGGGTGAATGTTATGTTCCCGAGGATTCTTTTGAAAATGTTTATAATAAAGCTCTAGTGCTTATAGATCATGAAAAGCATGCCTTATGTGATAGTTATACTGTTGAGTTTATTCATGAGGCTACTGAAAATTATTATGAGAGAGGAAAATATGGTTGTAGAAGTTTTTATGGTAATGAAACACCTCTCTATGTGCTGAAAGTTTTGAAGTTACTTTTGTTTTATCTTCCTATGCCTGTCACTTTGCTCTTTGTGCATTTATTTGCATACAATATTCCTATGCATAGTAAGTGGGTTAGAATTAAATGTGTTTTGTATTTGCTTCTTGATGCTCTCTTTTACTTCAATTCATATTTCCTATGAGAGCATCTTCTCAAATTTTCATGCCTAACTTAAAGACGTTAAAGAAAAGTACTTGTTGGGAGATAACCCAAGAGTTTTAGTTGAGTCCTGGTAGTTATTACTTCAGTAATAACCTCTCCTTATCCTTTTTATTTGCTTTTTGTTCCAAGAGTAACCTCTAATGAGAGTGAAGTAATGATTGGGAAAGTTGCTGTCTCGAAACAGATTTTTGTGCTTCACCGTAAAAATTTCTAAGAGAGCTCTGTATGTCGGATTAAGCTGTCATTTTTTGTGCATCTGCCCCAGGTTGTTATCTAACTTTCGTTAGTTCAACACTTTTTAATTTGAGCAACAAAAGGTCTTCGAACAAATTCATCTTTACCTGCTGGTCTATTTTGACAGATTTCTGCCATTTTCTGCATTTGCTTCTTGTTAGTTCCTTCTTGAGTTCTTTTGGGGAATTGAGATTTTTGAGGGAAGTGATACAGTAGCTAGTGTTCTAATGGAAGTTTATTTGGTGTTATAACTGAACGTTGAGACTTATTTATCTTAAGTGCACTAATGTTGCTAATAAGATTGTGTGAAGTTTTGTATGAAGGAAAATTTTCAGGTGTATGGAAGGAACGAGTAATGAGATAAAGGATGGACTAAAGCTCAAGCTTGGGGATGCCACACGTGTCACCCTAAGAAATATCCAAGAAGTACAAGCATCAAAGCTTGGGGATGCCCAAGGCATCCCCCTTCTTCATCAATAAAAATTCCAGGTTTCTTCCAAACGCTTCATTTTTATTGTTTCATGCACAGTTGTGTTTTTCTTGAAGTGTCTTCTTTTTCGTTTTTGTTTTGGTTTTTAGTTTGCTTGGTTTTCTTAGTTTTCTGAATAAGTTGGTTGGACCCCCTCTTTCACACTTTGGTTTGCGAATAGTTTGGTTTGGTTTGGAAAAGAGTAGGAAAGTTCATACTTATGTGGTAAAAGAGCTCGTTCTTGACTGTGGCCTATGCTTTGTCATGCCACGCATGATATTGTTTTGGCTTTATGCTTAGTTTTCTTTGTTATAGCATGACTTGTTATAAACAATTGAGATTGCTTAATGTGCCTTGGATGAATCATGCGTTGTTTTAGCATATTAAAGCATAGTATAGTGGTATTCTCCTTTGATGCTTTATTTGGGTTGACTTGGCACATGCTCACACCATGTTATGACTGTCACAATTCACCATAGCCTTTATGATCCTTTAGTTTTCAACTTGTAGTATCACTTTATGCTTTGATCAATGATGTTTTGTCGCTCTGCATGATTATGGCCATTATTGCTCTCTTAGTTTGTCGCTCCCAGTCTTTTGCTAGCCTCCACAACCAAGTATGAGTTCCACTCATGCATCCAACTCCCTAAACCAAGTTATTCCAAAGATTCCACCATACCTACCTACTAGCTTATTCTATTCCAAGTATATTCATGCTTTTGTTTACCTTCCTCTTGTTATGAGAAAACTAGTGATTAAAGCTCTCACGAACTTGAAGGCACACTTTACTTTACTTGCCCTTAATAAACTTGAACCATTGTGTCTTCTATGTTGTATATGCTTGCACTTATTTGTTGGGAATTAGCAGAACCATGCTTTCATGGGGAACGCTTTCAACATTGCACTTGGTACTTGTACCTAGTTGATATCATGCTCTTTTGTATATGGATGTCGTCGGTGTGAAATGAAAGGGGAGCTTATAAGTCCATGGAGTTATGTATATGTGTTAGAAAGCACTGGGCATTGGTCTAATCCATGCTGACATGGTGGAAACCTGTAGCGTAACCATAATGAGCTGTCTATGAAGCATTCTTCTTATAAAAAAAAGAGTCCTATATTGAGAAAAAAAGAGAAAATAAAAAAGAGATACTATGAAAAGAGGAAAGAGAGAAAAAACACCATATTCCCATGGTAAATAAGAAGAATGCTAAGATGCTTGTTGTCTGCTTGCCTTGTCATTTTGATATGGGGATTCTTCCGTATCATCGGGCAAGGGGTACCCCGTTGGCGGTTCTCAATGATACACATGTACTTACCGGTGACTAAACTTGAGTAGCATGAGGAGCGGCCCTCGTATACAAGGGACATGAGATTTCTAACTTATACTTCGTCAAGCATGTACACCATTGTTTTTTCACTTTAACCTTAATCACTTCAAGATGCTTATGATAGGGGCAATGAGAGCTGAAAGCTATTAAGTACCATAATTTTTGGAAGCTCTTTATGAGACTTGAATCCCTACTTCCTTTTACAAAAGGCCTTTCTTCCACCATTATATTGAGTCTCCACCTTCCATCTTTATGCACTACTTTGAGAGCATAGTGGCCATTCTTAGTTCTATGTGCATTGTCCCAAGACTAGTTGATTGATGCATAACTTGTTATTGCTTGTTTGAAACTATTGTATCTAGTCACTCTTATGAACTTTGAAGGTGTCCTATGCATTTATATTTGCTACTCTATTGAGGGACAAGCTGAATACTTTTATGCTATGTTTTCTTTATGTGAAACAAACAAACGTCTTGCAAAGCATTGTTATTCATGAATCTTCTGTTTGTGCCTTTTCATGTTGCATCATAGTTTCTTTGCTTATTGCTAGAACTTTGTCTTTCATGCTATGATTGAAGTACTATGATCCCAACTTTGAATGTTTTGCAAATACTTTGATCAAGTCTTTGATGGTGCATGTCACCTCAAAAATTATTTCTTTTTATCACTTACCTACTCGAGGACGAGCAGGAGTTAAGCTTGGGGATGTTGATACATTGCAAATGTATCTATAATTTTTGATGTCCCATGCTTGGTTTTATCCACTTTCTTGTGTTTTGTTCCAACTTTGGAGTAATTTTCATATGATTTCTTGGACTAACCTATTAACAAGAGCCACAGTGCCAGATGCCTATTTTCTACTGTTTTTGGTTCCAGGAAAGTCAGAAAATGAATATTCTCGGAATTGGACGGGACAAAAGCCAAAGTGCCTATTTTTTCGGAAGGGATCAAGTGCCAGAATACGAGAGGGAGAAGGGCCAGGGAGCCACCACACCACCTGGCCGCGTGGCCAGGCCTGGCCCGCGCCATGAGGTGGTGTGGCCGCTCCCGGCACCCTCTCGGCCTCTCCTTCCGCGTATATATTGCCCTCGGGATAAAAACCCTAAGTACTCGATCAAAAATCCACGAAAGAGTCTGTAGCCGTCGTCATCTCCATCCCAAGATCGGGAGGGATCTGAAGCTCTTCCCGGCACCCTGCCGGAGAGGGGAATGCACCCTCGAGGCCTTCTTCATCACCATGCAAGCCTCCGGTGTGATGCGTGAGTAGTTCATCCTTGGACTACGGATCCATGTAGTAGCTAGATGGCTGGTTTCTCCTCCTTTATGGTTTCATGTTTAGATCTTGTGAGCTCCGTTCATGATCAAGATCATCTATTTGTAATTCATACATGTTGGGTTTGTGGGGATCCGATGGATATTGAGATGCTATTTCAGATTGATTATTGATTCTATCATGTCTTTGTTATTTGAGATCTTGCATGCTTTCCGTTGTTAGTAGCTATCTTGGCCAAGTAGATGCTAGAAACTCCAAGAGTTAGTATTTATGCTCGATAGTGGGTTGATGCCTCTGGTAATCTGGGGAAGTGACAGAAATCTCTAAGGTACTAGATGTGCTGTTGCTACTAGGGAGAAAACAACAATCCTTTATTCATAGAACAATCATATTGTTTACTTTACACGCAGTTCGTAAAACAATAATCTGTTGCTTACAACTTAATCTTTGGAGGGGTTCGATGATAACTTTGAAGGTGGATTATTAATCATAGATGCAGTTGGATGGCAGTCTATGTATTATGTTGTAATGCCAAATCAAGTCTCAGAGGAGTCAAGATGATTAGTATATGCATGTATTGCTTTCTCGGTGTTTGTCAATTGCCCCGCTGTAATTTATTCAGCCAGCATGTTATCTATTTAAGGAGAGCCACCTCTAGTGAACTATGGATCCCGGTCCTTTTACTTTACATACAATCTACAATCTTTTACTGCTTTGTGTTTACTTTCTGCAAACTATTACTTCCTTCCATTCGATACGTTTAATCCTTTGTTTTCCGCAAAACACGGTGAGATTGACAACCTCATATCAAGTTGGAGACAAAGTTCTGTGGTTCTGTTGTGCAGGTCTCCATGTTGCTACTAGCACCGGTAGTGCATACCTTAGCTTCAGCTAGTAACACCTTTGGGGTGTTTCCTTGCTCCTACTGGTTCGATTAAACCTTGGTTTCATAACTGAGGGAGAACTTGCTGCTATATTCATCGTACCTTCCTCTTGGGGTTCCCAACGAGCTCTACGTCGAAAGTCGAGCACATCAACCACTACCAGATCAAGCCGAATCCAGAGAAATGCGCCTTCGATATACCATCTGGGCAACTGTTCGGGTACCTCATATCCGCTAGGGGAATCGAGGCTAACCCGAAAAAGATAAAGGCCATATTGGCCATGGTGAAGCCAAAGAATGTCAAAGGCGTCAAGCAGTTGGCTAGGAAAATCGTCGACGCTCAGTCAATTCATTAGTCGAATCAGCGAGAAGGTGCTACTATTCTACCAGCTCCTACGCAAAACTTAGAAGTCTGAGTGGAAAGACAAAGCACAAGAGGCATTCACAGATCTCAAGCGCCTACTCTCCACCTCGCCCATGCTGGTGACGCCTAGGGAGAAAGAGCCCATGTTGCTATACATCTCCACTACCAACTAGGTGGTCAGCACTGTGCTCGTGTTAGAACAAGCCAAAGTCAACAAGGTCCATGGGGTGCAAAGCCCAGTCTACTACCTCAGCGAGGTGCTCACACCAACAAAACAACGATACGCACACTACCAGAAGCTGGCTTACGGTGTCTTCATGACAGCATGGCGACTGCGCCACTACATCCAGGAGCACCCCCATTATAGTGGTGCACGATGCTCCACTAGGATACATCCTCAACAACCCCGACGCCACGGGACAAGTCGCTCTTTGGGGAATTGAACTATCTCCACGAGAAATTACATACGAAAAGCGAGTGGCAATCAAGTCGCAAGTTCTCCCGAACTTCCTCGTTCACTGGATGGAGAACCAGCTTCTAGACACGCCGAACATGTCCTGCTTATGGACAATGCACTTAAACGGATCCAAATGTCGAGAAGGAGTTGACACCGGTGTCATCTTGACGTCGCTGCAGGGTGACAAGATGAGCTATGTTCTGTGAATGCAGTTCTGCGCCTCCAACAACGAAGCAGAATAAGAGGTCCTCCTCCACGGGATGCGGATGGCCGAAGCCTGTGGCGCAATGCAACTCATCATCTACGGTGACTCCATGCTCGTGGTAGACCAAACCATGAATGAGTGCGATGCTCTGAGCGACAACATGATTTCCTACCGCAACCTCTATGACGCACTTGAAGGAGACTTCGATGGCTGCAAAATGCGGCACATAGGCCGCAGAAGCAATGAGGAGGCTGACACGCTCGCCAACATAGGATCCACATGTTCTTCGGTGCTGCCTGGTGTATTCCTGGAGCAGATCTGCGAATGCTCCATCAAGCCGAAGGCTCCTGAAAGACCGTCCAACATATCAAAGGACTTGGGGGTGGCGCACCCCAAAGAACTCGAAGGTCTCAGCAATGCAGAGCAGGGAACCAAACTCGAAGGCCCCGTGGAGGTCATGCTCATTGAGCCATCTTGGACACAACCATACATCACATACCTTCTCCACAAAAGGCTACCAGATGACCCGACAGACACGCGACAGATAGCGCGTCGCTCAAAATATTTCACCATCATCAACAACGAGCTACATAAGCGCAACATTACAGGAGTCCTTCAACAATGCGTCTCCAATGGTGATGGGAGAGCCATCCTCCTCGACATACACGAAGGCACCTGCGGTCATCACGCCGTGGGTCGCGTCCTAGTCGCCAAGGGTCTACGAGCTGGATTATACTGGCCAATAGCGATGCGTGATGCCAAAAACATCGTCCAAAAGTGCAACGCCTACCAAAGGTTCACGGATAAAACTCATGCAACAGGCACATAACTCAGGCCAATACCTGTGGCTTGTCCCTTCACGCAATGGGGAATCGACATGGTCAACAAGCTGCAAAAGTCCTTACCTGGAGGTTACACCTTCCTCCTCGTCCCAATCGACAAGTTCACCAAGTGGATCGAGGCCATGCCAGTGACAAACCAGACGAGTGCCACCTCTGTCAAATTCTTCGAGTCCATCATATTCAGGTTCGGGGTGCCAGACAACATCATCACCGATAACGAGACATACTTCACCTCGAATGAGTTCCAGGATTTCTTTGAAAGCCTAGGAATCAATACTAGATATGCTTCGGTAACACATCCCCAGACCAATGGTCAAGTCAAGAAGGCCAACGGCCTCGTCTACAACGACATCAAGAAAACAATCCTCCGACCACTCGATGATCAGTTGGATGTTGGGACGAGGAGCTGCCATCAGTAGTATGGAGACTGCGCACAACTCCAAACAGCTCCATAGGTTACACCTCGTTATTCATGGTACATGGCGCCGAGGCGGGACTACCTGTAGAAGTGCGCTATAAGGCCCCAAGGGTCGTGACATACAGCGAGGCCGAGTCAACGGCCGCACTCAAATACTCTGTCGACCTCCTCGACGAAGCACGCGAGATCGCGGCAGAACAATCCACGATCTACTAGCAGATCCTCCGCAATTACCATAGCCGACTGCTGCGCCCAAGGTCCTTCATCGAAGGAGACCTCGTCATGTGATTGAAGCAGAAAGGACACCTCAAGATTGAGTCCCCCTGGGAGGGACCTATGTGATTACCAAAGTAAACCCAGGTGGCGCCTATCGCCTGAAGGATGTAGAGAGCGGAGTCGCATACTCCAACTCCAAGAACATTGCGTAGCTGCGCCATTTCTACCCTTAGATGTTTTCACTTTTACAATAAGGCTACTCAGCCAGGCTACTTAGCCAAACATTGTACCTCCTGATATTTTACTAATAAATAAAGCTAAGTGCCTCCAAGTTTGTGTTTTTTCATTTACTTCCATTGCTATTTCTGCACTCGGGGGCTGGGCCACCCTGTCGACCTCGTCACACGAACAAAACAATGACCTGAGTAGCTGACCACACTGCTAATTAAACCCTTGGTAAAACCAACCTAGTTGCAACACAACTAGGAGGTTGGCAAGGAGATGAGATTCTCAAGCGCCAGGCTAATGAAAAGGCATTGCATACAACATCGCACTCGCGAAACAACTAAGCTAACAGCTATACATACAAACATGGTCATCAACACCTAGTCAGAACAATTATGCAAGTTTTACAGAACCTATACATCTTGTGCAGGTCAACAACTATCCTACTAACGCGATAGGAGAACATTAGTCCGCTCGTCGAACAAGTTAACGATGCATTCTGCTGGACGATCAACAACTTGATAATGAGACACCATATTCCACGCCATCCCTGCCAGAGGAGGCGGCGGTCCTGCGGCAACAACATCCAGGTCCATATCAGGTCACTATATGCGCACAAGCGCCAACGCAGCCTTAGCGCCCGCAATGAGCTGTTGGTGCATGCACTCGTGTACTACGTCAGCACTCTGAAACTTCCACATCAGGGCCAACAGGCTCGTGGGTGCGGCATCCAACAGAAACTTTCCTGTAAAATATGCTTCAGGCACGACTGCGCTTTCTTCAAAAAATGTAGCACTTGCGACACGCGATCTTGCAATGTCGCCAACACAACTGCACGATCCCGATCGGTCCAAAATAATCCACCAGCTTCCAGCTAATCCTGAGTGAAATAGCTCCGTCGAAAGCTGATGCGATCCCTCTCTTCTTGTGGAATGAGATTGACAACTGCAAAAGACAGCAACATAAAGACATCAGCTACCAGAGAACAGTAACATATGCACGCTGTAGCAACAAAGTTGAAGGAACACTAACATTGCAATTGCTCACTGATTTGGGCCACCTTGTGAAGAATATAGGCTTCCTGCTCCAAACCCTTTTCTGCCTTCGACTTTCAGACGTCGGCAATACCACGGCTGACTGGTGCCCCTCGCTCTAAGTGCTTCACATAGTCGCGAAGTCGAGATAACAGCGATAACTCCTCCACATTCGAACATGGTTGCGCTTTGGGTTCGCCAGGGGAAGATTCGCAAGGCGCATCAGCAGAAGGCACATTGTGCGAATCACTCGAAGGACCCTAACCAAGAAGAGAACCGAAAGAATAAGAGACACTATGCACAAAAGGTCGAATGATGCAAGCATGAATATAATTTATACATCAATAATTGCATCCGAGTTCTCACATGGGAACCCCCACAAAAGCAGTCTAAAGACAAGGCTAAAACGCTTCATGCAGCTATGAAAGGAAGCAACGAGGATAGCTACACCTATACTTCAGCGCCCACGGGATTCTTCGACTCCGTGACAACCTATGATGTCATGGCCATTGCTGTGGTGGCATCTGACGCTGAAGCCCTCACTGCAGTGGCACCTGACACTGTGGCCTTTGTCGCCTTCAGACGCTTCCACCCCTTCGAATACCTCGCTAGTGTCTCTACGAGCCGATGCCCATATTTTTGATAGCGAGTGGAAAAGGGAGCAAAACTACCTGGTGGCCATCCGCGATCACCGGCATCTTTGAGGAGACCTTGCTGGAGTTCGGGTCGACACCGTGGGCCTGTGCCATCTGTTGAGGGCAAACCTCTAGGGCGGCCTGATCTTTCACGAATCCCTATCAGGTCGAGGATGGAGTACGGGGAGAGGAGGGGAGGATGAACACGACGAACTCACGCACGAAGAACACGATGAACACACACACGCAAAACCACGATACACACTAATAGCTCATGTCGGCGGTGACCGGTCCTGTCAGGGGGATGATCCCCGGGTACCCCATCCGAATAAGAAACAGGACAGTCGGATCGTGCTCGGCTGACCAGATGCAGCCGGACAGGACATGACGGGCCGACTATCACCTAGTAGCGAGATCAGCAAGAGACAGCCGGATACGGCGACGTAGCCGGACCCAATCAGAGAGACAAGACGTCGTGCGTATCAGTGCACGGTACGCCCTATACGATGACAAGACGGGCAACCACCTGCCCATACCGAAGACTTTGTGCGGGTGACGCTGGAACAGTGGCCTGTGCTGATGACGGGCTCGCACGGTGTCCACTGTACCTACGACAACCATACTGCTCATACATCGACAAGACAAGCCATGCTGGACACTGTAGATGACTAGTCGGCTGGGACCCGCCTATGGGGCCCGCCAGTCAGACTAGCCAGCGAGACCTTTGCCTCTCTGCCTATATAAGGAGAGGCAAGGCCTCAGTAGAAAGGGTTGGTCTCAGTGCATTTAAGGCAGTAGCTAGAGAATACAGCTCGAGGAGCACCTGTAGTTCGTATATCCCACATAGACAGATCAGGCAGGAGTAGGGGCTTTACCTCACCACGAGGGCCCCGAACCTGGGCACTTCTTGCGTCCCGCTACGCTCGCTTGTATCCAATCCCACCTGCGGACGCCATCGATAGCTTCCCTGCTAGTCCCTACACCTCTATCTAACCTCCTCAGGTACTGCCGTTCTGAATACAACGACAGTTGGCGCCCAGCGTGGGGCAAATGGCTTCGACCGGAGTCACGTTCCGCACGGGACCCCGCACTTCAGCCGGTGAGCGCGTGGCCTCTGGCCTGGTGCTCACGCTTGGCAAGTTTGACTGCGTCATCGACAATGCCTCCTGCTTCGCCGGAACTTCCTTCCCAGCGAACGACACTGTCCTGCTATTCGGCGATCTCCCCATCTACGTCACGACCGTCCCGGAGCGGTTCCCTAGGGAAATTGTCTCTATCGCGGGGCCATCATGCTCAGACGGTAGCACCTCCGCCACGCCTCGTGGTGTGGAGGTCATGATGGCCGGATCCAGCTCGCATCCCCGCCAGCCACGGGAGCGAGGCGCGGACGAGGTCGGAACTTCCGCTCCCCCGCAGCCTCGGACCCGGTGGAGGATGCCATTGATCAGCTCCTGACGCAGGTTAACCTCGGGGACAACCCGGAGGAAGCGGAGGCCAACTTTACCATGGAGAGACAGATCCTCCTCCTGAACTGGCAACAGCCCGCAAGCAACTTGAGATTGCTAGGCGCGAGTACGACCGCGCGCAAGGCCTCACTCCGGCTACCACGGAGCCGAGCCGGCGCGGCCAGGTACGGCGTCGGGGCGGTGAGCTGGGCGGTAGGATGGAGAAGGACGGGTAACCGGATCCCGCGCCTGCCCTCACACGGCCCACCTATAGCACGCCCATCAAGAACCTACGCGCGGCGCGAGCCACAGCAGAAGAACTACCCAGCCTGGAGGCGAGGCGAAAGCCCGGCCACGCTGCGTCAGAGCTCCTCCGCGTCAGCGACGAGCAAGCCGGCACCAACCGCGAGCAGAGGACCTTAGCTACTCAGAGGAAGCAAGCTACACAGCAGCGGCGGCGCCACATGACACCCAACAGGCGTCCTCCCCTCAACCGCCCAGGGCCCGCAGCAGGCGCCGCAACTCGGGCAACAGGGGCCAGCCGCACCAGGAGCAGACGGTGAACAACAACCCGCCACCTCCCCCACCGCCAGCCGGAGCGCACAGACCAGCCGGTTCCCGTCTCTCGGGTCGGGTGGGAACGCCCAACCCGGATTGTCCGGATGCCCGCGACCGCATCGAGCTCCTCGCTCAAGCGCGCGTCACGGAGGAGGAAGATTCTAACGGCCCGGTTTGTTTCGGGCCATGCATCCGGAACGAGCCGTTTCCGAATAAATTTTCCCTACCCAGGGACACCCCAAATCTGGCGGCATGAACCGGAAGACGGATGACCGACTACGCTCTGGCGGTCGGCGCCATGCGAACAAGCGCACAACTGTGCGCTATGTCCCTCTCATGCTAACCGGGTCGGCAAGGACATGGCTCAGTAGCCTTGCGCCCAACAGCATCAACGCCTGGCCTGACTTCGAGAAGGTGTTCGTCCGCAACTTCAACGGCACGTATAAACGTCCAGGGTGCCCGTGCGACCTGGCCTTGTGCGTCCAGGGTGACCGCGAGTACCTCGCCAAGTGGACGGAGCTCCGCAACACTTGTGAGGGCATCCTAGAAAGCCGAGCCATCGGCTTCTTCATTGAAGGATGCCGAGAGGGCACCATGCTTCGCCACTGGCTACTGTGTGACGAGCCGAAAACCATGGCGGAACTCATGACGGTCGCGGACCAGTACGCCATGGCGGATGCCGCCATGAAGAAGCCCCTCCGAGTGAACACGCACGGCCGTCTGACTCCCACGGAGCTGGCTCGCGACCGTCCTAGCAATCCGGCTGGTGAAGCCGGATCCTTGAAACGCCACGGCAACGACAACCGGTTCCATGGGGACCGCCAGGCCGGACAAGAGAAGCCTCGCTACCACGCGCGGCTGGTCAATGTTGTGGAGGGTGCGCCCAACGCACCGGCTAATGACGCAAGGAGGCAGAAGCCCCGACTCACCTTTGACCAGATGATTGACGGCCCGTGCAAGTGGCATAGCGGTCCCTTCAAACCGGCTACGCACACCACCCGGAACTACAGCTGGACCCACCAGCTAAAGGACCAGGGCAACCAGCCTCGTCTCTCGCCTCCCCCACCGGGTGGACCCCCACCACCGGCTAGGGGAGCCGGTAATGATGGAAACGGTGGCAACGGCGGCAACAACAACAATGGCTACCCCCAGCCGCACGCCGCATACCACATCTTCGAGACGGAGCAGGACGACAAGCACAGCCGCAGGCGACGGTCCAAGGAGGTCAACGCCATTGTTTCTCCGGTCCCCCAGTACCTGAACTGGTCAGAAACCCACATCACCTGGAGCCAGGCAGATCAGCCTGAGCATCTGCCGACTCCCGGGGGCTACGGCATGGTGCTCGACCCCCTCATCATCTCCAACGCGCGCACCTGCCGATTCTCGCGCGTCCTCATCGACGGAGGCAGCAGCCTCAACCTCCTCTACCAGTCCTTGCTGGAGAAGTTCGTGAAAGCGACCTGCGCCCGACTACCACGACATTCCACGGCGTACTGCTAGGGCTAGCCTGCGCTCCGCTGGGGAAAATCCAGCTGGACGTCATCTTCGGGACCGAGGAGAACTTCCGCCACGAACCAATCTGGTTCGAAGTGGTAAATCTAACGAGCTCCTACCATGCTCTCCTCGGGCGCCCCGCCCTCGCCAAGTTCATGTCCATCCCCCACTACGCGTGCCTCAAGACGAAGATGCCGGGACCCCACGGCGTGATCACCGTCGCCGGCTGCTTCAGGCGATCGATTGAGTGCGCCTCAGCCGGTTCCAAACTGGCAGAGGCCCTCATCATAGCCGAGGAAAAACGCGCGATCATGCGCAATGTGGCCATGGCCCAGCAGGACATTCCGGCTAGCAGCAAACCGGCTGGAGAAGGAGCTTTCCAGCCGACAAAGGAGACGAAGAGGATCCTGCTCGACCCCTTCGATCCGACTAAGTTCGTCACCATTGGTGCCGGCTTGGACAGCAAATAGGAAGGCGCGCTCGTCGACTTCCTCCGTGAGAATGGGGACATGTTCGCATGGTCTCCCAAAGACATGACGGGTGTGCCGAGGGAGTTCGCCGAGCACTCACTTCACGTGCGTCCGGATGCCAAGCCGGTCAAGCAACCTCTGCGCCAGTTCGCAGAGGAGAAGAGAAAGATAATCGGTGACGAGATCACCCGGCTCCTTGCAGCCGGGTTCATCATGGAAGTGTACCACCCAGACTGGCTGGCGAACCTAGTCTTGGTGTTGAAGAAGAACAAGACCTGGTGCATGTGTATCGACTACACCAGCCTGAACAAGGCGTGCCAGAAAGACTCCTTCGCCTTGCCCCGTATCGATCAAGTCATCGATTCCATGACCGGCTGTGATTTGTTGTCTTTTCTAGATTGTTATTCCGGGTACAATCAGATCCGGCTAAACCCGACTGATCAGATTAAGACATCATTTATCACCCCCTACGGGGCTTTTTGCTATGTAACCATGCCTTTTGGCCTAAAGAACACAGGCGCCACCTATCAGCGATGTATGCAGAAATCCTTGCACTCACAGATAGGCCGAAACATGCACACTTACGTCGATGACGTAGTCACCAAGACCAAGGAAAAGCGCACCCTCCTCGAGGATCCGAGAGAAACATTCGGCAACCTCCGCCAGTACCAGATGAATTTGAATCCAGAGAAGTGCGTGTTCGGAGTACCATCCGGTTAGCTACTTGGTTTCCTCGTATCACAGCGAGGTATCGAGGCGAATCCGGAGAAGATCGCGGCCATCGAGAGGATGCAGCTGCCCAAGGACATGCTTGGAGTCCATAAGTTCACCGGATGCCTGGCTTCCCTCAGTCGTTTCGTCAGCCGGCTGGGGGAGAAGGCACTCCCGTTATACCAACTGATGAAGAAGACGGACAAGTTCTCCTATACTTCGTAGGCCGACACCGCGTTTCACGACCTCAAGCGCATGCTATCCACAACACCGGTTCTAGCCACGCCGGCTAGCAAGGAGCTGATGTTGCTCTATATAGCAGCCACTAGCCGGGTCGTCAGCGTCGTCCTGGTGGTGGAGCGCCCCGAGGAAGGCAAGGCTCAGTCGGTTCAGAGACCCGTCTACTACCTCAGCGAGGTTCTCTCCCTCTCCAAGCAGAACTACCCCCACTACCAAAAGATGTGCTACGGTGTGTACCTGGCATGCAAGAAGGTCAAGCACTACTTCAAGGAGCACCCGATCAAGGTCGTGTGCACTGCACCCCTTTCGGAAATCATCGGCAACAAGGACGCCACTTGCTGAGTCGCCAAGTGGGCCATCGAGCTCGCTGCCTACTCCATCCAGTACGAGCCCCGGCTCACTATCAAGTCACAGGCGTTGGCGGACTTCCTCGTCGACTGGGCCGAGACCCAGTATCTCCCATCGGTTCCGGATTCAGACCGCTGGCGGATGCACTTCGACGGGTCAAAGATGCTTAGGGGCTTGGGAGCCGGCATCGTGCTCACCTCGCCCAAGGGAGACCGGCTGGAGTACGTGCTGCAGATCCACTTCAAGGCCTCCAACAACGTAGCCGAATACGAGGCACTAGCACACGGGCTCCGGCTGGCCAAGGAGATCAGCGTCAACCGGATCCTGTGCTTCGGTGATTCGGACTTGGTGGTGCAACAGGTGTCCGGGGAATGGGACGCTAGAGATGCAAACATGGCTCTCTACCGGTTCCACATCCAGAAGCTCAGCGCCTCCTTCGACGGGTGCGAATTTCACCATGTCCCCCGCACCAACAACGAGGCAGCCGATGCGCTCTCCAAGATAGGATCCACCAGGCAGGCCATCGCGCCGGGGGTCTCCTTGGAGCATCTGCGCAAGCCATCCATCAACCCGTCGCTGGAGTCAGACTCCATCGTCTAGGCGGGAAGCGTTCCGGCGGCCGAAGCAGCGGAAACGGAGCTGGCAGAACCACCAAAGAAGAAAACCCACACCAATTCCGGCTAGGCAGTGCCCTCCGGCTCACAAGACCGAGGCTGCGGCGCCTAATTCGGCTGCCGTCCCGGATATTCCACCAGGACGACCCCCCGACACCCGTCACCGGAGGAGAGGAGCGTCCTCGTCATCCAGAAAGTGCCATCCTGGGCATAGCCCTTCATGAACTACATCGCCATCGGAGAACTCCCGGACGACGAAGTAGATGCCAGGCAAATCCGACACCGTGCGCACACATACACCATCATAAATGGCGAGCTGTACAAGCGCAGTGTATCCGGTATCTTCCAAAGATGTGTCGACGTAGACACAGGCTACCGGCTACTCAAGGACATCCATCAGGGTGAGTGTGGGCACCACGCTTTGTCAAGGGTGATAGTCGCCAAGGCGTTCCGCCATGGTTTCTATTGGCCCACCTCCCTCGAGGATGCCGAGCAGCTGGTCCGCATGTGCAATGGGTGCCAGCGCTTCGGGCAGCTCAGGCACATGCCAACCTCGGTACTCAAGACCATACCGATCACCTGGCCCTTCGCAGTTTTGGGCCTCGACATGGTCGGGCCCTTCAAGCGAGCCCGCGCGGGAATGACCCACCTGCTGGTAGCGGTGGATAAGTTCACAAAGTGGATCGAGGCCAAGCCTATCCGGAAGCTGGATGGAGCGATGGTCGTTACCTTCTTCACCGACATCATCAACCGCTTCGGCTACCCCAACAACATCATCACCGAAAACGGCACGAACTTCGCCAAGGGGGCCTTCGCCCGGTTCTGCAGCAACAAGGGCATCCGGCTGGACCTCGCCTCCGTTGCACACCCGCAGTCCAACATGCAAGTCGAACGAGCAAACGACTTGGTGCTAGCCGGCATCAAACCACGTCTCATCGAGCCGTTGGAGCGGTCACCCGGATGTTGGATCGAAGAACTTCCGGCTATGCTGTGGAGCCTCCGCACCACACCGAATAGGTCAACCGGCTACACGCCATGCTTCCTGGTCTACGGATCGAAAGCCGTCCTCTCCGCCGACATCGAATTTGACTCCCCTCGCAAGCTCCTCTACGATGAGCAAGCCAACAAGGAGGCGCGGGAGGACGGGGTGGATCTCCTGGAGGAGGCCCGCGAGCTGGCCCTGTCCAGATCTGCCCTGTACCAGCAGCGACTACGTCGCTACCATTCAAGCCGGATTCGCCCAATCGCATTCCGCGAGGGCGAACTGGTTCTTCGGCTGGTGCAAGACACGAAGGGCATGCACAAGCTATCACCACCCTAGGAGGGCCCCTTCATCATCAGCCGGGTGCTGCCCAATGACTCCTATTACCTCATCAAAGCATAGCAGCCGTGCATGAACAAGATGGACAAATCGGACGACGAGACCGAACGTCCTTAGAACGCGGCCCTGCTGCGCCCATTTTACACCTAGTCGCTAGGCAGTGTATGTATCCCGAAAACCCCATGAATGAAAATTCGGACTCCCACGAGAATCTCGGGGGCTCCTTCTAGAAATGTGTGTGCACCTGTTCTTCGGTTCAAATTTTCTGGCTCCGGCAACCCCTACCCGGGGGCTCGTCGGCTGGCCCGGTCTGTTAAGCCAACAAACCGGCTGAGTAGTGTGCGATGATGTCAGAGGCCCACTCTTCGTCTCAGCTACAGACCGCAACCCGGCTGTCCGGCTAGCAAGAGCAAAAGCCCGAGGCATCCCACACGAAAAACGGGGAAGAGGCGCGACAGATCGGGCGTCCCGGCCTCGCAACTAGCTCGAACCAATCCAGCTGCTAAGCCACTAGTACCGTGCGTAATGTACTGTCAGCTCCCTTCGATTTCGGTTGCAGACCCCAACCCAGCTGCCCGACAAGGACGCAGCGAAAACAACAGAACACACGAGAAGGAGACCAAGTGTCTAGAAAGGAGCAAGCCAGTTTTCAAACAAAAAAGCCGTTTTCCAGCTACGATTTGAACGACTAACCTATTAACCTGTGGAGATGTATGTGTATACATATGTGCATTCTTGTCCGACTACTTCGAGTCGGAGTTCAGGAGAAGGAAAGAAGATTCGAAGTCCTTTCCTTCATCAAGCGCTCCAAATCTCGGGGGCTACACCCACTGGGTGCGCTCGCGTGCCCCCAGTGGAATCTTGTAGTTCCTGACCAGCTAAGGGCGTTTAGCCGGCCGTTCGGAGCCCAGGTGAGGGCAAGGGAGGAAGCAAGAAAAGACAAGAAATATTCGAAGCACCTGGCTACGCCAGCTACTCCGAATCTCGGGGGCTACACCCAGTGGGTGCGCTCGTGCCCCCCCACTAGAATGTTAGTTCCCCCGGCTGAAGGCGTCTAGCCGACGAAAGCGGCTGACTGGGGCGAGGCCAGCCGGATAAAGTTAAAAGACTTGGAAGAAATAAGAAAGATTCGAAGCACCTGACTGTGCTACTCTCGAATCTGGGGCTACACCCGATTGGAGTGCGCTAGCCTGACCGAGCTGAGGTCGCCCGGCTAAAGGTGTGTAGACGAACGAAGTTAGTCGGGCAAAATACGCAAAAGGAAAGCTCAACGCACAAGATTCAAGAATTTCAACGATAATAAAGAAAAAGAAGACGAAGCTCCCATAAGTTACCCGGAGTCAAAGACGGCCTACACAAGCAGACAAAGTTCACAAGTACATAACGCAAGACAATTACACCCGGCATCCCAGGGCAGCAGCTAAACGGCAGGGCCTTTGCCGTGGGGGAGTTCTTGGCCGGCAGAAGCTGGGGGCGGAGGAGGAGCCGCAGTGCTCGATCCGGCTCTGGCGCTGGCAGGCGGCGGCACCAGGGCCTCCACATCGGGAGTACCGATGGACTCCGAGTCGGTGAGCACCTCGTCAGGATCCACATAGTCGGCAATCTTGATGGCGGACCCGCGAAGCTCCGGATGGGCTTGGCGGATGGCGGCAAGATCATCTCCGGCACGGAAGCCCCCATCGATCTTCTCGACGCGAGCGTCCTTGTACCAGGAGAGCATCAGTTCCAGGGCCTTCTCCGCTCCGGCCCGCACCGCCAGGTCACGCAACCGGTCCACCGCAGCCGGTACCTCTCCCACCTTCGCCGCCAGCTGCGCCATCGTCTCCGGAACCGGAGCCTCTGGCCACACGAAGGATAAGATGTCCCGTGCCGCCTAACGAAGCTTCGTAGCTTCCTCGCCAAGAAGGACGATAAGCTCCTGAGCCGTCGGCTGCGCTCCCTGCTAGTTCTCCTGCAGCCGGTTGTAGGCCAGCAGGTCTATGCAGGGGTAAAAAGCTATCAGAAAAGAGGATTCAGATCCGGCTACCGGATCTAGAAAGAAAAGAAGACGGAAGAAAGAACTCACCCTTGGCAGTGTGGCCAACCTGCATCAGCTCCTCCACTAGTGCCTTCTCCTTGACCGTTAGCCGTTTTATCTCCTTCTCTTGGTCCTTGTTCTGGGCCTCGAGAAGGGAGAAGGCTTCGGCCCGGCTAGCGAGCGAGGCGTCGCGCTCCTTGATGGTGGCCTCCAAACCGTCTACTCGCGCGTGCCAATCTTTGTTCTGCAGCCGTAGAGTGGAGTTGGACCTGCTCAGCCGGTCGTTCGCTTTCTTCAAGCGATCGATCTCGCGCTGAGCGCACACGAGGATGGCTGCAACGAAACCGGCTATCAGTAAAAAAAAAGAGCAAGACGAATAAAGCGAACTTACTCTAGGAGGTCCCGTTGGCGGCAGCAAGCTTCTGCTCCAGGGTCCGGTTCCCGCCGGCTGTGGCCTCAAGCAGCCGGATCTCCTTCACCGCCAGCTCGAGTGTGGCGGCAAGATCCGACAGCGAAGCAGCGGAGGAGGCGTCGTCGTCCACGGTGTTGACGGCCAAGGACTCCTTCGCCGCGACCACCGCTGTTCGCCACTCCTCCCCGAGCTCCTCGTCGGAGTTGTCATCACCAACAACGACGAGCTCCTTGTCGGCAGCCCCCCGCACGCCCGCGGAGGAATTTTCCGGCTGGGAGTGATCCGCTTCTGGCTGGGGACCCTCTGGCTGGGAGGAGGCAGCCGGCTCAGCCTCAGAAGAAGGAGAGGCGCCGGTTGGCTCAGTCGGGGCGCGGGGCGGCGACCCGGTTGGCGCCCGAGCCGGGCTCGCGGCTCCGAAAGAAACCAATGTGCTAAGAAGAAGGAGGAAAAGGCAAAAGCAAAATAAGCCAAATTCAGAAAAACAAGAAGGAAGACTAATAGACAGAAGGCACCAAAAGATAGGGGGGGAGAGGAAAAACGTACCCCGGCACGACCGGGGGAGGCCCTTTCTTCCGGCCAAGACGGCTCGGCGGAAGGGTGCTGGACCGGCTCCTCCACCGCAGGTCGGCGGGAGCCGGAGCGGCTAGAGCCGCTCCCACCCGCGTCCGTCGCAGAGCGCGTCACCAGCTCCGCGGTCGGCCCGGCCTCCTCCTCCTCATGCACCTCCGCGTGCGGGTCGGCGGCCGGCTCGTCGTTCCGGCTGGGGAAGGCGTCGCCGTCCCCATCCGATTCCTCGCCGGACCGCCCAGCGCGCGGCTCGGGCAAGTCTGGTGTGAATACCTCGAGGGGAGCCTCGCCCTCCTCACGACAGATGCAGGCGAAGATCTGCCGAATGCAAGAAATCAATCAGACAGAACAAGGAGATAACATAGAGGGAATAAGCAAAATTTCCGGCTACGAAAACTTACCCGGGGCGCGTGGTTCTCCCGGCTGTAGGGTGCCAGACTGAACTTCTAGTTCTCCGGCAGCCGCTCCTTGCTGAACGTCCACAACCACTCCTTCAAGTTGTGGTAGCGGGGATCACAGCATGACAGCCGGGTCGGGTCCAGCTGGCCCGAGTAGTAGCACATCTTGTGCGCCCGCTGCTGCAGCGGCATCATCAGTCGGGACATCCAGCTAAGAGTGATGTCCCGACCGGTTAGCTGGCAGGTGACAAGGGAGCGCATGCGTGCCAGCATCGCATTCGTCTCCGCCTTGTCGCCGTGGATCTTCAGATCCTAGTTCTGCCGGCTGGACTCAACGTCTTGGAAGGCCGACAGGTTTATCCGGTCGACGTTGGTGACGTTCTTGACGTAGAAGTATGACTGCTGCCACAGCCGTACCGTGTCCTGGAGCAAGAACTTCAGGTAGCCGGATTGGGTGCGGGAGTATATGGAGGCGCCACCGTAGACGACTAGCAGCCCCTTCGTGTACTGCACCTGCGGCCGAACTCGGAAGAGCCGGCAGAAGAGCCCGAGATCCGGCTGGATCCCGAGGTAACTCTCGCAGAACGCCATAAAGTGCGCCAGCGTTCCGATTGCATTGGCGCCGAGGTGGTGGAGGCGGAGGTCGAAGAAGGCTAAGAACGTGAGGAAGAATGGATGCAGCGGCAGCGCGAACCCGTGCGCCAGGTGCGAAAGGAAGATGACATGTTCCCCCTCCACCGGATGCGGCAACACCTCCCCCACCGGCGCCAATCGCACCGCCACCTCCTCCGCCGGCGGGAGGACGCAGGTCGCGCGATACTTCGCAATTTGGTCCTTGGTGACGGAGGAGCCGCACCAGGCTCCGCGGTCGGCGGCCATTTCCGGCTGAGGGAGAGGAGCGACAACGGAAGAGTGACGGTGGCCCGTAACGTCGACGACAGCGAGCGGGCGGCACAGAGGGCAAGAGCGCAGGAGAAAGAGCACGGGAGGGAGAAGGAGATTGCAGCGGGGGAGCGAAGGAAAAGAACTTCCTCCCCCCCGCGTCCCTTTAAAGGATTGGAAGGGAAACCGTCGGCAGGGCCACGTGGCGTGCATCCGGGCAACCCACATCCCAACCGCCGTCTAGATCCCGTGTGCCAGGACAGGATGCGCAGAAGATCCTGGAGAGAGAACCGAAGCGCCGGACAGCAGTTTCCCGAGGCGACGTGCGATGGGATGTTACGCTGCCCGCCGCAGAGCAATGATGGCGCGTGCGCGCGTGGCCGACGTCAGCACTGACGTCATGGGTAGCGCAACCGCCAGGCTCAACCGGATGAAAATTCGAAAAGCATGAAGGAGCGCGCGCACATTTTGCGTAAGGGCGGAATCCACACGTGCTCGGGGGCTAGTGTCAGGGGGATGATCCCCGGGTACCCCATCCGAATAAGAAACAGGACAGTCGGATCGTGTCCGGCTGACCGGTCTGGCCAGACGGACAGGACAGATGGCGGCTATCACCTAGTAGCTGGATCGGCAAGAGCGGCGGATCTGAAACGTGGCCGGACCCAATCGAGAGACAGACGACGGCGTGCGTATCGATTACGCAGTCGCCCTATACGATGACAAGACGGGCAACCACTTGCCCATACCGAATACTTTGCGCGGGTGACGCTGGAATAGTGGCCTGTGCTGACGACGGGCTCGCACGGCATCCACTGTACCTACGACAGCCATACCGCTCATACACCGACAAGACAAGCCATGCCGACATCAGATGACTAGTCGGCTGGGACCCGCCTGTGGGGCCCGCTAGTCGGACTAGCCAGCGAGACCTTTGCCTCTCTGCCTATATAAGGAGAGGCAAGGCCTCAGTAGAAAGGGTTGGTCTCAGTGCATTTAAGGAAGTAGCTAGAGAATACAACTCGAGGAGCACCTGTAGTTCGTATATCCCACATAGACAGATCAAGCAGGAGTAGGGGTTTTACCTCACCACGAGGGCCTCGAACCTGGGTACTTCTTGCGTCCCGCTACGCTCTCTTGTATCCAATCCCGCCTGCGGACACCGTTGATAGCTTCCCTGCTAGTCCCCTCACCTCTATCTAACCTTCTTAGGTACTGCCGTTCCCAATACAACGACAGGTCCGGTGCAATCCCTAGGATCAGCACAGGCAGAGCACTCTCTCTCGAACCGGCACAGTGACATGGGAGACTTGGTGAGATCTTGACGTCTAGGCAAAGGGACTCCGATGCCTAGGCCTTGTACAACACGGAGGCACAATGCAAAATCCAACGAGGTTTGGGATATTTGGTGCTCCTTTGTCAAAGGAGCATGAGGCAATAACTAGATAGATCCACAAGGGGTTTCCACTAATTCCAAATATCATGCCTAGGGTTTACAATAGAGGTGGGGGACTATATATAGGCCATCCACAAGTTCAGGGGTAATTTAGGCATTAAAGTAGAGTTCTAGGCGAAGTAGAGGGGTACATGGGCCATAGGGACCATCTATGGCTCGTATGTCCATCTTTAGGCCCGACAGTCCAAGTCCGGTGAACCGGACAGTCCGAGGTGGCCGGACACTCCGGGTAGTATCCGGGTAGTGTCCGAAGTGGAACAGAGAAGGTCCGTGCTAGGGCAGGGCTGGGTAGGCAGGACACTCCGGCTGAGTCGCACCGGACACTCCGGCTGGGTTGGGGCGAACACTCCGGCTCAAGCAGCTTCAGGACATGTGCATCTTCAGGGCTCGTGGGTCGACGCGGCAGGGTTTTGTACCTAATAATGCACAGAGTAGTGGTATGAAGTAGCAAGCCATCCAAGTGTATGTCAAAGTCACATGATGAGAGGAGCGAATTCACCTTAGCTTGAAGGAGCTTGGCTCGGGCATGGGTCATCGGTCCACTTGGGGGACTTGGTGGTGTAGACGTAGGAGTGTCCATAGGACGAGCTGCATCAGCTCCACCCCTTGGGAAAGAGTCATCCTCGACTCTTCATGCTTATCATCTTGAACATCTACATGGTAGGGTGAAAGATCCTTGACATTCAATGTATTGCTTGGCAGGTACTTGGATGTCGGTATGTCGATGATGTAGGCATTGTTGTTGATTCTCTTGAGGACCTTGAAGGGACCATCTCCTCTTGGCTTGAGCTTGGAGTCGCATTCCTTGGGGAAGCGGTCTTTGCTTAGGTGTTTCCACACAAGATCACCTTCTTCAAAGATCATCTCCTTCTTGTGCTTGTTTAACCGTGAAGCTTGGCAAAGGACTTGTTTCTCGATAGTAGCTCTTGTTTCTTCATGAAGCTTCTTCATAGCTTGTGCGCGCTTCTCAACATCCATGTTTGTGCGCTCATGGAGAGGTAGGGGTAGTATGTCGAGCGCGGTGAGGGGCTCAAAACCATAGACGATCATGAAGGGACTCATCTTGGTTGTTGAGTGCTTGGCTCGGTTGTAGGCGAACTCGGCGTGGGGAATGCATTCCTCCCAATCCTTCAAGTTCTTCTTGATCAACACACGTAGAAGAGTTCCGAGGCTTCGGTTGACAACTTCGGTTTGGCCATCAGTTTGAGGATGCGACGCTGATGAAAAGAGGAGCTTAACGCCAAGCTTGGCCATGAGGGTCTTCCATAAGTAGCTCATGAATTTGACGTCGCGGTTGGAGACGATTGTTGTTGGCACACCGTGAAGACGGACGATTTCGCTGAAAACAAATAGGCAACATGTGAAGCATCACCGGTCTTATGGCACGGTATGAAGTGTGCCATTCTGGAAAAGCGATCAACGACAAGAAAGATAGAATCATGACCATGCTTAGATCTAGGCAATCCTAACACAAAATCCATGCTAATGTCGGACCAAGGTGAATGAGGAATAGGCAATGACATATAAAGACCATAAGGGTTAGCTTGCGACTTAGCTTGAACACATGTCGTGCATCGTTGAACGTAGCGCTCCACGTCGCCCTTCATCTTGGACCAAAAGTAGTGAGTGGAGAGCATGTCCAATGTCTTGTCACGACCAAAGTGACCCATGAGGTCTCCACATGAGATTCTTGGAGAAGCAAAAGTTGGAGCGACGACTTTGGAATGAAAAGCTTGTTTCGTTTAAAAAGAAAAACCTTATGCAAATAGAAATCATCAAATCCTTTATCAATGGAGCACTTTGCGAAAATTGGTTCAAAAAATGGATCGGAAGCATACAAAGATTTTATTTCCTCAAGACCCAACATGTTGATTTCAAGTCTCGTGAGAAGGCTTGTGTGTTTGCGAGACAAAGCATCCGCAACTACATTATCTTTGCCCTTCTTATACTTGACAATGTACGGAAAAGATTCCATAAACTCAACCCACTTAGCATGTCTCTTAATCAAGTTGGCTTGGCCTTTTAGATATTTCAATGAATCATGGTCAGAATGTATGATAAATTCTTTGGGCCATAGGTAGTGTTGCCAAACTTGAAGAACACGAACTAAGGCAAAAAGCTCTTTGTCATAAATCGGATAATTAAGGCGAGAACCATCAAGTTTCTCACTATGGTAGGCTATAGGACGCCCGTTTTGCATAAGGACTCCTCCAATGCCAATACCACTAGCATCACACTCTATCTCAAAAGTTTTAGTGAAATCCGGTCATGCCATAAGAGGTGCTTCGGTGAGCCTCTTTTTAAGTTCATCAAAAGCTTTTTGTTGAGATTTGCCCCACACAAAGGTGACATTCTTTTTCGTCAACTCGTTGAGAGGACAAGCAATGGTTGAAAAGTCTTTCACAAAGCGATGATAGAAACCGGCCAACCCATGAAAATTTCGGAGTTCACTCACATTTGTTGGGATGGGCCAATCCCGTATGTAATTTACCTTGGAAACATCAACTTCAATTTCCTTCGAAGAAATGACAAATCCAAGAAAAATCAACTTGTCTTTTGCAAAAGTACACTTGGGAAGATTAGCATAAAGCTTTTCATCTCGAAGGATTTGCAACACTTCCTTGACATGTGTAATATGGTCCTCAAGTGACTTTCTATAAACAAGTATATCATCGAAATAGACAACAACACTTTTTCCAATGAGAGAATGCAAGATATGATTCATAAGGCGCATGAAGGTGGATGGGGAATTAGATAAACCAAAGGGCATAACCAACCATTCATAGAGACCAAGTTTGGTCTTGAAGGAGGTTTTCCACTCATCACCTTCAGCCATGCGTATCTGATGGTAACCACTATGAAGATCAATTTTCGAAAAAATAGTGGCTCCACATAACTCATCAAGCATGTCATCAGGACGTGGTATGGGATGTCGATACCGCATGGTGATAGCATTGATTGGATGACAGTCCATGCATAACCGTAACATATCATCCGTTTTTGGAACAAGTATCACGGTTATGGCACTTGGACTACTGCTAACTTGGATCAAACCTTTGGAGACGAGTTGGTTGATTTGACATTCAATATCCTTTGTCTTCTCCGGGTTCGTGCGGTAAGCGGTTGATACATTGCAAATGTATCTATAATTTTTGATGTTCCATGCTTGGTTTTATCTACTTTCTTGTGTTTTGTCCACACTTTGGAGTAATTTTCATATGATTTCTTGGACTAACCTATTAACAAGAGCCACAGTGCCAGCTGCCTGTTTTCTGCTGTTTTTTGGTTCCAGGAAAGTCAGAAAATGAATATTCTCGGAATTGGACGAGACAAAAGCCAAAGTCATTATTTTAGCGGAAGACTCACGGAGCCAGAAGAGGAGATGGAGAGGGGCCACAGGGTGGCCACACCATGTGGTGGCGCGGGCTAGCCCTGGCTGCGCCACCAGGTGGTGTAGGCCCCCTGGCCGGCCACCGACCTTGCCCCTTCGCCTATAAGATCGTCTCGATGCAAAAACCCTAAATCGTCAAGCCTCCAGCCCTGAAAAGTTTCGCAGCGCCACCGCCACCGAAGGGGAGATTTGGAGGACAGAAAGTCTCTGTTCCCGCACCCTGCCGGGACGGGAAGTGCCCCCGGAGCCATCTCCATCGATCTCCACCACCATCTCCATCACCATTGCTGATTCCCATGATAAGGAGGGAGTAGTTCTCTCTCGAGGCTAAGGGTTCTACCGGTATCTATGTGTTCATCTCTCTCTCTATGCATGATATTATTGAGATCATGAGCTTGTAATCTATAGATCAACCTTGCTACTCAAGTGCTTTAATAGATCTCTGCTCTCCCCATGTGTGTGAACTTGACAGTGTGCACACTATGGTGGCACTTAGGCTAGAGATTTCAAATACTTGTTATGAGTTATATTTGCAGTTGGATGTCTTTATGAAATTGTGGTGTTTGTTTGAACCATCTAGTTCTCAAGGTGACAGCGTGGGTTTATCTAGATGGGAACGGCCTACTTTGAGGTGTGCTGTTATCGCCCTACCATGGATTAGAGTGTCCAACCGGAGAGTAGTTCAGCGTAGTATCATAAGGAAGAATATATTTATATGAGAGTGTTCACTAGTGAAAGTATGATCCCTAGGCCTTGTTTCTAAGCACTGAAACACCGTTTTGCTATTAGATCTATTACATGTTTGCTTGCTTCTATCTTTATTTAAGTTTTACTGTAGTCTTTTCCACGCCATCAAGCTATTTTCTATCACCGTTACCACTTATAATTATCCATACCACTTGTATTTTACTATCTCTTCGCAGAACTATTGGACCTATACACCTGACAAGTGTATTGGGTGTGTTGGGGACACAAGAGACTTCTTGTATCTTGATTGCAGGGTTTCTTGAGAAGGGATACCTTTGACCACTTCCTCCCTGAGTTCGATAAACCTTGGGTGATCCACTTAAGAGAAAACTTGCTAGTGTTCTACAAACCACTGCACTTGGGGGCCCAACAACTGTCTACAAGAATAGAAGTGTGTAGATATCAAGCTGTTTTCTGGCACCGTTGTCGGGGAGGTAAGGTAAAAGGTACTCACATCCTCCGGTGTGAGTTCTCGAAGTTGTTTCCTTTAGATTCTGCAATTTTTTCTTTTTGTTTCTTGTTTTCACTAGTTAGGCTTAATGGAAAACAACAACAAAAAATAGAGAGCTTTATAATATTTATCTTGAGTTAGGACATGAAGTGTTTGAAGAGAAAATTAAAAAACCTATGGAACTTTATTTGCATGCTAATAGAAATGTTGTTAGTATGAATTCTTTGGACACCATTATTGCTAATGCTAGGGAAAAGTCTAAGCTTGGGGAAGCTAGTTTTTATGAAAATGATCTTTTAAGTTCCCCAGCTTTGGAAGATAGCTATTCTATTGCTTATGATGATACAAAACCTCCAATATATGATGATTACAATGATGAATACGATATTTCAGTACACCTACTATTGAGGAGAAAATTAATTGTGATTACAATATGCCTCCTATATTTGATGATTATGGTGATGAGAATAATAATGATAGCTATTTTTGTTGAATTTGCTCCCACTACAATTAATAAGAATGACTATGCTTATGTGGAGAGTAATAATTATTATATGCATGTGGCTCATGATAAGAATGTTTCATGTGCTAGTTATATTGTTAATTTTATTCATGATGCTACTGAAATTTATTGTGAGAGAGGGAAACATGATTTTATGCATCTCAATAATATTAAGTTTCTCCTCTTTATGTTGAAAGTCTTGGAACTGCACTTGTTTTGCTTTACTATGCTTGTTTCTTTGTGATTTCATGACTTGTTTCTTTACAAGATTCCTATGCATAGGAAGTGGGTTAGACTTAAATGTTCTTTGAATTTGCTTCTTGATGCTCTCTTTTACTTCAATTCAAATTTCTTATATGAGCATCTTCTCAAACTATCAAGCCTAACTTAAAGGCGTTAAAGAAAAGTACTTATTGGGAGATAACCCAAAAGTTTTAGATGAGTCTTGGAAGTTATTACTTCAGTAATAACCGCTCCTTATCCTTTTTATTTGCTTTTTGTGACAAGAGTAACCTCTAATGAGAGAGAAGTAATGATTGGAAAAGTTGATGTCCCGAAACAGATTTCTGTGCTTCACCGTAAAAATTCGTGTAAAATCTTTGTAAGTCATTTTAAGGTGTGAATTTTTGTGCTTCTGCCCCAGGTTGTTATTTAACTTTCGTTAGTTCAACACTTTTTGATTTGAGAAACATAAGGTCTTCGAAACAATTGGTTTTTACCTGCTGGTCTGTTTTGACTGATTTCTGCCATTACTTGCATTTGCTTCTTGTTGGTTCCTTTTTGAGTTCTTTTGGGGAATTGAGCTTTTTGAGGGAAGTTCTACAGTAGCTTGTGTTTTAATGGAAGTTTTGTTGGTGTTGAAACTGAACCTAAAGACTTATTATCTTGAATGAACTAATGTTGCTAATAGAGATTGTGTGAGGTTTTGTATGAAGGAAAAATTTCAGGTGTATGGAAGGAATGAGTAATGAGACGAAGGATGGACTAAAGCTCAAGCTTGGGGATGCCACGCGTGTCACCCGAATAAATATCCAAGAAGTACAAGCGTCAAAGCTTGGGGATGCTGAAGGCATCCCCTTCTTCATCAATAAAAATTCCAGGTTTCTTCCAAACACTTCATTTTTATTGTTTCATACACAGTTGTGTTGTTGTTGGAGCGTCTTCTTTTTCGTTTTTGTTTTGGTTTTTCGTTTGCTTGGTTTTCTTAGTTTGCTGAATAAATTGGTTGGACCCCCTCTTTCATACATTGGTTTTCAAATAGTTTAGTTTGGATTGGAAAAGTGTAGGAAAGTTCATGCTTAAGTGGTAAAGAGAGCTCGTTTTTGACTGTGGCCTATGCTTTGTCATGCGATGCTTGATATTGATTTGGCTTTATGCTTAGTATTATTTATTGTAGCATTACTTGTTATAAACAATTGAGATTGCTTAATGTGCCTTTGAAGAATCATGCGCTGTTTTAGCATATTAAAGCATACTATTGTGGTATTCTCCTTTGATGCTTTATTTGGGTTGACTTGGCACATGCTCACACCATGTTATGACTATCCCAAGTCACCATAGACTTTATGATCCTTTAGTTTTCAACTTGTAGTATCACTTTATGCTTTGATCAATGATGTTTTGTTGCTCTGCATGATTATGTCCATTATTGCTCTTTTAGTTGGTCGCTCCCAGTCTTTTGCTAGCCTCCATAACCAAGTATGAGTTCCACTCATGCATCCAACTCCTAAAACCAAGTTATTACAAAGAGTCGACCATACCTACCTACTAGCATATGCTATTCCAAGTACATTCATGTTTTTATCTACCTTCCGAATTAAACTTGTTATGAGAAAACTAGTGATTAAAGCTCTCACAAACTTGATTACACACTTCACTTTTCTTGCCCTTAATAAACTTGAACCATTGTGTCATCTATGTTGTATATGCTTTCACTTATATGTTGGGGATTAGCAGAACCATGTTGTCATGGGGAACGCTTTCAACATTGCACTTGTACTTTGTACCTAGTTGATATCATGCTCTTTTGTCTATGGATGTCGTCGGTGTGAAATGAAAGGGGAGCTTGTAAGTCCATGGAGTTATGTATGTGTGTTAGATAAACGCCTGGGCCGCCGGTCTAATTCATGCTGTCATGGTGGAAACCTGCAGTGTAACCATAATGAGCTGTCTATGAAGCATTCTTCTTATAAAAAGAGTCAGATATTGAGAAAAAAGAGAAAAAAGAAAAAAGAGATATGAGAAAAGAGGAAAGAGAGAAAAAAGCACCATATTCCCATGGTAAATAAGAAGATTGCTGAGATGCTCGTTGTCTGCTTGCCTTGTCATTTTGATATGGGGATTCTTCCGTATCATCGGGCAAGGGGTACCCCGTTGGCGGTTCTCTATGATACACATGTACTTACAATGACAAGAACTTACCGGTGACTAAACTTGAGTAGCATGAGGAGCGACCCTCGTATTCAAGGGACATGAGATTTCCAACTTATACTTTGTCAAGCGTATACTTCATAGTTTGTTCACTTTAACCTTAATCACTTCAAGGTGCTTATGATAGGGGCAATGAGAGCTGAAAGATAATAAGTACCATAATTTTTGGAAGCTCTTTATGCGACTTGAATCTCTGCTTCCTTCTATGAAGTCCTTTCTTTTACTTTTATGTTGAGTCACCACCTTCTATGTCTATGCACCTACTTTGAGAGCATAGTGGCCATTCTTAGTTCTATGTGCATTGTCCCAAGACTTGTTAATTTATGCATAGCTTTGATATTGCTTGTTTTAAACTATTTGTATCTAGGCACTCTTATAAACTTTGAAGGTGTCCTTTGCATTTATGTTTGCTACTCTATGAGGGACAAGCTGAATTCCACTATGCTATGGTTTCTTTATGTGAAACAAACAAACGTCTTGCAAATCATTGTTATTCATGAATCTTTTGTTTGTGCCTTTTCATGTTGCAACATAGTTTCTTTGTCTTATTGCTAGAACTTTGTCTTTCATGTTATGATTGAAGTACTATGATCCTAGCTATCCATGTTTTACAAATACTTTGGTCAAGTTTATGATGGTGCATGTCACCTCAAAGATTATTCTTTCTTTTTATCACTTACCTACTCGAGGACGAGCAGGAGTTAAGCTTGGGGATGTTGATACATTGCAAATGTATCTATCATTTTTGATGTTCCATGCTTGGTTTTATCTACTTTCTTGTGTTTTGTCCACACTTTGGAGTACTTTTCATATGATTTCTTGGACTAACCTATTAACAAGAGCCACAGTGCCAGCTGCATGTTTTCTACTGTTTTTGGTTCCAGGAAAGTCAGAAAATGAATATTCTCGGAATTGGACGGGACAAAAGCCAAAGTCATTATTTTACCAGAAGACTCACGGAGCCAGAAGAGGAGACGGAGAGGGGCCACAGGGTGGCCACAACATGTGGTGGCGCGGGCTAGCCCTGGCCGCGCCACCAGGTGGTGTGGGCCCCCTAGCCGTCCACCGACCTTGCCCCTTCGCCTATAAGATCCTCCCAATGCAAAAACCCTAAATCGTCAAGCCTCCAGCCATGAAAAGTTCGACAACATCGCCGCCACCGAAGGGGAGATTAGGGGGACAGAAAGTCTCTATTCCGGCACCCTGCCGGGACGTGGTAGTGCCCCCGGAGCCATCTCCATCGATCTCCACCACCATCTCCATCACCATTGCTGATTCCCATGATGAGGAGGGAATAGTTCTTTCTTGAGGCTAAGGGTTCTACCGGTAGCTATGTGTTCATCTCTCTCTATGCATGATCTTATTAAGATCATGAGCTTGTAATCTATAGATCTACCTTGCTACTCAAGTGCTTTAATAGATGTCTGCTCTCCCCATGTGTGTGAACTTGACAGTGTGCACACCATGGTGGCACTTAGGCTAGAGATTTCAAATACTTGTTATGAGTTATATTTGGAGTTGGATGTCTTTATGAAATTGTGGTGTTTGTTTGAACCATCTAGTGCTCAAGGTGACATTGTGGGGTTATCTAGATGGGAAAGGCTTACTTTGAGGTGTGCTGTTATAGCCCTACCATGGATTAGAGTGTCCAACCGGAGAGTAGTTCAGAGTAGTATCATGAAGATAATATATTTATATGAGAGTGTTCACTAGTGAAAGTATGATCCCTAGTCCTTGTTTCTAAGCATTGAAACACCGTTTGCTATTAGATCTGTTACATGTTTGCTTGCTTCCACCTTTATTTCAGTTTTCCTTTAGTCTCTTCCACGCCATCAAACTATTTTCTAACACCGTTGTCTTTTATCTATACCACTTGTATTTCACTATCTCTTCGCTGAACTAGTGCACCTATACACCTGACAAGTGTATTGGGTGTGTTGGGGACACAAGAGACTTCTTGTATCTTGATTGCAGGGTTGCTTGAGAGGGGATACCTTTGACCACTTCCTCCTTGAGTTCGATAAACCTTGGGTAATCCACTTAAGGGAAAACTTGCTGCTGTTCTACAAACCTCTGCACTTGGAGGCCCAACAACTGTCTACAAGAATAGAAGTGCGTAGACATTAGTAGCAAGAAATCATTAATAATACCTGCAGCTTGTAAGAAAGTAAAACAAGGAAAAGAGGATGGGTGACCATCCCCATCATCCCTTTCACTACCAATAATCAAAGATAGAGGAACATTGGTTAATTCATTAGTTCCTTGCGCTAGTCCCTTGCAAAGGAGGATATACTGCAAGATGGATGGGTTGTTCTGAACATATCTCATCTCACTTTTGGTGGCAAGGATAACACTCTTAGTTTTTCCACTCATGTTTGGCTTGTGGCTCTCACTCACTATGAGGTGGCTCTCTCTCACCGCTCTTCTCACAAGTAGGGGTTGTGCTTTGCGCCCTCGCTAAAGCCTTTGTATTGTCCGCAATTATTTTTCTAGGAGTCATTGGTTGCAAAACACATGTTTTGTTGAGCCATTTGAAATCGTAAACATTGGTGCGACCATCATGTAGAGCAGCCTTGTCAAATTGCCATGGTCGACCAAGAAGCATGTGACAAACTATCATAGGAACCACATCGCACTCCACCTCGTCTTTGTAAGGATCAATGGCGAAGGAGACCGATATGGTATGCTTGATCTTCACGGACCCTTGGTCACTTAGCCATTGCACGTGGTAGGGGTGCTTGTGCGGATGGAGGGTGAGGTTGAGCTTCTCACACACCTCGGTGTTGGCAAGGTTGTGGCAACTCCCTCCGTTGATGATCACTTTGATAGATTTTCGATTGATGTCGGCTCGTGTTTGGAAGATATTGGAGCGTTGGTCTTCATGCTCTTGTGCTTGAGTGGTCAAGATCCTTGTGACGACAAGCGATGGACTTGCGTCATGTTCACACATGAGGAGTTCTTGATCATCTTCCACTCATTGTCTTGCCATTGCTTCCTTGACTCGGGCATCAAATTCATCTTCAATCAAGTAATCTTCGTCGCCATTGTCATGGATGAACAACACTTTCTTATTTCCACAGCTGACTTGTGTACTTTTCCTCCACACTTGTAGCATTCACCATTGAAAGATGTATCACTCTTTGCTTGTTTGCCACTTGGGAGCACTTTTCCTTGAGGAAGTGTGGGCTTGAAGGAAGGCTTGGAGGTACTTGAGGAGCTTCCATTGAAGGTTGTTGCCATAGTGGTTGAAGCTTGCTTGTAGGTGAAATACGTCCTGTGCTTGTTGTACTTGATGTCCTCTTGCACTTGACGTTCGACCTTTGTTGCGATATGCACAAGCTCAACCATGTTGTTGTATGTTTGGAACTCGACGATGCGCTTGATTGGGTGGTTCAACCCAATAATAAAGCGTGCCATAGTTTTTTGCATGTCATCAATGTTGGCGCAAATCAAGTTGAGTTCCATTTCCTTGAAGTACTCTTCCACGGTCTTTGTCCCTTGACGAAGAGATTGAAGGTTTTTGAAGAGGTCACGCATGTAGTGCGCGGGGACGAAGCGGGATCTCATATGAGCCTTCATGTCATGCCAAGTTGTGATTGGCGGCTCTTGCCTTGCGTCACGAGCAACTTGAACTTGTTCCCACCAAAGGTTGGCGTAATCATCAAACTCAAGCGAAGCCATGTCGACCATCTTCTCGTTGCTATAGTTGTGCATGCGGAAGATCTTGTCGACTTTGAGTGCCCATGAGAGGTATTCTTCGGGGTCATTGGATCAAGTAAACTTGGGCATTGTGAACTTGAGCTTGCCGAAAGTTTTTTCATCATTTCGGTCATTTCGACGAGCTTGGTGACCTTGTTGATGATCTTGTGGTTAAGGCGGTGGAACTTGGTTCTAGCGACCTTGTTGCGGAACTTGCTCTTGATATTGCTGTTGTGGCGCTTGCTCTTTCTCTTGGCACAGTTGTTGACGACATTGGGGCACTTGGGACTCTAGAGGGTGTTGAGGATGTGGAGACTCATGACGTGGTTGATGACGAAGAGGAGGCTCGTTCCTCAGTTGGTGATGTTGGTTAGGCACATGGGCCTCACGACGAAGATCATGGTCTTGAGCCTCTTGACGTGGTGGCCGTCGCTCAACTTGTACCACTTGACGCTCCATGTTTTGGTGTGGTGGAGGAGGCGCCTCGTGATGACCATGGTGTCGGTGTGGATGTTCATGACGATGATGACGAAGAGGAGGATCTTGGAGAGCATCACGTCGATGAAGAGCTTGATTCTCCAAATTGGAGTCATCACTTGTTGTGTCAAGTATGTGTCGCGGGCGATGGTGGTAGACTTGTGGTTCTTCTTGTGGTTGCTCTTGTTGGATCACCAATGCCCTTGCGTGATGACGGTGTGCTTCTTGCCTTGCTCGTGGCCTTGAAGAGAAATCACCATCATAGCTTGATGTTGCGGCGTGCCGTGGGGAATGTACATAGTTCGAAGAACTTCCATCTTCAACCAGGGGGGCGTCATTGCGTCTTGGAGCACTTGGATGTAGATCTTGTTGAATAGGTGCATGACAATGCGAAGAACTTGAAGAGCTTGATGCGCGTGAACATGGTCTTGCCATTCCGTCGATGAGGCGTCGAAGATTGTCATTTGTTTCGGTGACGGAGCTTTGCAGCGCTTCATTTTGGTGGCCGAAGTTATGATGCATTGCATGTATTTGTCGTTCGAGGCCATCGAAGCGGTTGTCTATGTTCTTGAACTCGGCTTGCGTCTCGCCAAATTGTTCATCTTATCGCGTCTCAAGGGCTTGGCAACATTCACGGAACTCTTGTCGAACGATGAAGTGACTTGCGCGCGTCATGTACGGTCCTTGTTCTTCTTCTTGGGGAGGTGGTTAGCTCGACTGACCGTGCCTATCCATCATGCAAAACACACAAGTATTGTATATGGAAGTGGAATATGGTGGTGTTAGCCTTGTACCTCACCTTGGGGATTGCACCAAACTAGAAACCACAAGTGAGACCTATAAGCGTGCAAAGTGGAATTGCAAAGAAAACTCACACTAAATAAAGAAATAACTCTCAAAAGCTTGTTGGTGGTAGGTTAGGGTTGTGGAATGCCAAAGAACCAATCAAAAGAAAAGGGATAGTCAAAAGTGGGTAAAATCCAAACAAAACTCAAGTCAAAGGCAAAAGGTCAACAACTCGAAAGTGTGACGGGAACCTACGACTATATACACACACGTGGAGATTGTTGGGATTGATACGACTATGAAAAATGAGCAAACAAAATGTCTTAACAAAGACTACGCTCGGTGTCGTGCCAATACAAGGATAGACCGTGGCTCGTTTGCAAAGAGGAAAAATGAGCAACGGGTTTGTGCACTTGCCACGGGCGCTCTTTCCTTCTCTCTTGCTTACAAGCTTTGAGACTCTCTTTTGCAATGGGAGACTATTTTTTTTTTCTTTTGCTTTGTATATTTTTTTGCTCTCCCTTGATGCTACCAAGTCACTCTTGCTATTGCTTTTGCACTCTCACTATACAAGGACAAATGCACAATGCTCAAGCAAACACAAGATGAGCCACTCTCATGGGATAGGTGCACACAAAGTAAGATAGGGGTTAACAAGGTGACGGAAGTTATACCTTTCTTGGTGATGATGAACTTGACGTCGGTGGTGCGGGATGATGTTCGTGGGCCGTGTCGTCAATGAGCGCGGAGGTTGTTGATGTGGAAGATTGTAGTTAGTTGCTGACACACACACGGGACACGAGCAAACAAAGGAAATTAGCCAATGCGAAAAATGAGGCAAAACTATCAAAACTGGTGTTCCGGCCGGACACTCCGGTCTGTTTGCGCCGAACACTCCGGTCTGGCCGGACACTCCGGTCTGGCCGGATGCTCCAGTCGGGTGGGGCCAGACACTCCAACGCAGGTTTCCTGCTCGTGTTCTTGAGCGGAAATCCTCGCCTTACATCCTTAAATCCGCAAAAAAATGGCCAAATTGGGCTAGGGAACGCAGGAGAAAGCTGGACCAATGCCTAAGACAAGGTTTGGTCGGATCAAAACCACAAATAACACTCCAAATCAAGAGATCGATCCAAAGGAAAATATGGGGCTCTTTTTTGGGGATTTTCGAATTTTTTGTGGATAGAAGAAAATTTTTGTGGGGGAATTCGTGAGCAACGAAGCTCTTGATACCAATATATTGAGGGCAAACCTCTAGGGAGGCCCAATCTTTCACGAATCCATTTCAAATCGAGGATGGAGTGCGGGGAGAGGAGGGGAGGATGAACACGATGAACTCACGCACGAAGAACGCGATGAACACACACACGCAAAACCGCGATACACACCAATAGCTCACGCCGACGGTGACCGGTCCGGCGCAATCCCTAGGATCGGCGTCGGGCGGAGAATTCTCTCTCGAACCGTCATGGTGAGCTGGGAGACTCGGTGAGATCTTGATGTCTAGGCAAAGGGACTCCGATGCCTAGGCCTTGTACAACGCGGAGGCACGATGCAAACTTCAACGAGGTTTGGGATATTTGGTGCTCCTTTGTCAAAGGAGCATGAGGAAAGAACTAGATAGATCCACAAGGGGTTTCAACTAATTCCAAATATCATGCCTAGGGTTTACATTAGAGGTGGGAGACTATATATAGGCCATCCACAAGTTCAGGGGTAATTTAGGTATTAAAGTAGAGTTCTGGGTGAAGTAGAGGGGTACATGGGCCACAGGGCCCATCTATGGCTCACATGCCCATCTTCAAGCTGGACAGTCCGGGTCGGGTGAATCGGATAGTACGGGGTGGCCGGACACTCCGGGTAGTGTCCGGGTAGTGTCCGAAGTGGCACACAGAAGATCTGTGCCAGGACGGGGCTGTCGTAGGCCGTGCACTCCGGCTGAGTCGCGGCAGACACTCCGGTTGCACCAGACACTTCGGCTGGATTGGGGCGGACACTTCGGCTCAGGCAGCTTCAGGACAGGTGCAACTTCAGGGATCGTGGGTCAACACGACAGGGTTTCATACCTGATAATGCACAGAGTAGTGGTATGAAGTAGCAATCCATCCAAGTGTATGTCAAAGTCACATGATGAGAGGAGCGAATTCACCTTAGCTTGAAGGAGCTTGGCTCGGGCACGGGACATCGGTCCACTTGGGGGACTTGGTGGTGTAGATGTAGGAGCGTCCGTAGGACGGGCTGCATCACCATCGCTAGCCTTAGGGAGGCACCGAGCCCTTTCTGTGCATTCTTGAAGTCCGCAGGGATGCCTTCGGCGAAGCACTCGACCAGGCCATAAAGGTCTTCAATAATTTTCCCTTGGGGACCATATCCTCTCGAAGACGCCCAAGAACATCCATGGCCTTTTTGAGTGAAACCTGGATGGAGATGTTGTGGTCTTCGACTGTAGCCATGGTGCCGGCCAGCGCATCCTCGCTAGCAAGAGCCTGGGGATCAAAACTCACCCCAGTAGCATCTGCAGCGGATCTGCATAAATCTAGCAGAAAACACACAAATAAAGAATGTAAAGTCATAGTGTCACAAGAACGGTGACAATAGCATACCTGAAAGCGCTTTAGCGATGGAAAGAAGCTGTTTCACGAACTCTTTTTCTCTGTTAGCGGCAATAGCCATCAGCTCCTCTCCGCGTTTCTTCAACTCCTTCTTGAGGCGGTCGTGGGCCACGAATGCCTCATCTCGTTTGGTCTTGCCGTGCTGAGTCCCTTTTCAAGGGAGTTCACTTGACAGAGCAAGTCATTATTATCCTCTACAAAACAAGGAGAGTATATCAAGACCAATCAAAACAAATGTGTAGCAGCACAATATAAATCGACAAGCTTACTTTGTAACTGGTGGTTGTCAGTATCAAGTCGAGCGTGCTTCCGGCCAAGGTTGACGATCTATTCACCAAGGTGAATAGACTCCTGAAGAATGGGCTACAGAAGGATGACAGATATCATGACTCAGCTAGACTCCAGGCAATAACTCTTAGAGTAAAAAAGGTTTGCAAATACTTACGTGGCCATCCAAAGACTCTGAAGTTTCCTTCTGAGTTGACGTCCGACCAAGAACTAGGTGCTCCCCCATGTTGGGAGAACTAGAGGAATTTACATCGGAGTTGGCCGCTATCTTTGGGGAAGGCGTAGGCTCCGCCACACCCTTGTTCTTGGAGTCCACGACACCCGCCTCCTCAAGGAGACGACAGTCGTTAGACGATGATGAGGCGGTCACGCTTCAGCATAGCATAAGCCGTGTCATCATCAACGCAAGCAGCATGACATAAATTTTCAGATAGCAGCAAAGTAGAAGACTCACCCGTCGAAGTTTTCAAGGTCAAAGGAATCATCCGACTCCCCCTTCTACTTCCTCGGTTTCTTCTGTGATGGAGGAGCAACAGCATGCACAAGCACCACTGGAATCAGATCCACAGTACCTGCCCCAATCGACGGATCCTCCGGCATCTCCGGAGAAGAAGCATCTGAGTCCTTGCTTTGGGAGCGCTTGCGAGTGGCGCCATCACTGCACTCGTGGGCTCTCTGCTCGTCAACGACGGGCACAGTAGAACCAGATTCATCTTCCTCCATAGCCTCGGAGGGAATTACCCCTTCTGGCTGTGGAGGCAAAACAGTCTTCACCTTCTATTCCTGCTAAAGCACGAGGTTACAATCACAAAATGCCTTGCGGGCAAACAAAGAACAGTAGAGGAATAAATGATGATGTTACCTTAGAAGAGGAGTTACTCGGATGAAATGGCAGCACGACTGAATCCCCAGGGAGCTTTTCCTTGACGGTGAACTTGGTCAGTGCCCTGAACCTTTTGTCCACTTCGCCTGAAGATAAGTTCTCCTAGGGGACGCGAGTTAAGTCGTCGGCGCCAGTCCAGAGATACATCGGGTGCACCCTAGACTTTAGTGGCTTCACCCAATGATGCATCTAGGTATGGATAAGGTCTGCGCCAGCAATTTCCTTCCCTCGAATGAGTTGGAGCTCACAGACGCGCTTATACAAGACCTCGACTTCCTCGGCCTCGCCAGGCATCACCACATTTTTTCCAAGACCTTCTCGCCTTCAACTCCGCTTTTAGATCAAAAGGAGCGAGTCCGAAAAGTTCATCCTCAGCCTTTAGTTCACGGATGTAAAGCCAGTTCTCCCTCCATCCCTGGATGGACACGGTGCTCTCTCGAGAGAAGTATTGGACGTTCAGGTCCAAATGGATACCGCAGCCTCCAATGTCGTAGACCACATATCCAGAACCCAAATGCCCCTTCAAAATTGAAGAGCTTTTTGAAAAGGCTGAAGTGCGCCTCAATTTCAAGCCAGCGCTCGCAGAGGGTGATATAGCACGCGATGTGCAAAATGGAGTTTGGGGTCAGGTGATGCAACTGGAGCCCATAGAGGCAGAGCAACCCTCGCACAAACTTGTGGAGGGGAAAACAAAGGACCTAAGGAAAAAAGCAAGGAACATCACCCGAAATCCAATAGGGGGATTGGGGATTACCTCCAGGCCAAGCAGCTTGCAATCTGCTTCGTTGGCAGGAAGCAGACCATCCTGGCGATGTTGTTGGAGCTCGTTCTCCTTTATGGTAGTTAGCCGCCATGAGCCATTGGTGACGCGCATTCCCGCGCCTTTCTTCTTCTCGGCTGCAGCAGCAGTGCCGGACCCAGTGGCGACACCCTTCTTCTTGGACACAGCAACGGCGGTAGCAGATCCAGCAGTGGTAACACCCTTCTTCTTCCCCATCTTTCGGCGATGATGGGATCACATGATATAGCTTGGAAAGTTCCTGAGCACGTCCAGCACAACAGGGGGGGCAAGTGCGATGGAGCATCAACTAGGAGAAATGGCAGCAATGTGCAAGCAGGAAGAAGATAGATTGTGGGAAACTTACCGCATGGAATCCCTATTTAACTACAGGAAAGATGCCATCCAACGGCTCACAGAGATTTACCTAGACACATGGCGCAAATCAATGTAGATGTGTGGCGATGGAAACAGTGAACCGACGCTGCACTTTCCCTACTATGCTCGAGAATCGAGGAGTCGCAGTTAAAATGAAGATTACGTCTGCCTGCTCAAATCCCACTTAGAAGTGGGGCCCCATCTTCATCACATCCCGTCAATGCCGCTTATGTGGGAAAATGAGATCATCTAATCATTAGCACTGACGCCATCTACTCCAGCAGGAGATCTTTTTGACTGATCTAGTCCTTGCTCGACTCTATGACTCAAGCACTCGGGGGCTAATCCTAATAGGAGCGCTGGCCGCGCACCCAAAAATTTCATAGGCACAGAACTGCCTTCACTAGTTGAATCCCCTCTTCGAATCAACGAATCGATTGTGGACTCGGGGGCTACTCCCATAGGGAGAGCTAAAAGCATATTCAGCTAAAAATAAAACAACAAATGACAGGAGTCGAAAAAGTTCAAAGTCCCCACTCGATTCTATGACTCGAATAGGCACTCAGGGGCTACTCCCATAGGGAGCGCTGGTCGCACACCCTATGAACGAAAAGCTATTATACAAAGCAAAAAAGCGTTGATTACGTCTACACCAAGAGCATTCAAAACATTCGGCAACTCCGCCCCGTAAACACTGAATACAGCCTACAAAGAGACAACATCTCCTGGGTCACCCGAATCACCTCCACGGTGAATAAAACCTTTCAGATGCCGCATTAACAACATGAAGGTAAGACCTGCAAAAGGCCTAGCAACGCACCTGATGCGCTCTACCAGAAATAATCCGTGCTTGCAGGCACAATGAAAAGTCCATGACGGACTCGTCGAGTGTCCACACCTAAACACTAGAATTCAACTCTATAAGGCTTCCATGATAGGAGTCGAATTACGCCAGCATTATTCTGAATTCGAGTCAGTGGACTCGAATTTGAGTAGATAACATTGTTTTTACTTAAGGCGGTTAACTGATCCTGATCTATCGGATGGATTGGCACGCATATCGATAATACCTATGACACAAACTATGGCACCCGAAAGAACTTCAGATGAGCCAATGTCCCATGCACTCGAAAGACTTATAGTCTCAACCCGAACCTATGATTCGGCTAGACACTCGGGGGCTACTGATGTGGGTATACCTTACAAGTACTTGAGATTAGCCTATACGGTTCAGCCCAAGAGGGAGTCCATGGTGCAATAGAAGACCAGCAAGGATTCGGGTGGCCCATTGGAGTTTGACTTCTTGAAGGACACGACAAAGTGTAGATAGAAAATTAAAGGGAAAACCCTAATCTGTAACCGACTCGACCTTCTATCTCGAGACCTAGCCTCTCCTATATAAATGTTAGGAGGGGCGGCGAGGAGGACCAATCCACACAGCCTCGTATACACCTCACCAGATTGCATCTGCGCACCCTTGTAACTCTACTCCCTCATAATCAAGAGCAGATAAGCAGAAGTAGGGTCCTCTACGAGGCCTAATCCTGGGTAAAACCTTGTGTCACCTGTTTGCTTGTTTGCTAGCTGATTGATGTCTCCAGCGCTCCCCACTTCCTCGAACCTAAGTCCATCAATGTTGGGAATTGATGAGTTAACCCCTCGTTAGATACCGTACTTGGTTAAGAACCTAATGTCCAACTCTAATTACCCAAATCTAGGAGCATCTATCCTATTTACGACCGAGTGCAGTGAGTTGGAGACATCCGCTAACTCTAAAGCCATCTCCTCAGCATGCATCTGATGGCGCTCCTGCTCCTCCTCTTCTAGCTCATCGCGGATTTTTAGCTGTAACCACAACGACATCATCGTGCGCTGCAGCAAAAGTGAGTGTGATAGATCGACCTAGTGGACAAACATGTAGCGCTCGCATTCGTAGCTACAACCCAAGAACTAGTGGCCTAAGTTTGTTCCCTCAAACGTGACGCGGCGACGGGGCACCAGGGCACAGTTGCACTAGAACTGGAGATCCTCATTGGTAACGGTGTTGTACCACTCCATGTCTACCATCCATGCCGGCATCTGAACTCAGGAAACATCATCGATCGAGACGAGCATAATAGATAAAACCCCAAAAAGGAGAGAACCCATAAGTTGAATTCGAGAAAATAAACTGAGACCATGAACTCTGGCATACTTACCCTAACCCGTCTGCCTGGCGCATCAAGATCTCCCGTCATTCATAGGACCAACATGACTAAATCTGCCGAGATTGCACGAAAAACGAGCGTGCCTTCAAAGCCTAGCGTAGAGGCTTCATGGAGAAGGAAGAGGTAGGGGAGCCAATGCTCACATTTGTTGGCTACTATTGGATTTAACTGGGCCACTGATAATTGGGACTCGCGCCAGAGAGCCCGTGGGCCCCCAAACATCAGTGACCTAGTTTGACTTGCATTACATCTACTTTTGGAAAACGGATCAAAACTCAATATATAAATAAACCAAAGGCCCCCCTATCTTTTTGCGAAAACCCACTACAAAACGGAGACGCTCACAAATGCGTACACACACTCGCCCCTATGAATGCAGGTACACACACCCTACACCTATGAGCACTTCAGAAAGACTGGATCTTGATACTGATCCTACAAGGCCTTAGCTTGACAAAGTCACCATAGGCACCTTGTTGTATATCGATGGGAACGTCACCTCTCAGTACCATCATAACCATCCTTCAAAGCCGAGCATCGAGGCTTTATGGAGAAGGAAGAGCTAGGGGGGTTGGAGCTCACATTTGCTGGCTGCTATGGGATATAACTAAACCACTAATAATGGTGCCCCATGTAGTGAGCCCATAGACCCTAGACAACGGTGACCATTACACCTACTTTTGGAAAATCGAGCAAAACTTAATATAAATAGAAGGCCCATCTCTCTCTTTTTTGCGAAAACCCACTACAAAATGCACACGCTCACAAATGCATACACACACTCACCACTATGAAAGCATGAACGCACACCCTACCCCTATGAGCACCTCCAAAAGATTGTTTCTTTAGAGTGGTCTGATGGGCCTTGAGCTTGAAGAAGTCACTATAGGCACCTCGCTATCAATGAGAATGTCACCTCCTACTTCCCTCATAACCATCCTTTAAAGCCGAGCATCGAGGCTTCATCGAGAAGGAAGAGATAGAGGAATCAGAACTCACATTCGTTGGCTCCTATAGGATATAACTGAACCACTAATAACAATGGGGGTCCCATGGTAGTGAGCCCATAGGCCCCAGACATCAGAGTAAGCACATTGTCAAGTCTTAAACATAGGTCTAAACGGTGGAGTGAGTGGTGCAAAAAAAAGTTCTTCAAGGTGAGTCTAGTGCCAGAATTATGTCTAAGAGAATCAATTGGAAGGAGGGCCCACTAGTCAGTGGATAACAGTCTGTTTTTCTTTTTGCTTTTTAGCATGGTTGTGTGGACCCACTTCAGTTCTAAACGCAGGAGTAAAGTAGTTTTCTTAGACTCATGTCTCTAGTTTTGTTAGCTACTTCTATACACTGGACACGCCCTTACTAGACGTAGCTAAGAAATTTACTAGCCTCGTGTCTAAGAAAATAAAATTTGCTCCACCGTTTAGACAAGATAGGAGACCCACTCATCTAAGTAGAAAGAAACAATAAAGAAAAACTTCAAGACACTAACGAGTGGGTCCGACTGCAATTTTATTCCATTAGACATGTGTCTTGTATAGACCCAGGGTCCAAAAAATCTTAGCTAGACTCACCCTCTCCATTGTTTCGCCCTAGGTATAGTAAGAAAAATATTCTCTTAGAGTACACCCCAAAATTCCAACGTTGCACGTGCTCTCAGTGACCTAGTTTGACTTGCATCATAGATAGTTTTGGATAACCGAGCAAAACTCAATACAAACCAAAGGCCCCTCACACATTTTTTTGCGAAAACCCAATACAAAACACAGACACTCACAAATGCATACACACACTCGCCCCTATGAATGCTCACACACCCTACCTCTATATGACCACCTACGATATACTTTGTCTTGAGACTAATCCGTGGGGCTTGATCCTGACGAAGTCACCATACACACCTCGCTATAGACAGGGACATCGCTTCCCACTTAAAATAATATTCTGCCTTTTATGAGACACCAAAGTGCCAAACATGATGGGGTTTGAACTCTGGTGGGCTAGGGGTACCACTTCCCTCAGAACCATCCAACCACAGGTTATCTCTCTCTCTCTTTCTTGCATAGTACACGGTACCCAATTAAATAGCAGGCATAAAAGAAATTAGGTGAATGCACTTTCTAAGCTCTTTATTATGACCAAGCTCTTAACGAGTAGCTGAGGAAACTCTTTAACTATATTGTTTAGTATGTTAACATTAATGAGCAAAAAATGTTGCTCACATAAGTTTGTTAAGAAAACAAACCAAGCTGAAACGAGTCTACTTGATGAAATAGGGCTCATTAAACTTGCCACGCGAGAGCTTGCCACCGCCCATTTTTATACAAATGAGTAGACATGTGTTTAGGGTTTAGGGTTTTAGGATTTTAAGTTCTAGGGTTTATAGTCTAGGGTCCTTGTGCTAAATGCATGGACTTGGATGCAATTTTCATTTATTATGAGGTCCTTGATGTAACTCGTACGTCAACCGACTGCGTTTACTCAAGAACCTCGTTCCTACGGGACCAACCACAGTTAAAAGAAAATGCAACCGCCCCAATTATATATCACACAGAGTGCACCACAGTTTCTTATACGTAATACCCAAGTTTTTTGTACTAGGAAATTTCATGCTTCCTAGCTAATTTCGCACATTTTAGAGACTTCTTGTCGATTTAAAGAATTTAGGTCAAACTTGAGCTACAAGTAAACATGATAGATTGCTCTTGAATGTAGATGGGTAGATCTAATTGTAGTAAACAATACCATCAGTGTGAGGAAAGATCATTCTTAATTTCTAAAGTGATGTCATAAGCTAAAAAATTAAAAAAAATTAAATGTCTTCTCAAAATTATATTAGGTAAAATTCGAACTACAAGTAAATTGTAGGTTGATTTGAATTTTTTATGAAAATTCTTTTGGAGTTACCCATCGAGGGCTCAATTAATATATCATAAACCACTGAGAGTTCTGACGACAGCTTCAACATCTTGCTAAGATTTTGCATCTTGATAGTTTAAGATAATTAAGTCAAACTATGCTACAAGTAAGCATGATAGATTTCTCTTGATGAATTAAATGTAATTTCAGGGTAGATGGATGCATCTTCTCTTGTAGTAAACAATGTCATCGGTGTGAGTATCCAACTATTAGGAAAGGACATTCTCAATTTTCTGTTTGATGACGAGATCGTTCTTTTTCGTAAAGAAAAGTCCGAAGAATATTGGAGATGAATGCCACAAGCCAAATTTACAAACATATATAGTGTACCAATATGTTATACCGATGATTCCCATGTTGTATGAGTTTTCAAACTTCCTAGGTAACTCCACCTACTTGAATGAATTTATGTCGATTCATCGAAATTATGTCAAATTTGAAACTACAAGCAAAATTTTAGGTTTTTCTCTGAAATATTTAAGAAAAAGCTTTTGGAGATACCCACCGGGGGGTCACAATTAATATATGATAAACCACCAAGAATTTTGATGACAGGTTCAACTTTTTCTAAGATTTTGCATCTTGACAGTTTAACAAAATTAGTTCAAAATTGAGCTACAAGTAAGCGTGATAGATTGCTCTTGAAATAAATGTATTTTCAGAGGTAGATGGGTGCATTTTCTTGTCGTAAACAGTGCCATCAGTGTGAGTTTACAACTATCAGGAAAGAAAATTCTCAATTTTCCAAGTGATGTCGAGCGAGGTTGTTCTTTTCTATAAAGAAAAGTCTGAAGAATATTGGATCTGAATTCCACAAGCCAAGTTTAAAGACATTTACAGTGGACCAACATGTTGTAGAGACAATTCCCATGTTTTATGAGTTTTCAAGCTTCCTAGCTAACTCTATTCACTTGAGTTACTTTATGCTGATTTATCGAAATTAGGTTAAATTTGAACTACTACAAGTAAATTGTAGGTTGCTCTGAAAGTTTACGAAAAATCTTTTGGAGGTACCCATGGGGGGTTCTAAATTAATATATCATAAAACACAGAGAGTTTTTATGATAGGTTCAACTTCTTGCTAAGATTTTGCATCTTGACAATTTAATGAAATTAGGTCAAATTTGAGCTACAAGTAAGCGCAATAGATTGCTCATAAATTAAAGGTATTTTCAGAGGTAGATGGGTGCATCTTCTTGTAGTAAACAATGTCATCGATGTGAGTTTCCAACTATCACGAAAGAACATTCTCAATTTTCCGAGTGATGAAGATATTATTCTCTCCCATAAAGAAAGTCCGAAGAAAATGGATCTGAATACCACAAGCCAAGTTTTCACACATATCTAGTGGAGCAACATGTTGTACTTATGATTTCCCATGTTTTATGAGTTCTCAAACTTCCTACCTAACTTCGTCCAATTGAATGACTTTATGTCTATTTATCAAAATTAGGTCAAATTTGAACCACTACAAGTAAATTGTAGGTTGCTATAGAAGTTTTATGAAAAAGCTTTTGGAGTACCCATCGGGGGGTTCACAATTAATATTTCAGAAACCACCGAGAGTTTTGACGATATGTTTAACTTCTTGCTAAGATTTTGCATCTTGACAATTTAACGAAATTAGGTCAAACTTAAGCTACAAGTAAGCATGATAGATTGCTCTTGAATTAAATGTCTTTTCGGAGGTAGATAGGTGCATGTTGCGATAGTAAACAATTCCATCAGTATGAGTTTCCAACTATCTCTGGAAAGAACATTCTCAATTTTCTGAGTGATAGCGAGATTGTTCATTCCCATAAAGCAAGTCCAAAGAATATGGATCTGGATCACATACGAGCCATGTTTTCAAACATACATAGTGGACCAACAGGCTGTACTTGCGATTTCCCATGTTTTATGAGTTCTCAAAGGTCCTAGCTAACTTCGCCCACTTGAATGACTTTCTTCCGATTTATCGAAATTATTAGGTAAAATTTGAACTACCACAAGTAAACTGTAGGTTGCTTTAAAAGTTTGATGAAAGATCTCTTGGAGGTACCCGTCAGGGGGAGGGGTCAGATAGTATATCAGAAACCACCAATAGTTTTGATGATAGGTTCAACTTCTTGCTAAGATTTTGCATCTTGACAATTCAACAAAATTAAGTCAGACTTGAGCTACAAGTAAGAGTGATAGATTTCTCTTGAATTAAATGTGTTTTTGAGGTAGATGGGTGCATCTTGTAGTAAATATAGCCATCGGTGTAAGTTTCCAACTATCAGGAAAGAACATTCTCAATTTTCCAAGTGATGACAAGATTATTTTCTTCCATAAAGGAAATCCAAAGAATATTGATCTAAATGCCACAAGCCGAGTTTTCACACACATATATATATATAGTGGACCAACATATTGTACTTATGATTTCCCATGTTTTATGAGTTCTCAAACTCCTTAGCTAACTCCACCCACTTGAATGGATTTATGTCGATTTATCGAAATTAGGTAAAATTTGAACTACTACAAGTAAATAGGTTGCTCTGAAATTTTTACGAAAACTCTTTTGTAGGTACCCATCGGTGGTCACAATTAATATATGAGAAAACACCAAGAGTTTTGAAGACAAGTTCAACTTATTTCTAAGATTTTGCATCTTGATAGTTTAACAACATTAGGTCAAACTTGAGCTACAAGTAAGCACGGTAGATTGCTCTTGAATTAAATGTCTTTTCGGAGGTATATAGGTCCATCTTCTTGCAGTAAAAAATGCCATCGGTGTGAGTTTCCAACTATCTCAGGAAAGAACATTCTCAATTTTCCTAGTGAGGACGAGATTGTTCTTTTACATAAAGAAAGTCCAAAGAATATAGATCTGAATGCGACAAGCCATATTTTCAGACATATATAGTGGACCAACATGAAGATCTTACAATTTCTCATATTTTATGAGTTCTCAAACTTCCTAGCTAACTTCACCCACTTGAATGACTTTATGCCAATTTATCGAAAATAGGTAAAATTTGGACTCCTACAATTAAATTGTAGGTTGCTTTGAAAGTTTTACGATAAAGCTCTTGGAGGTACCCATCGGGGAGGCCAATTAATATATAACAGAAACCACCAAGAGTTTTGATGATAGGTTCATCTCCTTTCTAAGATTTTGCATCTTGACAGTTTAATGAAATTAGGTCAAACTTGAGCTACAAGTAAGCGCGATAGATTTCTCGATGAAATGTCATTTCAGAGGTATATGGGTGTATCTTATTGTAGTAAGAAGTGCCCTCGGTGTGAGTGCCCAACTACCAGGAAAGAACATTCTCAATTTTCAAAGTGATGACGAGATCGTTCTTTTTCGTAAAGGAAGTGTGGAGAATATTTGATCTGAATGCCACAAGCCAAGTTTTCAGACATATATAGTGGATCAACATCATGTTGTACTTGCTATTCCCATGTTTTATGAGTTTGCAAGCTTCCTAGCTAACTCTGCCCATTTGAATGACTTTGTGTCTATTTATCGAAATTAGGTCAAATTTGAAACTACAAGTAAATTGTAGGTTTGCTTTGAAACTTTTACGAAAAAGCTTTTGGAGGTACCCATCGAGAGGTTATAATTAATATATCAGAAACATGCGAGAATTTTGATGACGGGTTTAACTTCTTATTAAGATTTTGCATCTTGACAATTTAACAAAATTAGGTCAAACTTTACCTACAAGTAAGCACGATAGATTGATCTTGAATTAAATTTATTTTCAGAGGTAGAACGGTGCATCTTCTTGTAGTAAACAATGTCGTCAGTGTGAGTTTCCACCTATCAAGAAAGAACATTCTCAATTTTCCGAGTGATGGCGAGATTATTCTCTCTCGTAAAGGAAGTCGGAAGAATATGGATCTAAATGCCAAAATCCAAGTTTTTCGACATATATAATGGACCAACATGATGCACTTATGATTTCCCATGTCTTACGATTTCTCAAAATTTTTAGCTAACTTCACCCACTTGAATGACTTTATGCTGATTTATCGAAATTAGGTAAAATTGGGACTACTACAAGAAAATTGTAGGTTGCTTTGAAAGTTTTATGAAAAAGCTCTTGGAGGTACCCATCGGGGGGTCAATTAATATATATATCAGAAACCATCAAAAATTTTGACGACAGGTTCATATTCTTACTAAGATTTTGCATCCTGACAGTTTAATGAAATTGGGTCAAACTTGATCTACAAGTAAGCGTTATAGATTGCTCTTGAATTAGATGTCAATTCAGAGGTAGATGGGTGCATCTTCTTGTAGTAACCAGTGTCGTCAGTGTGAGTGTCCAACTACCTGGAAAGAACATTCTTAATTTTACGAGTCATGACGAGATCGTTCTTTTTTGTAAAGAAAGTGCAAAGAATGTTGGATCTGAAAGCCACAAGCCAAGTTTTCAGACATATATAGTGGATCAACAGCATGTCGTACTTGCGATTCCCATGTTTTATGAGTTTTCAAGCTTCCTAGCTAACTCTACCCATTTGAATGACATTATGTCAATTTATCGGAATTAGGTCAAATTTGAAACTACAAGTAAATTATAGGTTTTGCTTTGAAACTTTTACGAAAAAGCTTTTGGAGGTACCCATCGAGGGGTCACAATTAATATATCAGAAACCAGCGAGAGTTTTGATGATATATTCAACTTCTTACTAAGATTTTGCATCTTGACAATTTAATGAAATTAGGTCAAACTTGAGCTACAAGTAAGCGCGATAGATTTCTCTTGAATTTAATGTCTTTTCGGAGGTAGATTGGTGTATCTTCTTGTAGTAAACAATGTCGTTAGTGTGAGTTTCCACCTATCAGGAAAGAACATTCTCAATTTTTTGAGTGATGGTGAGATTATTGTCTCCCGTAAAGAAAGTCTAAAGAATATGGATCTGAATGCCACAAGCCAAGTTTTCACGCATATATAGTGGACCAACATATTGTACTTACGATATCCCGTGTTTTATGAGTTATCAAACTCCCAATCTAATAACTCTGCCCACTTGAATTACTTTATGTCGATTAATCGAAATTAGGTCAATTTTGAACTAATATAAGTAATTTGTAGGTTGCTCTGAAAGTATTACCAAAAAGCTTTTAGAGGTACTCATTGGGGGGGTCACAATTAATATATGAGAAACCACCAAGAGATCTGTCGACAAGTTCAACTTCTTGCTAAGATTTTGCATGTTGTCAGTTTAACAAAATTAGGTCAAACTTGAGCTAAAGTAAGCATGGAAGGCTGCTCTTCAATTAATTGTCTTTTCGGAGGTAGATATGTGCATCTTCTTGTAGTAAAAAATGCCGTCGGTGTGAGTTTCCAACTATCTCGGGAAAGAACATTCTCAATTTTCCTAGTGATGACGAGATTGTTCTTTCAAATAAAGAAAGTCCGAAAAATATGGATCTGCATGCCACAAGCCAAGTTTTCAGACATATATAGTGGACCAACATGCTGTACTTACGATTTCTCATGTTTTATGAGTTCTGAAATTTCCTACCTAACTTTACCCACTTGAATGACTTTATGTAGATTTACCGAAATTATGTAAAATTTGCACTACTACAATTAAACTGTGTAGGTTGTTTTGAAAGTTTGACGAAAAATCTCACGGAGGTACCCATCATGGTGGGGGTCAATTAATATATCCGAAACGACCGATAGTTTTGATGATAGGTTCATCTTCTTGCTAAGATTTTTCATCCTGATAGTTTGATGAAATTAGGTCAAACTTGAGCTACAAGTAAGCGCGATAGATTTATCTTGAATTAAATGTCATTTCAAAGGTATATGGATGCATCTTCTTGTAGTAAGCGGTGTTGTCAGTGTGAGTGTCCAACTACCAGGAAAGAACATTCTCAATTTTGGATCAGAATGCCACAAGCCAAGTTTTTAGACATATGTAGTGGATCAGCAACATGTTGTACTTGCGATTCCCATGTTTTGTGAGTTTTCAAGATTCCTAGATAACCCCGCCCACTTGAATGACTTTATGTCGATGTATCGAAATAAGGTCAAATTTGAACTACAAGTAATGAATTGTAGGTTGCTTTGAAAGTTTTATAAAAAAATATTTTTGAGTTACCCATCTAGCGGTCAATTAATATATATCAGAAACCATAGAGAGTTTTGACAACTGGTCAACTTCTAGCTAAGATTTTGCATCTTGAAAATTTTGAACCCCTATTGAAAATGATCACATGAAATAAGGAGAGAGGGGAAATATTTTTTCTATTTTCTATGGGCAACCCACAAGCTTGAGGTGCACCTTAAGCTTAAAGATAACTTTATTTTCTCCACAATGTATAAGGTGAACCTTAGCGGATGCCACATACTAGGCCTTATTAAGGTGTGCTTTTTTAGACATTGTAGGAGTAGTATATTTCTTTGCTTAGACATATGCTCACCTCTGTCCACGCGTTGTACATGTTGAGAGAATAAAACCTTAGCAGGGGAAGAGGGTAGTAGCAAAGAGGAGTTGCAGACGGTTCGATGTTAGAGAAAAGTTATGATGGGTTCCTGACACGAGGTACTCCTACGTCCTTATAGTGTAAACTATACTAGTAGTAAATTTCAGGACCTATGCACGCAAAACAGATTGTGTGTTTTATCTCTCCTTCACTATCCTCCATCTCTCCTCCCCTTTCCCCTCGCGCACCGGCCCGGCTGATCTATACCTCGTCCACAGCGTGGCGCTATGCACGTATGCCTTGGTGTGATGACTCTGTGTCTCTAGCGTGTTCGGCAACTGCGTTGGTGTAGAGTATGGATGAGGAGTACATAGGAAGGAAAACACTTTGGTCCTTAGCGGCCAAAAAATTCAAACTTTTCCGATTTTCAAAATTTTCACTTGCTTCCCAAACATCGAGAGGGAAGGTTATTCAAAAGATCTTCCATTTGCAGTACTTCTTATCTTATCTTTATCTTGTCTTATCTCTTACAACACCATACCACTATATAGTGAAGGAACATTGACCATTTGATCAAGACTGGCAAATCCAAACATTTTTAACCATTGGATCTTCTTTTCCATTCTTTGTATCTAGAATGATTCTACTGATAGTCTTTAACACGATGAAAGCTAGTATGTGCAAGCCTCAAAACACACACTTCATTGCTCAGTTTCAGGGTCCTTGTGCTAAATGCATGGACTTGGATGCAATTTTCATTTTTTATGAGGTCCTTGATGTAACTTGTACTTCCACCGACCGTGTTAAATCTCAAGAACCTCTCTCCTACAAGACCTACCATTAGATTGGCATTCACATTACTTCTTATCTTAGATGGGTTCATCTTCTTGTAGTAAGCAATGACGTTGGTGTGAGTGTCCAACTACCAAAAAAAACATTCTTAATTTTCTGAGTGATGAAGTGATCATTCTTTTCCATAAAGAATGTGTGAAGAATATTGGATCTGAATTCCACAAGCCAAGTTTTTAGACATATATAGTGGATCAATAGCATGTTGTGCTTGTGATTCCCATGTTTTATGAGTTTTCAAGCTTGCTAGCTAACCCCGCCCACTTGAATGACTTTATATCGATGTATCGAAATAATGTCAAATTTGAACTACAAGTATAAATTGTAGGTTGCTTTGAAAGTTTTATGAAAAAAGATTTTGGAGGTACCCATCGAGTGGGAAATTAATATATCAGAAACCACAGAGAGTTTTGACAACTGGTTTGAGTTCTGGCTAAGGTTTTGCGTCTTGAAAATTTTGAACACCTTTTGGAAATGATCACATGAAATAAGGAGAGAGGAGAAATGATTTTTCTATTCTCTATGAGCAACCCACAAGCTTGAGGTGCACCTTAGGCTTAAAGATAACTTTATTTTCTCCACAATGTATAAGGTGAACCTTAGCGGATGCCACATACTAGGCCTTATTAAGGTGTGCTTTTTTACACATTGCGCGAGTAGTATATTTCTTTGCTTAGACATATGCTCACCTCTGTCCACACGCTGTACATGTTGAGAGAATAAAACGTTGGCAGGGGAAGAGGGCAGTAGCAAAGATGAGTTGAATGTGTTTCTATGTTAGAGCAAAGTTATGATGGGTTCCAAACACGAGGTACTCCTGTGGCCTTACATTGTACACTATAGTAGTAGTAAATTTCATGACCTATGCGCACAAAACAAATTGTGTGTTTTCTCTCTCCTTCGCTATCCTCCATCTCTCCTCCCTTTCCCCTTGCGCACCGGCCAGGCTAATCTGTTCCTCGTCCACATCACGGTGCTGCACACGTGTGCCTTGGTACGTCGGTTCTGTGTCTCTGGCATTTTCGGAAGCCGCGTTAGTGTGGAGTAGGGAAGAGGAGTAAATAGGAAGGAAAACACTTTGGTCCTTGGCGGCCAAAAAATTCAAAATTTTCCGGTTTTCAAAAGTTTCACTTGCTTCCAAAACATCGGGAGGGAAGGTTATTCAAAAGATCAGCCATTCGCAGTACTTCTTATCTTATCTTTATCTTGTCTTATCTCTTACAATACCATACCACTTTATAGTGACGGAACATTGACCGTTTGATCAAGACTGGCAAATCCAAACATTGCTAACTGTTGGATCTTCTTTTGCATTCTTAGAATCTAGAAAGATTCTACTGATAGTCTTTAGCACGATGAACGCTGGTATGCGCAAACCTCAAAACACACACTTCATTGCTCAGTTTCAAGGTCCTTCTGCTAAATGCATGGACTTGGATGCAAATTTCATTTTTATGAGGTCCTTGATGTAACTTGTACTTCCACCGACCGTGTTAACTCTGAAGCACCTCGCTCCTATGAGACCTACCATTAGATCGGCATTCGCAGTACATCTTATCTTAGATGGGTGCATCTTCTTTTAGTAAGCGGCACCATCGGTGTGAGTGTCCAACTACCAGGAAAGAACATTCTTAGTTTTTTGAGTGATGACGAGATCATTCTTTTCCATAAAGAAAGTGTGAAGAATATTGGATCTGAATGCCAAAAGCCAAGTTTTCAGACATATATAGTGGATCAACAACATGTTGTACTTTCAATTCCCATGTTTTATGAGATTTCAAGCTTATTAGCTAACCCCGCCCACTTGAATGACTTTATGTCGATGTATCGAAATTAGGTCAAGTTTGAACTACAAGTAAATTGTAGGTTGTGTTGAAAGTTTTACGAAAAAGCTTTTGGAGGTACTCATCAGGGTTTCAATTAATATACCAGAAACGACCGAGATTTTTGACAACAGTTTAAACTTCTTTCTAAGATTTTGCATCTTGACAATTTAAAGAAATTAGGTCAAACTTGAGCTATAAGTAAGCGCAATAGATTCATATTGAAATAATTGTCTTTTCAGACGTATATGGGTGCATCTTCTTGTGGTAAACAATGTTGACATCGTGACTTTCCAACTATCATGAAAGAACACTCTCAATTTTCCTAGTGATGACGAGATTGTTCCTTCCTGTAAAGAAAGTCCACATGGATCTAAATGGTATAAGCCAAGTTTTAAGACATATATAATGGACCAACATGTTATACTTATGATTTCCCATGTTTTATGAGTTCTCAAATTTCCTACCTAACTTCGCCCACTTGAATGACTTTATGCTGATTTATCGAAATTAGGTAAAATTTGAACTACTACAAGTAAACTATAGGTTGCTTTTAAAGTTTTACAAAAAAGCTTTTGGAGGTACCCATCGGGGGGTCAATTAATATATCAGAAACCAGCGAGGGTTTTGATAATAGGTTCAAATTTTTCTAAGATTTTGCATCTTGGCAATTTTGAACCCGTTTTGAAAAGGATCACATGAAATAAAGGGAAAACAGAAAAAAAAATATTTACACATGGTGTCCTATTATGTTGTGTGCACCCCATGCCATGAATAAGGTAACCATGGGATTAGACAAGTTTTGGAAAAACAGCTTCACATTATTGTCCTACCATGTGTATGGACATTATTGGGTTTGTTTCAACCCAAACGACCATGGTCATTAAGGCCATATAGACATCATAATTTACAATTTGATAAATTTCCCACAATAGTATGGTAGATAGGTGCATCTTGGCATAGTAAGAATTATTGCATGTGGGAGTTTCGAACAATTAGGAAAAAATACATTCAATTTTCCCTAGTGATGATGGTGATGTTTTTCCGTGAAGAAAGTCCAAATAATATGGTTCAGAATGCCACAAGCGAATGGTGTCACACATAGTTGATCATGGTTCCTATCTAACTTCGGCACTTAAATGGATTTATGTCGATTTATCGAAACTAGGTCAAATTAATTTGAAGTACAAGTAAGTGGTAGATTCCTCTTAAGATATTACAAAGGGCCTTTGAAGGTATTGTGCCCACCAGGCAATCAATATACGAGGAGGACCAAGAGTTTTGAAAGATTCAACTTTTTGCTAATAACTTATGTGTCAACAATGTTGACCCTATTTTAAATCAATATAAGAAACTAAAGAAAAATCCTAAAAGCAAATACTTACCCATGGCATCCTTTTGCGTGTATTACTTGCCATGAAAAATGATAAACATGAGTTTTGACAACTTTGGAAAAACCTACCTCACAAAATTAGCCTAGCATGTATGTGAACAGGTTTCAAGCCAAAATACCAAGGTAATGACCATATCAAACATCATGTTTATGATAATTTTCCCATATTAAGTAGATTGGTGCATCTTGGCATGGCAAAAATGTTGCCAATGGAAGTTTACAACAGCTATTAGGAAAAGAGACAATCTCGATTTTCCAAGTGAGAGGAATTTTTTTTCTGTAAAACAACTATAGTAGTACTAGCGCCCCCGCAAAAAAAGTACAGTGGTACTAGTACTATGAATAATATGGATTAAAATGGAGGGGAAAATCAAAGAGCGAGAAGAGATTGTGAGAATAACGTAGGCAACATGAGAGGAGTTGAAGGCGGTGCGATGTTAGAAGAAAAGTTACATATTACGATGGGTTCCTGACACGCGGTAGTAGAACATGTACTACTAGTAGATTTTATCTCGCCTTCACCGCTCTCACCATCCATCCACCATCCTCTAATTCTCCTTCCTTCCCATGTAACCTTTTATGCAATGATTATACTTCTAGTCTGAGATGCAGCGTTCCAGAAAAAGATAAGACCCACACCATATCACCATGAATCAATTTCCGTGATGCAAATTTATGAATAGTATATAGTACTGTAGATAAGCATGTAGAGACACTTAATTTTAACGAAGGAAGTAAGAGACACCGAGTAATTCAGCATGATCAGCATGATTCTCTTAATTTTTGGATAAAGTGGGCGCCTCCTGAATTCTCTAGGCCGAGAAAAATCAAGAACCAACGAGTGTGCTAATTTTTTTATTTTATTGATAGGACGAGTCTAATACAATCTACTTATGATATTTAACAATACTTTTCAGGGTACTAATACAAGTACGACTGTGAATAGATATTATAAATTGCAATAGTACTCACCCCTCCTTTCACCCAAAACACCTAACATGTCGTTGCTTAGAACTCGATCTCTCTCTATTTCCTTCCAAAATTTCATATGACAACTCTCTCTAGAATGTGTCGAAAAACGGGAAAGGCCCCAAAAATCCGCCTAGAATCCCAGACTCAGTCGACGGGCCATGGTTGCCGCTGCTGTCTGACTCCTCTGATGAAGAAGATAACCAATGGCAGCGCTTTTTCGAAGTGACGCCACCACCATCGCCAAGAGACTCCTATAATACAGGCAATGAGACTGAGGAAGAGGAGGAGTCTGAGGTCAATGTTGAGGAGGAGGCCAAAAACAACGATAGGGAAGAGGCCGAGAACGATGTAGAGGAGGTCTATTCCCCCTCCCCTAAAGAAGCGTGCCTAGGTGCAAAACTAAATGGCGTCCAGAGAAGAGGCGGAACTGTACTGTATCTCGTTATAGGAAGCATCTCGGCTTCGGTAAACAGGGCCAAGCCAGCAAAATTCAGGGCCCTATGCGAAACTCCAAAATGGGCCCTTATTTTACTAAACAATAAAACTAATAATAGAGATATAGATCAAGATTGCTTATGCACTTGGCTTATTTAGATGGACTTTCCAAGAAGAGCTACTCTCAATGCTAGCGTGGTAAAATCGTCTTGGAAAATTGTTTTAAGGGAAACATAGAGTTGAAAACCTAGACATGACCTACCATAATAAACCTAACCTAGAGATTATTTTTGTTTTTTAAGAGTAGATATTATGTTATTTTTTTAAGAGTAGATATTATGTTAGTTTTTCAAAATGCAAGAGAAAATAAATAAAAAAGTTCATTATACATTTTTCTTGAATGTATTTTTCAACAGAACAATTACAATCTCACATGTAAATTTGGGAAAATAAAGAATAGAGTATGCCAAGATTATTTTTCATAGGGAACAATTACTCTTAACTTGTAGATTTGAGAAAATAAATAAAAAGAGTATTCCAAGCTACCAACTAGGAATCGAACTCGAAACCTCCTGCACGAGGTGTATACGATAGAAGCCTGTATCTGACAACCAACTAGGCTGAGATGGTTACCTGTTCCACTTAAATTGTACTCTTTATAATAGGGGTTTAAAAGTTTGGCCCCCCAAAAAATCTGGGCCCTATGCGGCCGCACGGGCCGCAGTCCCATGGGCTCGGGCTTGTTGGTAAATAATGTTGTCAATGAGAGTTTTGAACTTTTAGGAAAATTCTTTACAATTTACAAGTGATATGATCTGTTTTTTAAAAATTAAGTATGTCCGGATAATTTGTTTTTGAGTGCACTCAGTGTATTCTAGCAAAATATAAATAATTTCCACCGTATGTTCATACTATATGAAAATACGTATTTCAATGTGTAATGATACATAGTTTTGGGGGTGTAATGATACATAGTTAAAACTTAAATGGTAATACTTTTTCCGTAGTATAGGTCAAACTTGATACTATTTGGCTTTCTAGAAAATTAATACAATACACCTTACTTTGCAGAACGAAGGTAGTATATTGTAAGCACCAAGAGTTTTGGAAGGTTCAAATTCTTGCTATAAAGTTGTGTGACAATAATTTTAAACTCATTTTGTAAAAAATCAAATAGATTAAATGGAAATGAAATAATAAAAATGTTTGCATAGTGTCCTATGATGTCTGTGCTTGTTTGGACGAAAACTACAAACATGGATTTGGAAAACTTTCGAAAAAATTTCTACACAATATGGTCACAACCATATATGAACATTGTTCACATTTTAAGCCAAGTTATCAATGTAAAGGTCATATGTGCATCACTCGTCCCATTTATTTGGGATAAATTAAATAAAAGTAAGGAAAACAATAAAAAAGTTAAGCACTTATGTACGGTGTCCTCTTTAGTAAATGATAAACATGAATTTTGACAAGGTTTAAAAACACTTGTTTCATAATAAGACCAATGATGAGTTAACATAGATGGGTTTCAAGTTGAATAATGACAAAGGTCATGGCTATTATCTACATAATTTAGAATAACGTGTCCATTTCTGTTAGACGGATGCATCTTGGCATGGCATACTAATGTTGTTAATGAGACTTTTCAAATTTTATGTATAGAATTTTTTAAATAGTTTTTAAAGAAAGTGCAAAGAGTACGGCTCTGATAGCCACAATACACTAAATTTCACATAAAATAGAGTATGTTTTATGGTTAACAAATTTCATGAATTTTCAAACCTTCTAGCTAATTTCGCATGCTTAAATGACTTTTTGTCAATAAAACCAAATTAGGTAAAATTTGAACTACAAATGCATAATAGATTGCTTGTAAATTTGTCCGAAATTCATATATAATTATTGTACCCGCACAAGCATACTGAAAACCAATGATTGTTTTGAAAGATACAACTTCTTTGTATGAATTTCATGCTGACACATCTGACCATGTTTCAAAAAAGTCAAAGAAAATAAGAAAACATGGAAAGAATGACCAATGTCATGGCCATATTATACAACAGTACTCCAAAAACGATCGTTCACAACAAAGGGACGGAGGCGCAGAGCTGGCTCTAGAATAGATTGGACATCATCACAACTCAAAACAATTCGGTATTTTTTTTGAAAAGGGGAGTAGAACCCTGGCATATGCATCAATTGATGCACACAACCTTTTAGTATTAAAATTTCATACTTCTAAAAAAGTAAAAATGATGTTGTTAAAGATTCAATATAAGGGACCTGGGCACCTTCACCGGCCCTCCATAATTAACCTTTCTTCCGCTTCTTCCCCTCGCTCCTTTACAATTTTGCAGTTATGGCTCCCAAGTGGCATAAACAAAGGTTGTGGAGAAAAATAAGACATGTCGCCGGCTTCCGAATCCTGCTCTGGCCACTCCAGGTCGTAGTCTCGCATAGGCAACCACAGGAAGAAGCAGGTGTCGAGGTCTGTCAAGGCTAGGCTGCATTTCCCCATCGGCCATATCAGGCACTACCAGAAGGAGGGTCAGTTCTCCCAATACATAGGCTTCGAGGCTCACATCTACCTCGCGGCCATTCTCGAGTACCTCACCGCCGAGGTGCTAGAGCTCACCGGGCAAGCCGCGAAGGACAGTAAGAAGATTTGCATCATCCCGAGGCACGTGATGCTCGGTGTCATGCACGACGAGGATCTTAGCAAGCTGCGGGATGGCGTTACCATCGCGCATGGCGGTGTGCTGCACAACATCCACAAGTCCCTTCTGGGCGATGGTACCATGAAGGATGCAACCAAGTTGCACGCGAAGGATGCTGCCAAGTCGCCTGAGAAGACCGTGGAGTCCCCCTAGAAGTTGTTAAGTTATACTACTCCGTATGAGGTTGGGTTTTCTCTGTTTGCAGTTTGGTTAATCATCAGTGTCAATGTAATATTTGGATCTGTGATGCTAAGAAAAAGATTGTGAGGGTTCTCAAAAAAATGTTGTAGGTCAAATCTGACCTACACATAAATTATAGGTTGCTTTTAAAGTATTATGAAAAATCTTTTGGAGGTACCCATCGGGCGGTCAATTAATATATCATAAACCACTTTAAGTTTTAACGTCAGGTTCAATTTCTTGCTAAATTTTTGCATCTTGAAAATTTAAAGAAATTAGGTAAAACTTGAGCTACAAGTAAGCATGATAGATTGCTCTTGAATAAAATATCATTTTAGAGGTAGATGAGCGCATCTTCTTGTAGTAAACAATACCGTCGGTGTGAGTGTCCAACTATTATGAAATAACATTCTCAATTTTCAGAGTGATGACGAGATTATTCTTTTCCATAAAGAAGTTCGAAGAATATTGGATCTCAATGCCACAATACAATTTTTTAGACCTATTATTGGATCAACATGTTGTACTTATGATTCCTAGATTCTATGAGTTTTCAAACTCCCTAGCTAACTCTACCCACTTGAATGACTTTATGTTGATTTATCGAAATTAGGTCAAATTTGAACTACATTAAGTAAATTGTAGATGGCATTGAAAGTTTTATGAAAATGCTTTTGGAGGTACCCATCAAGGGGTCATAATTCATATATCACAAACCACCACCTAGAGTTTTGACGATAGGTTCAACTTCTTTCTAAGATTTTGCATCTTGCAGATTTAACGAAATTAGGTCAAACTTGAGCCACAAGTAAGCGTGAAATATTTCTCTTGAAATAAATGTCGTTGATGTATGTTTCCAATTATCATGAAAGAAAATTCTTATTATTCCGAGTGATGACGAGATTGTTCTTTTCCATAAACAAAAGTCCGAATAATATGGATCTAAATGCCACAAGCCAAGTTTTTAGACATATATAGTGTACCAACGTGTTGTACTTACGATTCCCGCGTTTTCATTATGAGTTTTCATACTTCCTAGCTCACTCTACCCACTTGAATAACTTTATGTTGATTTATCGAAATTAGGTTAAACTTGAACTACAAGTATAAAATCATAGGTCATTGCTTTGAGATTTTTAGAAAAAATATTTTGGTGGTACCCATTGGGGGTAAATTAATATATCACAAACCACCGGGAGTTTTAACAACAGGTTCAACTTATTACTAAGATTTTATAGCTTGACAATCTAACGAAATTAGGTAAAACTTGAGCTACAAGTAAGCGCAATAGATTGTTCTTGAATTAATTGTCTTTTCGGAGGTAAATGGGTGCATCCTATTGTAGTAAATAATTCCATCGGTGTGAGTTTCCAACTATCAAGAAAGGACATTAATTTTGCTGAGTGATGACGAGATAGTTCCTTTCCGTAAATAAAGTACGAAGAATATGTATCTAAATGCAACAAGCCAAGGATTCAGACATATATTATGGACCAACATGTTGTACTTATGATTTCCATGTTTCATGAGTTTTCAAACTTCGTCCTAACTAACTCTACCCACTTGAACGACTTTATGTTGATTTATCAAAATTTGGTCAAATTTGAACTACAAGTAAATTTATTGGTTGCGTTGAAAGATTTATGATTTTTTTGGAGGTAACCATCAGGGGGTCATTTAATATATCACAAACCACCACCGAGAGTTTTGACAACTGGTTCAACTTCTTGCTAAGATTTTGCATCTTGAAAATTTAAGAAATTAGGTCAAACTTGAGCTACAAGGAAGCACGATATATTACTATTGAATTAATTGTATTTTTGAAGGTAGACGGGTGCATCTTCTTGTAGTAAACAATGTTGTCGATTTGAGTTTCCAACTATTAGGAAAGATCATTCTCAATTTTCTGAGTGATGACGAGATTGTTCTTTTCCATAAAGACAGTCTGAAGAATATGGATACGAAAGCCACAAGACAAGTTTTTAGACATATACATATATATAGTGGACCAACATGTTGTACTAACCATTCGTCTGTTTTATGAGTTTTCAAACTTCCTAGCTAACTCTGCCCATTTGAATGACTTTGTGTCGATTTATCGAAATAAGGTCAAATTTGAACTACAAGTATATAAATCATAGGTTGCTTTGAGAGTTTTATGAAAAGATTTTGGAGGTACCCATCGGGGGTCAATTAATATATCGGAAACCACTAGGAGTTTTGACAATAGGTTTAACTTCTTCCTAAGATTTTACAGCTTGACAATCTAACTAAATTAGGAAAAGTTGAGCTATAAGTAAGCGCGATAGATTGTTCTTGAATTAATTTTCTTTTTGGAGGTAGATGGGTGTATACTATTGTAGTAAACAATGCCATCTGTGTGAGTTTCCAACTATTAGGAAAAAACATTCTCAATTTTGCTGAGTGATGATGGGATAGTTCCTTTTTGTAAAAAAAGTATGAAGAATATGTATTTGAATGCAACAAGCCAAGGTTTCATACATATATTGTGGACACACATATTTACTTATGATTTCCATGTTTCATGAGTTTTCAAACTTCATCCTAGCTATCTCTACCCGCTTGAAAGAATTTATGTCAATTTACTGAAATTCGGTCAAATTTGAACTACAAGTAAATTGTAGGTTGTGTTGAAAGTTTTACGGATTTTTTGGAGGTAACCATCAGGGGGTCATTTGATACATCAAAAACCTCCGAGAGTTTTGACAATAGGTTCAACTTCTTCTTAAGATTTTGCATCTTCACAGTTTAATGAAATTATGTCAAACTTGAGCTACAAGTAAGCGTGATAGATTGCTCTTAAATTAATTGGCTTTTCTATGGTAGATGGGTGCATCTTCTTGTAGAAAACAATGTCGTTGATGTGAGCTTCGAACTATCAGGAAAGTTTATTCTCAATTTTCTGAGTGATGACGAGATTGTTCCATTCCGTAAGGACAGTCTGAAGAAGATGGATCTGAATGGTACAAGCCAAATTTTTAGACATATATATATAGTGGACCAACATGTTGTACTAACGATTCCTATGTTTTATGAGTTTTCAAAATTTCTAGCTAACTCCACCACTTGAATGAATTTATGTAGATTTATCGAAATTATGTCAAATTTTAACTACAAGTAAATTGTAGGTTGCTTTGAAAGTTTTAAGAAAAAGCTTTTTGAGGTACCCATCGGGCGTTCAATTAATATATTAGAAACCACCGAGAGTTTTGACAAGAGGTTCATCTTCTTGCTAAGATTTTGCATCTTGACAATTTAATGAAATTAGGTCAAATTTGAACTACACGTAAGCGTATATACCAGTCTCAAATTAAATGTATTTTCAGAGTTAATTAATGAAAAAAGAAATGGAGGTAATAACTTAGCTAGTTACCATAACATCATGCATACTAATACTAGTATATGATTCTACAACCTAATTAATTAGGCCTTGTGTGACACTACACACATGTTATTACCCACTATGAAGATAGTCTAATTCATTACGCCTTCAAGTTACTAGTCTAAGTTATTTAGCACTATGTGACCATCCCAAATCATAACGGAGGTGTTGTATGCCTTAAAGGCACCTTTTCCGTTGCGCTTAATAAGTTGTCCATCACTCGTGTTGGCTCTCACTAGTGAGACAGATAAAGACACTGACTTGTTGATTTGGTACTGTATATCGTCGATCTTGTTCCATCACTGACAGAGAATAAATTCTTATGCCGCTTCTAGGCATGTGCTTTCGTGGAGCTACAACCAGTAGCTCAAACGACTACTCTCACGCCTCTCGAGCTATTGCGACCATCCGTTCAAAATGAATGGGAAGGATTAGACAATGGATTTTCTTTTGGTGGATGGTTGATGTTTTTTGGAGAGATTGTCGACTTTTTTTCTTTATTGAACGGAGATCTGGTTGATTTGGAGTCCGGGAACAATGGTGTAGAGGCCGATAGGGGAGAGGAAATTGACGGTGTGGTAGGCAAGCTTATTTGAGGTGGCAGCGTGTGGGTGTACATATGGTACTGATATCCCATTTTGTGAGCATTTTTGTTGTTGTACTACAAGAGTTCGAGAGTATTCTAGTTTTGTTTCCTTAATTACTGGTGGAACCTTTATGTGTTTATTAGTAGCAGTAGTATAGTACTTGTTCTGTATGTTCCTGCACACGATAATGAATGTAGAATATCCAAGGATTATTACATTAGGAAAGATGAGCTCCGACTATGCTCCAAACCGTCTCGCTACCATGACCATTCTTTTGACAGAACAGTACAGCTCCATCCCATACTAGGCTAGCTATGATGTAATACTAGAAAGGCTAGACCTATTTACTTGATAGGCACCAGGAAACACAAAGAAGAGGGAAAAACACGCTCGATAAAGTTGGTATGATTTCAATCGATTTACTCTATTTTCCTTTGCTCTTCGTCCTCTTTCTCTCCATATTCTCGTTGATCCCCACTCACCCACCTTAGCACACGCCAACGCCGCCATGTCGCTTTCAGATCATCTCTGTATCCCAATTTGATAGGCACAATAGATTTAGCAGAGAGAAATAAGGCACACTTGGTTTTATTTCATTCCGTATTTCTCTTTGCCTCGATCTCCATCCTCACTTCACCTCTAGCATCCCGAAGATGGACATTCCCACTCACACAACAATAGGCACGCGCCAATGCCACCATGTCACTTTAGGATCAACTCCGGCGCCCAGTTTGATAGATTGTTTTCCATCTCGCCCTTCCAGATGCCGCTCGCTCTCTCCTCCAAAACCCTAATCAAAACCAAACACCATCATCCCCAACCTGCTTGAGCTCTTCCCCGTGATGGCCCAATTGATCGATGAAAGTGACACTTGGGTATTTTCTGATGGCCCCCTGGAAGAAATCTCAGCCAGATGCGACGTCATCACCGCTGCGAGCCTCGTCGCCTGGTCCAAATGTTATATTTACTCAGCAACACTTAATGCATCCCTAGCGAAAGCTCATCTATTTGGTTTCCCCTGTGTTCTTCACTCTCACCCAACTGAGGTACCACGTGAGTACAATGTCTTCTACCACGACAATCACAAGAAGTAGTTCTATAGGGGCAGCTACTATTGTGGCAGGGGCAAGCAGAAGCCACAAAAGAAGTTCAGGTGGACCTTGTGTGAGCGGATGCCACTAGACAGGTCCTCCTTTGATGTTGTGATGCCAGATTGTGAGGGTAAGAAGTGGGCAGGGACCCATGGATATTGGATCACCACTATTGGCCTCTCCTGGAACTGGGAGCTTGTGAATGTGTTCACTCGTCGTCAGATTCCTCTACCAGCAAGCTTCGATTTTGAGGCAACACCAAAGGTACATAAGTTTGTGGTGGCTGGTCAGCCTACTAATCTACTGAAGATAGCCATTTTCCGAGTTCCCACAGCTGCTATGAACTATACAGATTTCTCTGTCCTGGCTATCTTCGACACGGTAATTGCCTTCCTTGATGGTTTTCATGGTATGTGGATGGTTCTCGAGAACCAGTTCAGCATGTTCAGCTTCTGCGATGCAATTATCCACAAGGGAGTTGTCTATGCTGTAAATCAATTGGAAATGTTTATGCATGGGATCCTCCGGCATGTGGTAAAATTTCCAACCTTAAATTTTAAGCTTCATCATTCAAATTTGGCTCAGCTTACCTATGAATGGGCTTTCATTGCAAGGTCCTGTGCATCTTCCGGGGCCACCTGATTTTGACGGTTAGCAAGATCGCCTGATGGTGGTAGCAAGATCGCCTGATGGTGGTAGCAAGATCGCCTGATGGTGGTAGCCTTATTCTTATCAATACTATGGGCATTAGTGATAGGCAGTATGTCACTACTTATGGTGGTTATCCTGTCGCTGAAAATATTGTTTATCATCACGGCCGCACTATTCACACCTATTCTACTGGATTTTGTTGCCATGTGGTCTCGATTGACACTAGTAGTTACTTCCACCAAGGCAATGTCAGAGCATTTTAGACCTTGGAGCATTTTCTATCTTCCTTGGATTGAACTATCATATTACTATTATAGTTGGCATGGCAAGACTTGGCCCTGGAGAGCAACTGTGTATACACCTCGCCGCATGCAGTTAGCCTCGGTGGATTTAATCTTCGTCATGAAATATGCCGCTTCAGTATGAATTCTCAAGACGCTGTTGTTGGTTTCTCAACCAACATTTGCTGGAATTGGTGGGAGACTCCGTTGTTGTTCGTCCCAATCTTGGCCAACGCGAAGGATTGGAACCAGCATAATTAATGGTTCAAGGAAGAGGGGTTGCACATAGTGATCATATGGAATAGGGATTTGCGTATCTTGAATTATTTCCTTTGCTTGATTTGTATCGCATGGCCTTAGCCGTTAACTTGCTATACTCTAACACTCATTTCGCTGCAATGTAAGTGCAAGGCCTACGATTTGATCAAACTTATTTTGTATGCAAGCCATAGTTTTAGTCAGTGTGGGTCAAATATTCTGCAACTCGTTACGCCCATACCCCTTTATTATCTGTTGCACTTTCGAGTTCTCAAAAAATGTGAAATAAATCCGGAAGATTGTCTCTGTCGTATCTTGTGCATCTACAATATTCGGTCCCACAATATGATCTTATGTGACCTGTGTGAAAAAGAAAAAACCTAAGTGAACAATATCTTGTGTTCATTTGTTCATTTTGTGGTGGCCAAACCATGTACTAGTAATATTTTGACATGGAAATTTATAGATGAACTATATAAATATGATCTATGTTCATGATGTATTTAATGTTTTCTTGTTGTAAATTGCTAATTGTACTAGTAGCCGTGACATGCAATAGCTTCTTGCCGGTGAAACTTGTTGTAAATTGTAATTTCCATCGTGGACATCTCTAGTGGCTTCGAGCGCATGATGCATGCAGATTCTCACTGGCAAGTGGGGCTGACCTAAACAGGGCCCACATGTCAGTGATTTAGAGCCACACAAAGTCAAGCATGTTACTTGACTTGAGCAAAATTTGGTGTATCTGGTGTCCGTGCGTGTATCTCATTTTGCTACGCGGTTGTATGCTAGACATGTGTAATTCCATGTACCTTGTACAAGAATATGTATAAATACATGCAACTTGCCAAAATTACCACGAACACACCTGTACTGTGCATTATATTCAGTGTATATATTTTTGGTCCTATCCTACGGCTTCTGCATGTAGGGGAACACGATTAAAGTACATGTGTCCATGTCGCGGCTACTAGTACAATTAGTACTTTGTCCACCTATTTTCCGTTGAAAATACTACAATATGTTAAAATGAAAGCTATAAAAACTAAAACCCTCTGGTCAAACTGATGTGACTAGACAATACTACACCTATGATACGTAGTAGGAGTATTGGAAAATTACTAGCTGCGTGTCGTGCTAGTCTAACATACAGTGAAGTCTAGGCGGCGGTTTCCTCGATGCTGTTGTTGACTAGATAGATAGGCAAGTAAAATCTCATCCCTCTCGTTTTTTTACTTTGCCTCTCCATCTTCTTCCCCAATCCCCACTATGCCCATGATATCCCCCACGCTCTCTCTTCTCACCCATTCCTTTCATAACACTCCCCCTCCTCCTCCAGAAAACCCCAATCACACTTGCATCCGGCTACTCCGCCTAAATCCATCCGACTACTCTGCCTAAATCCATCCGACCATGATGGGTGATTTGAAGCTCAGCGGGTGATGCTAGTGGGATCATCATAGCACGGACGATGTCAAGCTCATCGTTCAGCATCTGGACATTTATAGCACTGTCAGGTTAGCCGCATGCTACAAGGTACTGTACAATCATATCGCCAAAAACGAAGGTACGAAATGGACTTTGCACCATTGGAACGAACCCTTCTTACTAATGCCTTAGCCTGCTCATTGGTTCTAAGAGCACTATGATGATGCGAGGGTACATCATCTGGACGACACGATGTATGATGTGGTGCCCCTCTACCATCCTCAGCGCACCGCCATCCCGCCCTTCAAGCATGAAAAAATCTGGGTTGGCATGAACGGCGACTGGCTCACCGTCGTGGACCATAGGAGGGTCTGGTGCCTAGTGAACATCTAAACCTATCGATTAAACGACCTTCCATCGATAGATACTTGTGGCATTCAGGCCGTCTCATATCCATTCTATATCATGTAATGCTACTAGCCATCCAGGGTTCCCCCAACTACATCTACTCATTTTTGTACTCATGCATATTTCAAAAGTTTTATTTGGCAGATCGGCAGGTAGGAAATTACGGAAATTCATGGGATGGATGTCTTGACCTATTGAAGTTCGTAATTTGCAGAGTGCCCACAGAAGTAGGGGTTACACAGACTACAAGCTCCTCGCGTTGTTCGATGGTGAAGTCACCTACCTGGAAGGCGGTAGCAAAGTTTGGAGATGTCTGGACCATTCAGGTCATGGAAGACGACAATACTATGATGCCATTGAACATGGTGGCCTCATTTTTGTGGTCGCAAGTCAAGGCTGCACCTACTGTCAAGATCCCACATTGGAAGGTAATTCTAGTTCCATGATACACTGTGACTGATTTAGTGAAGTTGTTCTTTAACTAAATTGTTTATGTTTTACCTTTCATATGACTATATGAGCACACCCTTTATGTCCTAAAAAATGAATGAACCATTGCTAGATATGAATTAGTACCAGTAATATGTCTTCCAAAAATATAGTGTATGATAGCGTCCCTACACTACTAAGTTCGTTCATTATCAGAATATCTAAGGTATTATTAACCAGCATCTCAAATCTGAGCGCAACACAATGAAGCTGGGTTTGTTGATTTGTTTGTACTTTCAGGCCCTCCTCGGATTGTAGGAATCACATAGGATTTTTGTAGGACACCAATCTTTTCCTTTTTTGGATTGCCTTGGGATTCAGAGGAATTGTGTAGGATTTTTGTAGGATTTGGATCCTTAGGATTTTTTCTATAAAATGTTGTTTGATTTGAAAGAGCATAATCCTTAGGAATTCCTTCAAAGGATTCCTTTGCACTCCATTTTGGAGGAAATTTTCCATGCACTCCAACCTCTTTATACAATTCCTTTGGTTTTCATGTGCAATCAAACATCACTTGATCGAAAATACTTTAGGTATCTAATCCTATAGGATTCAAGTGGACACGCCTCTAATCAATAAAAAGTTGTGATTCCAGCGTTTTTTCTCATTCATGTGTTCATGTGATCCAAAGAGTCCCTCATTTTTTCATATAGATGAATGATCGGTCCCTCTTTTGAAACTTACAACAACTAGGAAACTCCCACTTGCTATACCATAAGCTAGTTGATTGCACTACAATGTATCTAGTCAAATTTGTCCATAAGATAGGGTTGCGAATATCTTCCTCGTTGCCCCCTCCCAGCCTTTATATAGATAGGCTAGGTCTCGGGATAGCAGGCCGAGTCAGTTACATATTAGGGTTTTCCCTTTAAACTTCTATCTTGTACTTTGTCATGTTCTACAAGGAGTCGAAGCCTCCCAAGCCACCCGAATCTAGACTGGGCCATAGCAACATCATGGGCTTTTTCTGGGCTGGACCGTATATGCTAATCACGAGTACCTGTAGGGTATGCCCACATTAGTAGCCCCCGAGTGGACGGTCGAATCACAGATTCGAGTGGAGACTATGAAGCCTTAGAGTGCATAGCCGAACATGCTTTTGGGTGCTTTAGTTTATGTCATAGTGATTGTCGATATACGTGCTTGATTCATCTGATGGATTGGGATCAGTTTACTGCCTTAGGGCAAAACAATACAATCTACTCAAACTCGAGCCCCCAGACTCGAATTCGGAAAAGTGCTGGTGTAATTTGACTCATGCCACAGAGGTTTTATAGAATCGAATTCCAGCATATAAGTGTGAGCACTCGACGCGTCCGTCAATGCTTATTTCATCGTACCCGCACGCATGGATTATTTCTGGTAGAGCACAGTAGGTGCGTTGCCAGGCCTTTTTCAGGTCTTAACTTCATGCTGCTAGCATGGCATCCGAATTTTTGTCATCGCGGAGATGATTCGGATGGCCTAGGAGACGAAGTCTCCTTGCAGGGTGAATATGAGGCAGAGTCGCCAATGTTTTCGAGAGTGGATGTAGTCAACACATATTTAGTAAAAGAAAAAGCATAGGGTGAAGGCCAGCGCCCCCTATGGTAGTAGCCCCCGAGTGCTTATTCGAGTCGTAGACTCGAGTGGTGACTTTGAGTGTTTTTGACAGCTGTCATCTTTTGCTTGTTTCAGCCGAATATGCTTTTAGTGCTCCCTATGGGAGTAGTCCATGAATCCACAATCAAATCATTGATTCGAAGGAGGGGTTTAAGTGCAATTACCTTGTCGAAATGTTTCCATGTCCATATAGTTTTCGGGTGCGCGTCCAGCGCTCCTATTAAGAGTAACCCCCGAGTGCTTAGTCGAGTCGTAGAGTCGAGTGAGGACTAGATTAGTCAAAAGATGTTTCTGCTGGAGTGGATGACGTCAGTGCTGATGATGAGATGACCTCATTTACCCGCATGAGAGGTTTTGACAAGACGTGGCTAAGGTGGGACCCCACTTCTGACTTGGATTTGACTAGGCGTGTGTAATCTTTTGTGTTAATTGCATCTCCTTGATTCTTGCACGTAATGGAAAAAGTGTAGCGACGGTTCGCCATTTTCATCGCCACGCGTCCACCTTGTTTTGCGCCACGCGTCTAGTTGATGTTCCTCTGGCCGTTGGATTGCATCTGTTCTAGGATTAAGTAGGGATCTTTGTGCGGTAAATTTCCCCACAGCTCATCTTCTCCCTTACGCGCTGCCTCCATTGCTACCCACTACTAGTCCATTCCTCGCACCTCCATTGCTGCGCTGGATGGCCTCAAGACCTTCCCGAGCTACTTTCTATGCTACCACCGCAAGCGAAAGATGGGGAAGAAGAAGGGCGCTTCCGCCGCTGGATCTGCAGGCGCCACTATTGTGGCTAAGAAGAAGGGAACCGTCGCTACGGGCTCTGGTACTGCTACTGTAGCTGTCAAGAAGAACGACGCGGGCATGTGCGTCACCAATGGATCATGGCGGCGTTCCGCCATAAAGGAGATGGAGCTCTTCAACTGGAGCCAGGATGACAGTCTTCCGGCCAATGAGGCTGATTGCCAAATGCGAGGCGACGAGGTAATCCCTGATCCCCCTTCCGGATTTCGACTGATGTTTCTCGCTTTTGTCATTTGGGGCCTCTCTCTCCCCCTCCACAAGTTTCTGCGAGGGCTACTCTACTTCTACGGGCTCCAGCTTCATCAGCTGACCCCCAATTCCATTCTCCATATTGCCTGCTACATCACACATTATGAGTGCTGGCTCGTAATCGAGCAACACTTTGGTGTTTTCAAAAAGCTCTTCAAATTGAAGCGATAGTCGGGCTCCGGATCGGTAGTCTACTACATAGGAGGCTACAAGATTTATGTGGACCCCAATGTCCAATATTTCTCTCTCAAAATTGCTGAATCCATCCAAGGATGGAGGGAGAAATGGTTCTACATCCGCGACCAGAAGGCCGACGGTGAACTCTATGGATTCACACCTTTTGATCCAAATGTGGAGTGCAGAAGAAGGAGGTCGTGAAAGAACACGGTGATGTCCAGCGAAGCCGAAGAAACCGAGGTTTTGTACAAGCGAGTCTACGACCTTCAACTCATCTAAGGGAAGGAAGTGGCCAGTGTAGACCCCATTCGCAATTGGATGCATCGTCGAGTGCAAATTGGCAAGCTAGGCGCATCGATGTCTTCTTTGGACCCAGTGGAAGACGTCACCCGCATCTCCTGGGAAGATATTTCTTTGGGTGAAGTACGCTGACAAAGTTCACATCCAAGGAGAAACTTCCTGGTGTCTTAGCCCTGCCTCTGTTTTGCGCGAGTCACCCTCCGCCAGAGGTAGCTTTCTTTCTTTATCAGTTCTTGTTTTTCGACTGCCTGTTAGGCTTTCCTTATACTGACGCTGCCTCTTGTGCTAGGACTAGAAAGTGGCTACTGTTCTGCCTCCTCACCCGGAGGGAGTGATCCCTCGTGAAGCGGGGGAGGAGGATGAGTCGGGCTCCACCGTCCCCGTTGCTGTAGAGCAGAAAGCCCCCGAGTTCAGCAAGGATGGGACTCGCAAGCATTCCCGAAGTGAAGACTCAAACGCTTCTTCTCAGAGACGCTGGATAGTCCTGCGAATGAGGTGGAGGCTCCAATCCCCATGGTCCCCGTGGGTGCCATGGCTCCTCCTCCACGAAAGAAGCTGAGGACACCGAAGGAGTTGTCTGAGGACTCCTTTGACCTTGAAGACTTCGATGCGTAAGATTTGTACTTCTATCGATTTGACCCTATGTCCTAAAGTATTTTTTTATTATTGTGTTTTTGTGCCATTTGTTGTAGCAAGACTACATAATCATCGTCTGATGGTTGCTTCTTCGTGAAGGAGAGTGGACTCGTAGACTCCAAGGGTAAGGATGTTGAGGACCGTTCGCGCTCCCCCCATGTGGCAGCCACCTCCGGTGCCAACTCTTCGAGTTCCCACCACGCGGAGGAGCACCAGCTGGTTGCCCAGGCATCCTCACAGAAGGAGACTCCGGAGTCCCTGGAGGAGCATGTAAGTATTCTTGACTATGTCAATCAAAATTAGGTTGGTGCTGATGCGTTTCTTTTTGCAGCCTGTCCTGAAGGAATCAATTCGCTTCACCGAACAAATTACATCCTTGGGGCATCAGCATGCCTTGCTGGAGACCCAGCATCATGCATTCGAAGGTGAACTTGCACTCTTTATCTCTATACTATTTGTACAGAAAATCGTCGAGCTTAAGTTTTTCTATCATCCTTTGTAGGTGAGAACAATGAGCCCCTCCGTCGCGTCAATTCCCTTCATAAGGGTCTTGCCGTAGCGGAGAAGAAACATGACGGGAACTAGAAGCCTTTGAATGCTCTGTCCAGGAGTCGAAGAAGAGCGAGGAGGACCTGCTTGCCGCTGCAGCTAACAGGGAGAAGGTGTTCGTGGACCAGCTTCTCTCTGTTGCTAAGGCACTCTCAGGTATGATGTTGCGTCATTTTTTGATCTACATTTTCCTGTGATTGGTTGTGCTCATATGTGTCTTCTACAAATGTTGCTGGTGTGAGCTTCAACGCTCAAGCTCTAGCTCGCCAGGATGCTTTGGCCGGTGCTATAGCTACAGTCAAAGACCGCAACGTCTCCGTCAAGGATTTCCTTCAGATGGCCAAGGGTGCGCTTGGGCATCTTCGAGAGGAGATTGTTCCCAAGGCCGAGATTGTCGAAGATCTTGATGGATTGGTGGAGTCCTTCGCCAGAGGTGTTCCCATGGAGTTCAAGAATGCGCAGAGGAGGGTCAAAGCTACCATGGGACTTGTGATGGTGCAAGCCCATGGTGTTAATCGGAACCCTAGCAGGGTCTCCACGGCGATGCCGATTACTCCAGATGGCCAGTAGGTAGTTTTTGCTCCCTTTGCTTCTCGTTGTCACAAATATGGGCCTCAGCTCATTTACACACTCGCAAAGTACTCGGCGGAGCTGAAGCGATCGAAGACGGCAAAAGCCACGACATCAAAGACTGTAACCGAGAAGGCTGGAGCGTCGGAGGGTGCCACTGACTCGATGAAGCCCCCCGAGTGGAAATGCATAGTTGTAGGCAGTCCCTTTGTCATCCTTTTGTAATATTCTAGCTTCTCCAGACTTCTTTGACCTGCGTTGTTCTTGTGGGGGTCCCCCTTCGAAACTTGCTAAACTCGATGCTTTTATTATTGGTGTTATTTTGAATGGTTGGTCTTATCCGTTTGTTCCTCTGCTTGGATAAGGTCCTTCAAGTAATCCGTCTGATACACCTCCCACCGATGAACCTATGGTGCAACGACGTTCAAAGGTGGAGGAATTGTCGCTACTGTTTCGATTGCGTGATCGCATAAAACACTTGGAGCAAGAGATGCCCATGATCCATGCTAGCGCTGACTTGTGGAAGTCGAAGGCCGAAAAAGCTCGTGAATGTGAGAAATATCTTCTGGGCGATATGGCTCAACTGAATCAGCAATTGAAGTGTTAGATTCCCTAGCTTCTTCTCCTTCTCTAGCCACTTTTGGCGGCAATTTTCCCTTATGCTTTCTACTGCTCTTGCAGTTGTTAGTACTTGACTTCCACAGGAACAGAGAGACCGAGTCGCCATCCGGTTAAACTCCTTGACCTAGGAGCAGTGGGAAGCTAGCGGGCACTTTTGGGTTGAGCGGGATCGCGTAGTCGCATTGGCGACTGATACGTCCAAAACGTATCTACTTTCCCGAACACCTTTGCTATTGTTTCTCCTCTATACTTGTGTGATTTGGATGCAACTAATGCGGACTGACGCTGTTTTCAACAGAATTGCCTTGGTGTCTACTTTTTGTGCAGAAAATCAACTATCAGGAAAAATCCCGAAAAATATGCCAAAAATCATATTTCACCTGAAGACTCCAGGAGCCAGAATACGAGACGGAGAAGAGCTAGGGGGTGGACACACCACGGTGGCCGGCTAGCCAGCCGCGCCCAGGTGGTGTGGGCCCCAGCACCCTCGGCCTCTCTTCTCCTATAAGGAGCCTTCGACCTAAAAGCTTCGGGGTTCGGCGTTTTCCGGAAGGAGTTCGCTCACGCCACCACCAGATTCCGAAACAGCACCTGAAACTCCGTTCGGCACCTGTACGACGAGGAATTGGAGGAGATCATCGCCATCATCATCACCATCGCTTCTCCATCGACCATCCATGTTTCCCCATCTATGAGTGAGTAATCCCCGCTAGGCTATGGGGATGGTAGGGATTGGATGAGATCATTCATGTAATGGCATCAGATTGTTAGGGCATGGTGCCTAGTATCTTTTATTAGTGCTTTATGACTTTGTTGCGACTTGTTGTGCTTAATGCTTGTCACTAGGGCCCGAGTGCCATGATTTTAGATCTGAAGATGTTATTGATTCATTATGATAGTATTGTTTTGGGTCTTATCTGCAAGTTGTATACACACGTCGTTGTCCGGAACCTATGGCCCCGAAGTGACAGAAATCGGGATAACCGGAAGGGAAAGGCTTTCATGTGAGGATCACATGTGTTCATGGAGTGTTAAAGCTTTGCTCCGGTGCTCTAATAAAAGGAGCACCTTAATTGCCAGTAGTTCCCTAGAGGCCCCGCTGCAAACGGGCTGGCAGGACAAAAGATGTTGTGCAAGTTCTCATTGCGAGCACGTATGACTATATATGGAACACAGGCCTAGGATTGTCTAGTACTTGGATGCTTTATCTTATTTATCTGCAATTGCCCTATGTTCTGATTGCTATGTGAGTTGTCTTGTCCATGCAACACCCGTCCATCCATCCCTATGCCTACCGCACTCGAATCCCACTATTTACTGCTTTTGTTACTGCTGTCTTTGCTTTACTACTGCTGTTACTTTGCTATTCCTACTACAAAACTATTGCTATTGATAAACTACTGTTAGCAAGATTGTTTCCAGGTGCAGCTGAATTGACAACTCAGTTGTTAAGGCTGACAAATATTCTTTGGCTCCCCTTGTGTCGAATCAATAAATTGGGTTTCACTTCCCTCAAAAATACTGCGATACACCCCCTATACTTGTGGGTCATCAGCGACGTTGCAAGATCATGTGTCGTAGGTGCTGCTTTATTTGAAGAAGGCACATTCATGCTTGAAGCACATCTTTTGGGCAATGTTCCCCTTGGACATGGTGCCTTCAAGCTTGTTAGGTCTGTTGAAGAAGTTCCAGGATGCCAGCATAGTTCGTGACTGCGTGCATCAGTAGTTAGTCGCGGGTGCCAAGGCTGCACTAGTGCTTGTGTGCCTGCATCGACCTGATCTGGATTTGGTTGCTATTGCTACGGTACTGCCACCCACACTAGAGGGGATGGCGTGGAATATGGTGCCCCATTATCGGGTGGTTGATCAGCCAGTCGAAGACATCATCGAGTTGTTCGATCACCGCACCAACGTTCTCCTTTTACGCCAGTAGAGTAGTTTTGGGCCTGTGTGGAGATGTAAAATGGTGTTGAAAAGTTCGTATATTTGAATTGGTTGTTTTTGTTACCCGTAGTGTGTGTAAAGCTTACTAGCTTGTGTATTTTTCGAGTTGCTTGTACTATGAAGTGCCTTTTCGTTAGCCTGATGCATACTTATCTTAGCACTTTGCCAACCTGTCAGGTGTGTTGCAGTTGGGTTGGGTTTATCAAGGGTTCCATTAATAGTATGTCATCTACTCAGGTTACTGTGTTGCTCGTGTAACGAGGTAGACAGGGTGGCGCATCCCCCGAGTGATGTAATTGCAATTAAAACAGAGACACAAGGGTGGATGCACTTAGATTTATTTATTCGCATGTAGCTTGGTTGAATAACCTTATTTGTAAAGTAAAAACATTTAAGGGTAGAAACGACGCAGCTATTCGACGTTCTAGGGGTTGGAGTATGCAACTCCACTTTCTATGTCTTTAAGGCGGTAGGCGCCACCTGGGATTACTTCAGTAATCCCGTAAGGTCCCTCCCAAGGGGACTCGAGCTTGAAGCATCCTTGCTGCTTCAGTTGTACGATGAGGTCTCCTTCGACGAAGGACCATGGACGTAGCCTTCGGCTGTGGTAGTTGCGGAGGTTTTGATGGAAGATCGTGGATCGTTCTGCTGCTATTTCACGTGCTTCGTCGAGGAGGTCGACAGAGCCTTCGAGTGCGGCAGTTGATTCCGCCTCACTATATGCTATGACCCATGGGGATTTGTAGCATACTTCTGCAGGTAGTAATACCTCGGTGTCGTGTTCCATGAAGAACAGAGTATAGCCTGTGGTGCTATTTGGAGTTGTACGCAGGCTCCGTAGTACCGATGGTAACTCCTCGGGCTAGCACCCAGCAGCTCTTTCGAGTGGTCTGAGGAGCCTTTTCTTGATGCCATTGCAGACGAGGTGATTGTCCTTTTTGACTTGATCGTTGGTCTGAGGATGCGCCACTGAGGCGTAATAGATATTGATTCCCAAGTTTTCGCAGAAACCTCGAATTCGTTTGAGGTGAAGTTTGTTCATTGTCGGTGATGATGCTGTGTGGCACCCCGAATCGGAAGATGATGGACTCGAAAAATTTGACAGTGGTGGCCCCTGACTGGTTTGTCACCGGCATGGCCTCAATCCACTTGGTGAATTTGTCGACTGTGACAAGGAGGTAGACATATACTCCAGGTGAAGATTTTTGCATCTTGCCAACCATGTCGAGTCCCCATTGCACGAAGGGCCAAGCCATGGGTATTTGCCTAAGCTCTGTGCTGGGTGAGTGTGGTTTGTCCGCGAATCTTTGGCAAGCATTACACTTCTAGACGATGTCCTTAGTGTCGCGCATTGCCGTTGGCCAGTAGAAACCAGCTCGTAGAGCTTTGGCGACGAGGGCGCGGCTTCCGGCATGATGGACGCAAGTGCCTTCGTGTATCTCGAGGAGGATGCCTCTCCCATCTCCTTTATAGATGCATCGT